>JAWWMP010000023.1:20707950-20724934 GCA_035047865.1 Dendrocincla tyrannina
CAACCTGGCCTTGGACACTCCCAGGGATCCAGGGGCAGCCACAGCTTCTCTGCCCAACCTGTGCCAGGGCCTCACCATCCACACAGGGAAGGATTCCTGGCCAATATCCCATCCATCCCTGCCCTCTGGCAGTGGGAAGCCATTCTCCCTTGTCCTGTCCCTCCATCCCTTGTTCCCAGTCCCTCTCCAGCTCTCCTGGAACCCCTTTAGGCACTGCAAGGGGCTCTCAGGTCTTCCTGCAGCCTTTTCTTCTGCAGGTGAACAGCCCCAGCTCTCCCAGCCTGGCTCCAGAGCAGAGGGGCTCCAGCCCTTGGAGCATCTCCGTGGTCTCCTCTGGAGTCGCTCCAAGTCCTTGTGCTGGGGGTCCCAGCCCTGGACACAGCTCTGGGGGGGATCTTGGGGCAGAGTACCCTGTGCCACACGGATAGGAGGGAAGCTCCTCCCCTGCTCTTCTCCTCTACATCTCCATTGGCCTCCTCTGCAGAAGGAGCAAACCTCCTGAACCAACACCTACAGGGGCACCTTTGCCCCCTGTCCTCTCAGCTCTGCTCAGGCCACCTCCCCACCTGCATGTCCCCAACAAACCTCTGCCCTGGGCACAGCCCTGCAGTACCAGCCACCTCTCCCTCCTGCTTTCCCAACACCTGCCTTCTCCTGCCAGTCCTTCCTTTGCTGCTGTTTATTCCCCTTCTCCAAATAATCCCACACACTCATTTAGAAAACAAGAATAATACATACACACAGGAGAACGTATGGGAAAACACTGGTAAAAATGAGACAAAACCAAACAGGACAAAGACTCAAGTAGTTCAAAAAACCCAAATCTGTTCTTATGACTTGTTTGAATTCTCGTTCTTGTGTTTTACCAATCAAGCTCCCAAGTGCCACCTCAGTGATACTCACAGCTCCTGTAGTGTCACAGCACACAGCCAAGATGACTTACTAACATCACAAATACTTCTGGGTTTATATCAGAACCGAGGAAAACAGGTAATTCTGCTGTGAAAGCTGACTGTAACTATCACAGCCCACCTAAAAAAGCAGGATTTAGAATATTTCCCTTTTGCTGGCTCTCCCATGAGTATCAGTGGTTTATTTCTGTAAGGACCAGCAACCACTAGAACAAAACTGAGTCACAGGGCAGGGTCAGAGCTGGCTGCCAACACGAGCAGGCAAGGATGCTAATCCACCTCTTTTATTGCTTTTGCCCAGTTTGCTGGAATTCCAAAGTTATTAAATGCCCTGAAGATTTCTGTTTGTGCTTTTCCAAGTTCCTGGAAAGTCACTCTGCCATTCAGACCAAGTTTCAAACACAGATTGTTTTTCACTGTTCTTCCAATCCAACAGAGATGGAAGACAGAGTAAAGGTGGAAGGAGTTTGGAAATGCCAGCAGATGTGTGGATGTTACTGACACTGTCCAAGCCCCCAGCACAGTCACCCTCTGACACAGCCCTGTGTGGCCACAGCAACAGCCTTACCATGCACTGGGAACAGCTTTTTTGGGGTAATGTTTTTGTCTTTTAGACCCCATGGAGCTTTGGAAACATTTCTGGCAAGCCCTTCATTCCCAGGCATCTTCAAATAGTGCACAATACTCAGTATATTTGCACAGAAGGCAGCTCACATTCCCGAGAGTATTTCTTGACTAATGCTAAGCAGAATTACCTGTAAAAAAGGATTATTTCATCCTACCTTCACACAGATGGCAAAGAGAGAAATCACTCTGATCAGGCAATTTGACTTCAGGTCTTTCTAGTATCTCCTATTACATCTCAAACTACTCCTGCTAAGAATCCACCTGCATTTCCCCATTTCATTAAAACATCTGCAAAGGAACATTTCAGTGCTCCTGTGACACAACTAAAAGCCTGAAGGGCCTCCTCCCAAACCTCTAATATGATCAACCAGGATTTGCAGCCAAGCTTCCACAGAAACAAAGCAGAGTATAAAGTCTTCCTCTGCACCCGAATTATTTCATGGCTGTCTACACTTCTGATGACAAAGGATGAAAATAAAACCACTCACTCTTATTAAACACACCACCAGTTTCTCTTCTGAGCTATTCCAGTCTTAAAGAGCAACCTTCCCTTAGTTAAAGAATAATATATTGTATTCACAGCAAACAATTTGCTGCTGGTGGTAGAAGCACCTCAAGTGAAAAAGAGAAAACAAAGGAAAGGGAGTCCTCTGGTTCCAGGGGGAAAGAGAAGACTTGCAGTCAGCCACACAACTTCCCTGCACATTCATGACAGCAGGGAGACAGTAAGAGAAAATAATACATTGGAAAACATTTTTCTACTTAAATTTATAGCCAGTATTTTATATATATAATTTTTAATGTGTTTTGAATCGTGGGACAACTCACTTCACTCCCACTCCTCAAGGAGACTCCTCTCTGTCCAAAAAGCCCCAGAGAAGCAAAGGCACAAACCCCGCTGCCCCAGCCCCTCATTCCTGACCATCACACGGGACCAACCACAGCTCTTCCCAAAATCCATGTGAGGAGACGAGACAACCCGCCCTAGGAGCTTCCTGCTAGTTTGTCCCAGTTGAAAAAAGCACACAAAAGGTCTAAGAAGCACCACGTTTCCCATTTATCCAGCCTTTATTTCCAACATAAAACCTTATTATAACCTTCTCTGATGGGCTGGAAATCTGCTTAGTGCTCCTTATTCTTTTGTTGCAAAAGCATCTTTGATCAAAAGAGGCGACAGAAGACGGTGTTGCCAGATGGACTGAAGAAGTACAGCCAGAGATTCACTTTCTCCCTCTTGGAAAGCTATTTTTTTCCACCCTTTATGTGACTTCCCAAGTTCTTTTTGCCTTCCCAGTGGACCCAGCTGTGACCCAGCCCTGGTAGAAATCCTTCCATGGAGCTCATCCCTCCGACCACTGACACACAGGTCACTTGTCCAGCTGTCCACACCAAGGGTCCTCTCACACATTCCCTTCCTCCTCTTTAGGCCATTTCTCTCCCAACATCACACAGCCCTCTCCTCCCTCAGCTCCAATTTCCCCTTTGGGGTGGATTTCAAAGGGTACAAACAGCAGGACGATGCTCAACTCCCAAACCAACCCCTGCCAAAGTCCTTTATATCATCCTTCTGCCCCGTTTTCTGTCACCCACAGCATCCTGTGCCATCCTCATGGCCAAAACACTCAACAAGCACCACACCAGGAATGTTTGCCATCTGGCCCTGCACCTCTGCTGCAGCCACCACGGTCCTTACAAGGACTTCATGCCCCAAACCACCCCAGGTCTCACCCACAGCACAGGGCTCCAACTGATGCCACTCCTCCAAGCAACAAGGAATGATGTGAAATGAAGGGCAGGGAACCCCAACCTCTCCGTGCTCTTGGTAAATCACCTCCAAAAGACTTCAGTCAGCCCTGTTGGTTCCCTGGAACAGCTGCCATGGCAGAGAAGGACATAAACCCTTTCACATCAATGTCCTGAGACAGGGACATTCCTGCTGGTCTCACAGTGGCAGTCTGCCTTCTCCATGGGCTTTGACACACAGGTAAAATTAATCCTAAACTGATATTGATGGGTGATTTAAATAGGAAAAAGAACCAGTCCCTTTTCCAGAGCTACAACTGAGCAAAACCCCCACATTGAACACTTCAAACGTCTCTAGGAGTCTCAGGGAAAACACACCAAAATGCCACAAAAAGCACCATCAAAAGAGAGTAAGAAGTGACTTAACAGAGCAAAATCTGTGCCCTCATCATCATCCCTTTCTATAAATCTTCGATTTGGGTTCACTAGCACCTCCTTTGAGTTATTTTATGACAACTATTGGGGCCTTAGGCAGATGTTGCTCCCTCTGGAGCTGGTTAAACCATTACTGTGTAGAAAGATTATTTACTTTTCACTCATTTGGGCAACTAAGAATTGAAATCAAATCGCTTAAAAAATTTGCACCAGCGCTTGTCCCTGTGCTGTCAGTGACCCAAGCAGACTGAGGAACCTGCAGGTACCAAAGCAGAGGCACTGCTGCAGCTCCTCCTGGGCACATCTCACCTCACCAACAACTACAGAGCTACTACTGCTACAAGATTTTTTTCCTTCTACAATGGCTTACCATCCAGATCTACTTCTCTTGGTTCTAAGGGATTACACTGTTATTTTCCTCTACTTTAGCTCAATTTTCAGTCTTCAAAAAAAATGAAGCCAGCAAAAATTATTAGTCAAAGAATCTCCAGTCGTGAGGAGAGGGAAGAGATCTGGAAACCCAGGCGAGGGTGGGACAGAAAGGTAAGCTGGGATTCTTTTTGTGCCTCCCTCTATCATCCCTCTATCATCCTCCCTGTATCATCCCTCAGCCACAAAAACCAGCACTGAACACAGACACAAAGGGACATTGCAATGGTGTTGTCCTGCTACAGAAAATACGAGGGGACGAACGGGACACTATTTGTTGTAGGACACTGTCACAGCATTTCTGAGAGTGGTACCATCGAGATGCCCAGAACAACAAGCAAGGGTCAGCACCCCCCCAGCTGTCCCCTCTCTGAGCCCAGGACTCACTCCCATCCCACTCAGACCACCAAGCCAACAGCCACTGTTCTGTCTGAGGAATATCAAACATCAAAAAGAAGAAAGCTTTGGTGAGTTGAGACTGAAGTTGAGCAGCAGATGGTAATGATATGAGTATTGCTGTGTATCGCTGTTAATAAGCAGTTTGGAATTTAAAAATATATATTTTTTATATATATATATATTGCAGCCCATGTATCCCTTAAGATTATTCCAAAAGGCGATTTTAAAAAAAATCGGTTTAGTACTGAATGAAAAGAGCTGGACATTTATAGGAAGCATCTATCTGGAGTAATTTTAGTCTATGTCCTCCTCCACATCTGAGTTCTGCAAAGGCTGTCAGACACAAAGCAAAAGGTATGTCCTTCAAGGAGGGCCACTTACTCCACATGTCTCATTCTGCGTTTGCATGGGGTTAGCCTTTGGCTCCATGTCTTGCCTTTTTTGGTTCTGCTTCAGTTGGTTTAAAGAAGGTTTTGTCTGTGCAGCTCCAACAGTTTTGCTCGTCCACTGGTCCACCAGCTTGTGCAGGTCGTCTGTGAACGTCCCTTTCTTGTTGTTACTGTTGTTGGCCTGAACCTGCAGCGTCGACTGCGGGAGGGGCTCAGGACACGTCACCAGGCTGTTGGTCGAGGATCCTGGAAAACCACACAGAGAGAAGGGACAATGACATCTCTGCCTCGGCTGTGCAGCTCAGACACCTCCTCATCTACTGCCACTCTAGTGGTGGCTTTTCAGACTTCTAACCCTCCCCCCTCCTGGCTACAGAACACCTTTGCTTAAAGAAATGGTCCAATCCAATGGGTTCGTATTTTCTATCACAGCGTGTTATCTTGGCCACTAACTTGTCTCTGGGGGAAACTGAGGACAGGGAGAGAAGCCATCCTGAGGCACACAGCATCTCGTCACAGACTACCAGGAGAAAGTGGGAGGGCTTGCTAAAACTGCAGGCATTCCTAAAATCAATTTACCATTTATTTTACTTGCGTAAGTTTACTGCCCTCCTGGAAAAATGCCATTGTTGCAGAGGTTACAGGTAGGACTGGCTCCTGTGCCCCAAAGGCTCTGGGAACCCACCACCTCTCTCAGTGATGTCAGGACCATTTATTTGGCCACCTTTGTATTTTGGGAGAATAAAACCCCACCAGGACCATGAACGCATAGAAGAGAGAGGAGAGAGGGCACAGCGAGGGGGAGAATTTTTGAGACAAAGATAGAGAACTTTTGGTATAGATAAAAGCAGTCAGGAAGAGTCCTGACAGAGGTTTAATTTTATATGTTCACTACTTTCTAGAAGAATTGGGAAAAAAATTTTCTGTGCTTTTTCTGCACTGGTAGCTACAAGTCTGACACAGCAAGCTGAGCAGGGAACTGCAAGTGAAGGAGCCTGCATGTGCCCTCAGCAGAAAATGTAAAGCAGCTTCTCAGCTAACACATCTGAGATAGCTAAGGATTGGAAATAAAGACCATCTCTCCAAGCAAAAAGTTCACAGAACAAAATTATTATAGAAGCAAACATGAACATTCATCTTCTTTTCTCTGTTAATCAGTTACCAGCCAATGAAACCGAGTACACTAATTAGTCCTACAGTTATACAAAATACGTTAATAACCTTTCAATGGTCATGCATTCAACCTGCGACGTCACTTCTAAGTGAACACTGCTCAGTCCCTTTTCCTTTCCTCGGGGGGAAGTGACAAAAATAAGGATTTTTGAGAGGAAAGCCCTTCAATCGGTGTTTAATTCGTTTCATGCAGCTCAAGGGGGCTGGGATGGGTCTAAGCTATCAATTCCTCCAGCAGAGAGCTGCAGTCATATCAAGGTGTGTATTTCAGAGACAAACACTGAACCCAGTTTCCTGGCCGCATGCGTGCACGTCTCACACACACACACAACACCACGACCCTCTGGCAGCATGCGAGGTTCCCAAGGCATCACAGCACATGCATTAGTCTCAAGGTACCACAATTTGTACAGTCTAGGTTCATATAAGTGCATCAGCTCTAGGTATTCAAACAACTAGCTTTAAGTAAAAAGAAATCATAATAGAAAAAGCAAAGAACATCCCATGCCATGAAGGAAATACTGAGAAACAAAAATGGGATAGTTACTACTACTGTGATCTTTGCCTAGACATAGTCGTTTCAAGGTGGACCCTACAAGGTAAAACAATACAAGACACACAGAATTAGGTAAGACTAAACACAACAAATCAGACGGACAAGCTTCTGTACTTTTAAGCAATCAAAAAGTAGTTATTATGCAAGAAAGGACAGACAAAGTCAGCAGTTCAGGTGAGTAAAGGAAGCCTAAATAACTGGACAGCTCAAACCTTTCTTAATGTGCAGCCATTCAGAAGCTTTGGAAAGTACCACAGCATGCCAAAAGCAAGGGCTCGTGACTTAAAGATGCATTTGTTTGGGTTTTGGTTCTCTTTTTTTGGTGTTTTGGTTGGGGTTTTTGTTGGGTTTTTTGGTTTTGGTTTGGTTTGGTTGGGGTTTTTTCCCCAAATTGCCTTGGCTTCCTGATAGGAGGTTTGGATTTGTTAGCTATTAATGCAGGAAATGATGTCAATTCAGTTTGTGATTGGAGGCCAAAAATGCTTTCAGGAACAAGTCAAGCTAGTCTGGCTGCAAAGACAAACCATAAAGCAACCCCAAAACTCCTGTTTTACAAGTCCAAAAAGATACATTGTTCTGCAGGTCTGAGGCCAATTGCTTCCAAATATTTTATTTGTAGGATTTGTGTCTAAATGTGAGATTCTGAACTTCAATTGAATGGAACTGTGAATGAGTTTCCCTCATGCCTTGTCCAAGTGCAGAAGAACAATCCAGCAGGGCAGTTGAGTTTTAATTTAACTAAACTACGTGTTTTTGTCACGATTGTCTCGTTCCATCCTTCATCATGGTTTTACACAGCCTGTTGACAGGTAGCAGAGTGCCCAAGCGTGCCGAGCCCCCGACTCGACTGTCAGATCTCGCCAGACATCGGCACCGTTGCTATTTGGGTGCCAAATTTCCTGAAAGGTATTTTGGACTTGGTAAGAAGAACATCGTTATGGCATGGGAGGAGATGAGTGTCTGACATGGGGTGTGGTGGGTTCATTGGGAAGAAGCACTTGAAAACATGAGCGAAATCAGAGTGGGGCAAAAAAAGTAAGAGAGAGGATGGATGTGTCTTTTCTCTCGAGTAAACAGTGGAGGTATTTTATGTTACTGTGCCAGAAATGAAGCTTTAAACTCAGAGACTGCAGGTCCAGGCTGACACAGGCCCTGAATGAGTCTTCAGAGGAGGAGGAAGAGATGTCAGTCAGAGACTGAGGAAGAGAAAGTAAAGAAACGAGGGAGGAACTCAGGGAGAAGAAATGTTTGTGCTTGGATATGGGTGGCATGAGGAGGAACAGAGGATTGCCTTGAAAGAATTTCTTATTATTTCATATAGTTCATATAGGTTTGTATCCTGGGAAAATCAGAAGGACAAGACTACAGCAATGCAAGCATGACCAAGTTTGGTCCTCACCTCAAAACCCGGATAACAAACACGGTCACATTCACAACTCAACCATCTGCGTTGTATCCTTAAATCTCTTCCCCTCCTTCCCCTCGGATATACCTTACCTTGCCTATCCCAAAGTTAGCTACCAGCTCCCATTATGGAAAGAACTCCCATGATGGAACTGGCCGTGGCAGCAATCCTAGAAGGCCATTTCCTGCAGCAAAGGCAGTTCTTACACAATAGGAATGCAAATGGAAAGCAACTGCCTGCGAGAGAGAAAAGCAGGCAGCTGACTGCAGGACGTGCTCAAGTGCAGGTAAAAACATCTTAATCACTTCCTGCACACCCAGGCACAGGTTTCCCTGCACCTCAGGGGCCCAATCTGAGCCAGGGCCCCCGGGTGTGTGGCGGAAGTGACAGAGAGTGGTGACACGCTCTCAAAACATGGTGTGAGAGGGGTCAGCTTTGGGGGAAACATTACAGCAGAGCTGCTCCTTCCAGGGGGCTGGGACAGGGGACACGTTCCCCAAGCGTGACACTGCCTGAAGCAGGGACTGCCAGTCATGGCCACAGCAGGTTTTAAATACGACCTCAGTTAAAAATTCACTTTGTGGCCCTAAGTCATCAGATTAATTGTATTACTGCTGCAATCGAGGTGTTTAAGAGCTATAAAGTTAAGGAGATGAATCACAATTAAGATTTAATGTAAGGCTGTGAAAGTTCAGCGGAGTGTTTTCCCTCCAGTTCCAGATTTCTTATCTGAGGAATTAAATAGCTACTACATCATACAGGACAGAAAAAAATCCAGTCCCATATTTGCACTCTAACAGCTGCCAAAACCTGGAAAGCTACCAAAAAATGGAAATGGCAATAAACTGCTAGACCATTTCCATAATTGCATATGCACATACAGTACATTAATTGCTACAGACCTGACAAAAAAGTGCTTTGCACAAGATCCCAAGCCTTAGCCAAATGGAGCTTTGAAAATTCCACTCACGATCAGCAGAAACTCCTCCCTTGGACGCCCTTGCAATTTAACCCAGGAAAGGAACTCGGGCGAGAACTACGCTCATGAAGCCCATGAAAAATATTTTATTTTCATGAAACGTACTAAGGAAAAATCAATACTGGACATGGGGAACAGACCAAAAGGTCCTGGAGAACACTGTGAAAGTGTTCAGGTTTGATGGCTCTTGTAAGCAGAGCAAGATTCTTGTGATAGCGCCTTTAATGCATCCAAACATTTCATTTTCAGGTTGCTGCTGACTTTTCTGCTAATGCAGCAAGAGATCTCCCACTGGAAGGGGAGACCCAAAGGCCTGGTTTTCCTTAATCAAACATACAGGTTCAGAGCATTTCTGAACATCCAGCACAGTGTTTCCAGACTGCTCTCAAACAAAAAGAATTCCCAGGGAAACCTGTGGAAGAGGCTCAGGACCCCCAACTGCCTGGCAGTGCCCCCGAGGTGCTGGCACTGACTGGCCACGTCCCAGCCCTGCACACTCAGCACAAGCTCTGCTTGCTCATAGATCCAGGTCACGGGACCCTCCCTAGAATGGGTTGGGTTGGAAAGGACCTTAAAGATCATCTCGTTCCAGACCCCCTGCCATGGGCAGGGACACCTTCCACTAGCCCAGGTTACTCCAAGCCCCGTCCAGCCTGGCCTTGGACAGTTCCAGAGACAGGGCATGGATGCAGACAAGCTTAGTGCCTGCTGGGTCACCTGGCGTCCCTTCCAGAGGAACATGAGCCACCTGGCATTCCTTTCATTGTCATCCTCGAATAATAGAATCAAAGGATGGTGTGGGTTGGAAGGGACCTTTAAAAGCCCATCTCATCCCAACCCTGACATGGGCAGGGTCACCTTCCACTAGACAAGGCTGCCTTCAAGCCCCTTCCCTAGGGACCGCTTTTCCTGAGGTCCACGGATACCAGCTCAACAGAACCACCACCTGCACGCCCTTCCAGCCCCAGCCCCAGCCCCAGCCACCCCTGGGGAAGGACAGGACCACACGCAGCCCCATCCCCACCCCTGCACACACACACATTACCAACCTGCTGGGCTCCCTGGGAAAACAAGCTGGAATAACCTCCTGCCCCACCAAAACCTGCCCATAACTCAGCCATGGGGGGGACCTGTCTGGCATCCCAAGTGAGAGGCAGCACTGGAAACCAAGCTGTGTTCTCAGGATTTGAATCTACTCAGTGGTGACTCTGGATTGACGTGCCAGGGTTAAGTGCCTGAAAGGTGGTCCATCTCCTGGTGTGACTCAGGAACGGGGGAGTGCAAAGCTCCTCCCGAGCACGGCGCCCAGAAGAACCCGAGAGAGCATATGGGCTGAGAACAGAAAGCAATTAGTCATGCCGAGTTATTTAAGCACCAGGCAACTTCACCATTCCAAGGATTTACATGTTCCCTTGGTTTCATTCACAATATCCACGCACCCAAACATTTTTGATACACTGGGTTTTTAATTACCATCTCCCAGTCTTTTCGAATCCCACTGACTAGTAATTCTGTGGAAGATTAATGAAACGACTTCTGGGAGTTACATGTGCAGAGGAAGAAATTACTGTGGCCATCGTAACACCAAATGGGAACATTTGGGAGCTGAGAATTCCCCTCAGGTTCTCAGGAAAAAAAATCCCAGAATGCAAAATTGCCTCACAGTTTCACCAGCTGTTGAAAACTTACACGGTAATAAAGTCAGGAAACGTCAGTTTTCAAGAACCTGAGTGCTTGGGCTTTCAGGGAGCTCAGACAAAAAAAATCAGGATTATATTTTGGAATACTGTTTACTCATAAAATCGGGAGGAGTGTATTTGAGTGGTCTTGTGCCTTTGATCTGAACCACTTGGAGCGTGATGAGCGATGCAGAACTCCAACAGGAGATCCAAAATAAATGCAAACCCACAGTTATTTAACCAAACACTTCCTCAAGGACCTTATCAGCCTTTCTAAGGTTATATGTAAGTGGCCTATAGTACCTGTTCAGCACAACATATCTTTATTGTACAAGCAAAATCCGTTTGCCTAAAAAGCAGCATCTACAATTGGGTAAAAAAGTCTTAATTTTGTAATTACATAGCTTGATATCATTTGGTGGAATTGCCAATTACTTTAGAAGTCAGACGAATAGGGTACAAATAGAAGGTGCACAGTTATTTGAGACAGAACTCCTGGATCCTAACAATCCATTTCCAAGTATCATCTGAAAATCTGATATTGCTTTTTACTTATTTATGCTTTGATGAACTGCTAATTGACTTCATCTCTGAGGTCACATAAGGTCATAAGAAAATAAACTGAGTCAAGTGCTTCAGCCAGATCAGCTTACACAAAAAGGTGATGGGACTGTCCCTTGGAGTAACCAGATCTTCCTGCTGCTGTGAGTACATCCAGAATTGCTCACTTAATGTAATTAAAGTGACTGCACGGGGTGGGGGGGGGGGAAGCCCACCTAGGGCACAGATTTGGGAAGAACTAGCTGGAGCACTGTTGTCTCAGCATTTCCACATGCAAAGAGCGGGGAAAAAAACTTAAAGAAAATAGAGTGGATATAAACAGTACTGTATATTGTGTTAATACAGCCCTTGTATGGAAGTTATACCCTCCAGTGACCTTCTAGAACTGTATCAGCTTGCTACATGCATGTCTTCAGAGTCCAAACATGTGTGAAAGAGACCATTCGTCTACAGAAGGGTGGATTTCGTTTTGTTGTCGCTGGAACCGGGACAGCAGACATGTATATTTGCCACATTGCAAATAAAATTACTTCAACAGAAATCACATAAAGTACAAAAGCTTTGGTAAGTCCAGGGTAAAATTTACCATCAGGCTATATATAATAAATGATGAGATCTTCCACACATGCTTTTGGTGCCCAGGCACGAGCCAAAAGCAGTGCAAAAAAAGCTTTCATATGAAAAATTAATATAAATAAGGTGTGTTCATGATGATTACTTAAAAGAAAGAGAAAAAGAAAGAAAAGATGTTTCAGAAAAAGGGGCATCCTGCCAAACATATTAGAGATATAAACCATGGACTTGGAAAAAGGGGGTAAAAGAAAGATGGACTGTGATAAAATACAAAAGAACAAATACAAACAGATGGACAAAGACACAGGTCCACTGAGGAATCTGGTACGAGGTTTGCTACTAGATTTATAGGTCACTCTCTCAGACGTTTGGTGGAAAACCGTCCAGCCTGCAAATGAATATAAAGGGAAGAAAACAAAGACACTTATAAAGTACAAGTAGCTGTGATCAGATGTCCTAAACCATCAGTCAAATCAGCTTTGTTAGTTAAACCTCCACATCTCCCCCTTAACTTTGCCAAAGAGGAGCAAGTTCACTGACCATACACAAAGGATGCAATAACAGCAGAAGAGGACAGATAGATATTTTGCAGATTAGTTTGGCAGGATGTGCAATGAGAGGAAGGTATTTTAATCATCATTAGAACTTCCCATATGCATGGCAACAAGATCAGTCAAAGCCTACGACGGGGGCAATACACGGAGGTCTCAGAGGTGGGGGCTGGGGAGCACAGCCAATCTACAGTCCTGCAGCTGGGACTCCAAAACCATGCACAGAACGAACCCCTTAGAGAAAGGAAACATAACGTGGCCCCCTGGGTCTGGTTTTCCTTTAATGCTGTTTTTATTTTCCCTCGCACCCAAGACAGTTTGGTAGTTTATAATAAGGAACTCAGGGTCTACCAGAATCAAGGGGCTAAAAAAAATGAATCAAAGGAAACCATCTCCTCTCCCTCTGTATCTTTTTTGTTTTCCTTTCATTTTTTTCTCAGGAATCTGTAAGGCAGACTCTAGAGAAGGTGTCAGAATAAAGCCACTGAAAGGTATTTCCTTCCTAAAAACTAGGAATGCCTTGGGCGTGCCTTCTCCAGTGTTGGTGACACTTGGTAAGATACTTTAATTTTGCTCTTCTGACAACACTGCAATGATCTTTTCAAAGACAAGCCACCAATTTGGATTGCCAAAGGCTCACGTTCCTCTAAAAAGTTCAAGCCTAAGGGAAGGGAACTAATTTTAGCATGTGCTGGAAGAGACACGAAACAGCCGGCAGGAAAAATCACCTTGGCCAGAGCTTGCGTTGGCGTCGGCTCCGTCGGGGCCCAGGCCGGAGCAGATGTCAGAGGACAGAGAGGCTTTGACAGAGCAGGGCTGGGTCTGCACAGCCTTCCCCAGGGCGGGGGGCGTGGGGGGCGTCACCGCGGCCGCGTCGGGGGAGCCCGGCTGCGATTTACTGCTTTCTTTGTGGGGGGAGTCTTTAGAGTCTGACAGATTACCTGCAAGAGCAAACACACAGAACACACGGTAGGAAAGCCCCGGACAAAACGCAGCGCCTGGAAATAATCCCTAAGCTGGCAGCGAGAGGAACAGCAGGTCCCCGTCCTGGTGTGCTCTATGGGCTTTGGGGACAACCTGCACTGGAAAACAACCTGCATGTCCTATCGCTGAGCTCACTTCTCTCCAGGAGCTCCTGGACGAGGTTTGGGTTTGGTTTCTCCTCTGTGTTTCCAGGAGTCTCACTGCTGGAACCAAGTGAGAACTGCTGCGGTGCTCAGGAGGAGGAGGAGGAGTGCATGGAACGAGCAGGACACAGAGCTTTGCTCTCCAACACCAAAGGGGAAATGAAGCAAATGGAGAGGAATGAAAAGTTGCTGCAGACGTGAACTTTTTATTTATAGAGCTCTGAGTATAATTGTCGTTGCCACTGTTAGATGCTCCTGCTGATAAATCCATGTCACACGTGGTTACAAAGGTATTTTGTATGCTGATGTTTTTCTATCTTTTATATATTATGCATTCTCTCTCTCTGTATTGCATATTTTACCCAAGATATCTGTGTAGACTCATAATTCTATATAACTACCTATATAGATATTTACAATTTGATATATATCTCTATATAAATATCTGTATCTATGCATTATCTATTTATTTATAGACATACATATCTCTAGCTATCTAGATAAAGGTCTGTATCTATACTTCTGTCTACACGGGTATGTTGGGTAAAGATGTTTCAAAACCAAAATACCTTTGCAATCATGTGTTACATGGATTTTTCAGCAAAAGCATCTAACAGTGGAAATGACAATAACATCAGTAACTGAATTAGGAACTGCCTGTCCTGGATCCCTGAGAAAGGATCAAGGATGGCCAAAAACTGAGGAATCTACACAGTCCAGGGTGAGAAGACTCAGGCAGGAATACAGAATCCCAAAGGTGATGTGAACTTTAGACAGTGTCTCAAAATCACAGGAAAGGAGTGAATGAAGGAGGGCATGCACCCGTGATCTGATTGTGCAGATTTCTGGGCCCTAAATGAAGGTGACAAGGATTAAAAAAAAAAAAGACAAATGGGATATTTAATGCAGAAATCAGTTTAAATTCTTTGGACTAGGGTAGCACCCAGATATGAGCCAAGATCCACAAGTGGAGAGACATGTGGGGTTTGTGAACAGACAGAGGGAAAACAGCCTGAGAGAAGCCAAAAACAAACTGGAAAATGAATGGCCCAAGGATAAAAGAGCCATTCTGAGCATCTCACCCCAGGGGAAGGGAAGTGAAACCCAGAGATACGAGGCAAACTGCTGCTCACGGGAGAGAAAGCATCGAGCACTGCTTCAGTCCCTGTGGGCAAGAACCCCCAGACTCAGGATGGACCACAGAACTTCCTGCCCCTGAACATACTAGTTTTTCCCATCTCAGTTGAAATCCTTACCTAAAAGCAAAAACCTCCTGAATACTCTGTCTGTAAAGAGTGGTGCAACGAAATTCAGAGGGGACCTTCAGTGACACTGAAAACAAGAGCCATCAGGTTTGAAACACACAGGGTGAGTGCTGGAAATGCTGCCGCTCCCATAAATAACAGCATGAACTAAGCCAAGGGGAAATTATTCATACTCTATTCCACATTTCACTGAAGAAAGAGGTACTGGGGTATATCGACACTTCCCAGCTAAATTATATTTTTATACTTTTCCAAGAGATAACAACTCAACACTGTACTACTGTGTGAAAAATCTCACACTGCTTCAGATGGTCAAAGCATCCCCCATGGTTTTATAACTGCTGTTACCTCCCATCCTTTGGGGAAGCAAAAGCAATCCCATCTTTTTTATATGGCACGTTGGAGGAAGACGTAAACAACAACAAGATATAGCACCTAATCAATATGGGACAACAGCACCAAAAAAGTGAAAACAAACATCAATAAACAGCATTTGGACAAAGGAGGAGATGCAACCAGGCTGTTCTCCAGATTAAAGTGGAATATTGTTCCTCTGCCAAGCACTGTAACTAATGCAGAGCAGGCAGGGATGGCTCAGCACTGGGAGCTGCGATAAGCCTGTCCAAAAGGATTCCAGTTGAACACCAACAAAATTCCACCCTTTCCTGCAGTCCTGGCTGTCACACAGCAGAGCCACAACTGACACGAGCAACAGGCACTGGGGAGCACCCCAGGGCACCTACTTGTGCTTGATGTTCCACTCCTGAGCTGCTGGACCAGAGGGTTTAAGAGTTTTCCAGCTTTCAGTTTGTTTTTGCTGGTTCTTCGGCGGCGGCCGCTCGGGGGGGCAGAGTGAAGGAAGCCCAGGTTGGGAGGGAGGGGTTTCCCCAGCCGAATATACAGTGCCTCTATCTCGTTCTTCTGCTGGGTCTGGAGTTCAGCAATTTCTTTCATATGCCTAAAAAAAAGTACAGAACTCAGCGATGCGTTCGATAAAGCACCACACCCTGACAGTGCAATTCATTGTGAAAGGGAAACCAAATGAGGCTTTGGCTATAAAACAATTCATTGCTCATCCCCAAATATGTGAAGTTATAACTGTATCTGTGCTGACTCGCCTTCCTTGGAAGTGTTCAAGACCAGGTTGGACTGGGCTTGGAGCAACCAGGTCCAGTGGAGAGGGTCCCTGTCCATGGCAGGGCAGGCAAACTGGATGAGCTTTAAGGTCCCTTCCAACACAAACTATATTATGATTCTGTGACTGAATTCTCAAATATTCATTTATAAGGCCAAATCATTTATAAGACCAAATCCTTGGCAACTAAAAAGGCTTTCAATATCCTCAGCCAAACCAGCTGATTTTGACATGAGATTTGGCAGGAACTCCAAACAGCTCCAGAACTTTCCTCTTCAAACCAGTGACTTCAAAAAATTGAACTCTCAAGGCAAGTACAGCAGTGTGAAGAGTTCAACATGAAGAAAAACACAAATGCTTCCCATAAAAATGCCATTAGCACATGAATCACTGCCTTATTTACAGTGCAGATTTCATGACGGCATCATGTCAAAGATCTTGTATTACTGTGGCTCTGTTTTAAAAAGATGCATCATCTGTATTCAGCAAAGCCATTGTACCCTAAGCTAAAATGCAATATTTTGGTTAAACTACCATCTAATGCTAGTTTTTACCCATCATCTGCCAAGAAAAGAAGAAAATGTTCAAATTCAAAGCAGTCAGCTCTTAGGGCTGGCATCACAACAGCCTCCCTGTCGGGAGGAGCAGCAGCAAAAATGGTTTGGGGTTGAAACAAGTTATTATTAAGTCATTGTGTTATTATTGAGCTATTATTGAATGATTACTGAATTATTATTATTCAAGGCCAGGTTGGACGGGGCTTGGAGCAACCTGGTCTAATGGAAGGTGTCCCAAGATGATCTTTAAGGTCCTGTCCAACCCAAACCATTCTGGGATTCAGGGATTCTATGAATTATTCTTCTGAACGGAACTGGCGAATAAGGTGAAGCACAGCAGGACGCACCGTGACATTTGGGGGAAGGTCCCCCCGATGCCGAATTTCACAGAATAGGCTGAGCTGGAAGGGACTCACAGGGATCATCCAGTCCAACCCTCAGCCCTGCACAGCCCCATCCCCAAGAGTCACCCCCTGTGCCCCAGAGCATC
>JAWWMP010000023.1:20735271-20777124 GCA_035047865.1 Dendrocincla tyrannina
AGTCAGCCCCACTGGTTCTGTGTCACTGAACCAGTCAGCCCCACTGGTTCTGTGTCACTGAACCAGTCAGCCCCACTGGTTCTGTCACTGAACCAGTCAGCCCCACTGGTTCTGTGTCACTGAACCAGTCAGCCCCACTGGTTCTGTGTCACTGAACCAGTCAGCCCCACTCCTTGTCTATAACACCACACACAGGCCATGCCAAGCTTGATGCACTTTCAACAAAACTGCAGAATTAATGAACAGTGAGAACACAGACATAATGTATCTACATTTTGGTAATGCACTTGACCAAGTGCCTTACAAAATCTCCTTTGCCCGAGCAGGTCAGGTCGGTTGGGATGCGAGTGCTAAAAAATGTCTGAACACAACAGAAGAGATAAAAACATCATGGCAGAGTAGCAACAAAATGCAGTGTCTGGATTATACAGACAGGTATGAAACTCCTCTTACACCTGAGAAAACTTTTGTCAGTGTATGCCAGAAAACCAGCATGGGGAGCACATGGATTGATACTGGCTTGATTTCTTAAACTGAGAGAAAGAAGGGAGCAACTTACAGATGGACATGGGAATGAGTTCAGCAAACCAGCAGTTAAATGCTCTGAGGGATATGGGATGTGAAGGACAGACACGGACCTCGGTGGCCAGGGGTTTCTCAGGTAGTGCAGGACAACTTGTATCCCCCCTATCACACTGCACAACAATGAGGTTTGTTTGTATTTCCAGAATCTCTGATGGATGCACCCTGTGCTGGAGGCACCAGCACTGACCATGTCATTGAGCTGTGCTTTCAGAAAAAAGGCAGCTGGAGAAGGAACACCTCGAGTGATGGATATGCCAGACCCAGCCAGGCTTTTCTGGGGAGCCTGCGAGTGAAGCCCTACAGACAGGCTCTACCATTCCTGCTCCATCTAAGCTACAGGAGACAGACACTCATGAAGAAACATTACAGCAGGAATGTTGATTTGGTAAGAATTAACCTGCCACTGATGGACAGGAAAAATGGGGAACTAGAATCCAGCCTGGCATCACCCTCCCTGAGCATCTTCTGGAGGCAGCACTGAGCTGCACCCCCAATGGAATTCCAGGCTGCACTGTGGAGTCAAGGCATCCGACAAGCCATGGAGGAAGGGGCAGAACCAAGAGATTCGGTTTGAAAAGACAAAACACACACTTTGGGAAGAAAGGTTGCTCAGAACAGAGCCTGAAGAGGAACAACCCTGAATTCAGAACCACAGAGGGACATTTCCATCCAGAAGTGGAGAACAAACCAGACGTATTTCCTGAAATTAGGTAGAAATGCCAAAGCTTTTGTTTTGCTCTGCTAAGGGGCAGCTGAAGAGAAGGAAATGTTCTGGGATGTTCTGTCAAGACTGAAGATTAAACAATTATGTGAGTGCAAGGAAAAGTCAAAACAGCAGACAGGACGAGCTGACAGTTCTATAAAGGAAAACACTAAAATGTGTCCTGCTTATACAACCACTGAGAATTGGGAATGCCTATGGATATCTGAAGAAACAAAAATCCCAGGGCTAGAGTAGACCTCAGGCAATACAGGAAGATACAATGCTAAATGATAATGGGAACAGGGCTCAAGCTGAGGAGCATGAAGGGCTTCTGCATAACAGAGACTCAGATAATGGAGCAGTTTCTTAAGGCAAATGATGGTTGGTTGCACAAGTGCTTGAGACATTTAAAACAAGACTGGACAAAACACGGGTGAAACTCTACAGATCAAATTCTCACTGACCCACAGTGAGAATTTCTTAATTTCTATCTCTTAAATGTCTATCTCAGTGCCTGTGCTCAGCTATGGACAAGGCAGTGCTTAGTGCTGCTGCCTCGTGGCTCCAAGGAGACATTTCCCAAGGTTCAGTAGGAGGTTTCCGGCTTCACTTGGAAGAGCCAATTATTTGCTGACCCAGAGTTGCTGGCATCCAGGACAAGTGGCTCAGCAGAGCAAGGGGATAATCTCCCACATGCAATAAGCCCACAGCTTCACAAAGGAGGAAGTAAGAGGGTTAAGGCTGAGCCTGGGGAGTTACTTCAGAGGAAGGGCTCTACCTCTTGAGATGTCTCTGCGCCTGCCGGGACAGCCGAGCAGGGGGCTGGGAGCTGCTGGCCCAGTGGCTGGGAAAGATCAGGCTGGAGCTGCAGCAGAGCAGAGGGCTGGCCAGGCAGGCTGGGGTCTATGGGGACGGGCGGGCTGGCCGTGGCAAGGCTGCCATGGACCTGGGGAGCGCCTTCGGGAGCGACGCAGGGCGGCACCAGCTCCGGCTGCAGCTGCAGCGGCGGTGACATGACCAGCGAAGGTTGCACCGGCAGCACGGGCACCTGGGCTCCAGCTTCCAGAGCAAACTGAGTGTGTCCAGGCATGGGCTGCAACACAAGGAGAGCTGTTAGCACGCACCTCTCCTCGGAGGAGGGCTCGGGACTTACGTGACAAGGCAGCAAAGTCACCGGCGTCCACGGAGAAAGGACTCAAAGTCTGCAGTGAGACTGGCCTTGGGTGGCCTCAGTAGCTACTGGAGAGACTAAACTTCCTTTGAAATGACCTAATGAAAAATCTAAGGATCCTCTCTATGTGACTGTGACACTGTGTGCATGGCTCAGACACCAGCTAATTTGTAGGGGCAAAGCCATATTTTGCTAAGGAATGAAAAATCATAGAATTCCAGAATGGAATTCCAAGCCCTGTCCAACCTGGCCTTGGACACTTCCAGGGATCCAGGGGCAGCCACAGCTTCTCTGGGCACCCTGAGCCAGGGCCTGCCCACCTTCACAGCCAGGAATTCTTTCCAATATCCCATCCATCCCTGCCCTCTGGCAGTGGGAAGCCACTCCCTGTGTCCTGTCCCTCCATCCCTTGTCCCAAGTCCCTCTCCAGCTCTCCTGGATGCCCTTTAGGCACTGCAAGGGGCTCCCAGGTCTTCCCAGAGTCTTCTCTTCTCCAGCTCTGCCAGCCTGGCTCCAGAGCAGAGGGGCTCCAGCCCCTGGAGCAGCTTCGTGGCCTCCTCTGGACTGACTCCAAAATCTCAGGTGATGAATTCATTCTCCTGAACACTTCGTTGTGCTTCCAACCAGCCTACCACACCATCCAAGCAGAGAAAAATGCACTCTACCCATAGCCTAATTTTGGCTATTTCAAGAAATCTGCCATATATGTGGAGTCAGTAGCTGGTACAAATGACACAATTAACTCTTTTTCACCAAATATACACCAGAGCCCTACTTTAGTTTAGTGCAGTTACACAACTTAACCCTTGGTGTGGCAAACCCAAAGGCCCCCATCCTGCCAACACCTCCCTGTGGACAGAGGGATTTTCATTTATCTCAGTGGATTTCTCCAGTGCATTAAAATAGCTCGTGTGCGTAAGCGCTTGGTGGGAACTGGACCGAGGTGACCGGATGCCAACTACCTTAGAGACTGGGTTGTTATTCTGCATAACAGTCCTTTTGAGTTGTATATTTAAAACCAGAACATTCTCCTTTTAGGTACATCATGTATTTTTCCAAGGGGACTGAGCTTGTGGGAAGAGGAAGAAGGAAAGAAAGGAGCATATGGAAGAAAAAAGACTTTTAGTACTAGGTAGAACTGTGCCTAATTTGTACTTTTTTTAAAAGTATCATCACCTAGAGATTTAGGCTATTGGAAAACACATTAAAAAAAATCAAGACTCAGATGAGAACTAGGTCACACAGTTTCACTGCTGCATGCTCTCTGCAGGTTCTGGGTACGAGCTGCAACTATTCTCCCAGCTTTTATTGTGGGTAAAAATAAAGACAGGATGTTCTTCACAGTACCTCACAGTTACATGCTG
The DNA here is from genome assembly GCA_035047865.1 of Dendrocincla tyrannina. Classification (NCBI taxonomy): domain Eukaryota; kingdom Metazoa; phylum Chordata; class Aves; order Passeriformes; family Dendrocolaptidae; genus Dendrocincla; species Dendrocincla tyrannina. The sequence continues at coordinate 20,739,095 of JAWWMP010000023.1, forward strand.
CCCAAAGAAGGGTTCTTAGACTGACAGCTGTGGTGTAACACCACAGAAGGGTGGTGACACTCTACTTTAAATCTTATATAACTAGAATAATTCACGAAATATTTCAATGTCTAATTTACCTGGGCAAAACAAAACTCAGAGGTACTAAACATCAACAGTGAGACCAGCACTGCATTACGTACAGAAGGACCTCTCCATCAAAAGTACTTCAAATCAGAACAATGTAGTGTAAAATATTCCTCTGCACTTTGTAACGGCTACTTTTTATTCTAACTTGTTCCCTATGCAACTCTTCCACACATACTTGATAGGTAATGACTGTGCCAAGATGGTTTGAGAACATCAGCTCTCCAGCTCTGGTGTCTGCCATGCTCCCTGTGCCTAAAGGGCTCGATGCCACCCCCTCTAAAGCCACTGGGAACACGGGGTGGCATTCCCAGCCTCTGTGCCGCTGACACTGTCACAGACAGGATTCCTGTACCAAATACACAGCTGAAGAGAGGAATTTAAAACTGATGTAGTGCTCTGAAGATGCCACGATATGGCAGGTTGGGATGGGATGTGGTGAATTTTAATCAGTGTGTTATGGTGAAGGGCTGTGGCAGAACGCAGATTTTCCAAATGCCATTACTAACAGACTGGGTGCCCTCTCCTTCTTGGGTCAGACTGTGTTTCATGTTGTCATATCACAGATGTGGTGAGAGAAGTATTTACAGACTCTGTCAACAAGTCCTGGGCCAGTTTCCTTGTAAATACTGCTAATATTTGAGCTCCGTTTATGCTTCGTTTCTCTTAAAGGGGGAAAGGGTCTGCAGCTCAAATCCATCCCTGCCCTGCAGGTCTCCCAGTGCTCTCCCACTCAGTTTCATTACTGGATGGACACTTCCCTTTGCTGTTTTAAAGACGTTCTGCATCAAAACAACTCCTCTGCTCCCCCGTGTTTTCCTCTGTGTATCCTCTGCATCCAGTGTGGAGTGGGGCACAGGCACCAGCAAGGCTGGGCATGCCCTCCTGCCCCAGGAGAACCACAGCTCACACTTCCTCAGATTTGAGATGGAGAAGGAAGAGGGAATTCACAAAGTGCTCTGTCCACTCGCTGCCCGAAGCCCGCTGGATGACACCCTTGCTATCCCCCTGCCCCTGGGCAAAGACATCGCCTGCTCCCATCCCTGACCTCACAGCTCCAGGACCGAGATCCAGAAGCCAACACAACACCTCCAGAGCAAGGCACGAGCCTCCCCACGGTGCTGGAGAGGCAGAGAGCCCCGGGCACGGCCGGCATTACCTGGTGGGCAGCCCCCGGCGCGGGCAGCGCGGGCTCCGCAGGGTGGATAACGCCGGGCTGCAGCGCCGGAGCAGGAGGAGGAGGAGGAGGAGGCTGTGGCTGGGACACGGCCGGGGCGCTCTGTGCGTGGTGGGGCGAGGGCGCGTCGCTCGGCAGGATCTGCTGGAAGGCGGGCTGGAAGAGGGGCTGCTGGGGCAGAGCGGGCACCGCGGCGTGCGGCGGCAGAGCGGGCACCCCCGGCGGCGCCACGGCCAGCAGAGGGATGGTGGCGGCTGGCATGTTTGGCACGATGGTTTGGCAGGGCAGGACCAAGGAAGCCACGGTGGTGTGAGGAAGGTTGACGGCCTGCATGGGCAGGGCGGGCGAGTTGGGGGCCATGGGCAGGGTGGGGTTCATGGGCAGGCTGGGCAGGATCACGGCCGGGGCGAAGTACTGGGAAGGAGCGGGAATGGGGGGCACGTTTGCAGCGGGGATGTCAGAGAGGGTTGGAGGGAGGCTGTCAAGGCCTGCCAGAGGAGTAATTGCAGGGATGACAGGAAACTGAGGAATCTGAAAAAAATATGACAGCGCATAAATTGCCAAGGTTTTCACTGATGGAACAGAACAAGTTTCATTTGCCACACAAGTCCCGAAAAACCACCTGTGCCGTGAGGATAATTATGTCTGTTTGTTAATCACTTCCATTCATTTCCTGAGGTTTACAAACAGTAATAAACACTGATTTATGCTTAAATCATTAGTAAAAGCAAAAAAAAAATTTCATTTTGGGGAGGCATTTTTATACCTTAGAAGCTTAAAACTACTTCTAACACCAGCTTGAAGCCTTCAAGCAACATCCTAATTAAAAGCTGCTTTCATTTTAACAGAAATTAAAAGGAATTGGACCAGACATAACATGAAACTCTTTCATGCCAAATCCAGTACGACGATTTATACCCTTGTTTTTAAACAAGCTGCATTCCAGGCAGCACAGAAGAGCCCGAAAAAAGGGGTTTTTACAGTCAAAATCTCTCAGTGACGGAGCAGACCCTGGCATCGCAGTGGCAGCTTGCTCCTGCCCTTTGGCACAAGCTGCTTCCCAGCTTGGTGGCTGCCACCAGCACACACAGTGACAGAACCACCCACGCTCCCAGCCCAAGGGAAGGGCCTGTCCCTGCTCTGGAGAACAGGATCAGGATGGAGAGAGAGGGATGGGGGTGGCAGGTGTGGGGGAAAGTGGTGAAGTCAGGAGGTCACAAAATAGAAGAAGAAGGGTAACTTCTCATGCTGTCAAGTCTGGGATGGGGAACAGAGTGTGCCAGAGGGGGCAGTGCAAAAAACCAAACCAAAATAACACAAAAAAAGCAGTTATTGCCAGTTTGGAACTGCCATCAACTGGATGCCACAGGGTCGGGCACAAAAGAGATTTCTGCTTCACCAAAAACCAATAAATAACCAAGAGACACACAGGAATTAGAAAAGAGCAATATTCTCCTGGCCTAATTAAACTGGCATGCAGTCAAAATAGCCAGGCCAGAACTGCGAATCACGTTCATGATCAGCTGGGAAAGCTTTCCTGGGAGGGATGCGCTGGGCACGTTACCTGCGGCGGCGCCACGGGCGGGAGCTGCGGCACCGTGGAGATCTGCAGGGGCTTCAGGGGGGCACTGCTGGCTGCCACCTGCGAGCCCTGCGGTGGGAACTGGGGCAGCAGGTGGGGCGTGGGCTGCAGTGGGCACACGGGCTGGCTGGCGAGGACCTGCTGCAGAGGGGCTGCCTGCGACAGGGGCTGCTGTGGTTGTGGCTGCGGCGGCTGCGGCGGCTGCTGAGGCTGCTGGGGGAGGCAGGAAGGAAAAAGGTTACTGCCTGTGGGGCACAGAAGAACCAGGTGTGGCTGGACACGCTGCCTGTTGCTCTCCAGCTCGCTGTCAGGACAGACTGGCCCGCTGGATTATGGAATGACAGACTTGTTAAGGCTGGAGAAGACCTCTAAGATCACTAATCCAGCACTGCTGGATCCACCACTAAACCATGTCCCCATGTGCCACATCTACATGTTTTGCGAACACTTCCAGGGATGGTGAGTCCACCACTGCCCTGGACAGCCTATTCCAGTGCCTGACCACCTTTTCAGTGGTTAAATTTTCCTGATATCCAACCTCAACCTTCCCTGGTGCAACTTGAGGCTGCTCCCCCTTGTCCTGTCTCTTGTTCCCTGGGAGCAGAGCCTGACCCCAAACTGACTTCCCCCTCCTGTCAGGGAGTTGTAGAGAGTGAGAAGGTCCCCCCTGAACCTCCTTTTCTCCAGGCTGAGCCCCCACAGCTCCCTCAGCTGCTCTTATCAGACTGGTGCTCCAGACCCTTCCCCAGCTCTGGTCCCTTTTCTGGACATGCTCCAGCCCCCCAGGACATGCTCCAGCCCCTGAGGATGTGCTCCAGCCCCTCAGGACACTTTCCAGCCCCCCAGGACACTTTCCAGTCCCTCAGCAAATGCTCCAGCATCCAGCACGGACCGGCTTACAGAAGAGACAGGCACTCCTAATTCAAACACTGCATGGGAGCCCATGCTTAAAAACACATTTAAATGCAAGATAACATTACCTAAAAAGACAAGTTCTGACTGTCTTGGAGAGGTTATTGGTAATGACTCAGACTCTTTAAATCCCAGAGATTGTTCCAGTTGGCACTGAAATCCCCACCCACTAACTTCCAAGATGCAGATAATACCCAGCTCATCCTGGCGTGCAGAAGCTGCTACATAAAGGAGCAGGCATGGAAACTACACCACTTCTTATCTGAGACACAATAAACCACAATAACTACAGTAAAAGCTGGGTCCCACTTATTTCTGAGGTGCCGTAGTGACAATGTGGCAGGTGGAAAATCAAGCTTTGCTCTTCCAGGGAAGGCTTTGGGCAACACAATAGTGAGAAGATGCTGCATTAACGTTGGAAATAATCAGTAATAAACTTCTGCATTTTATGTGCTACCAGTATCTCCTCCTTCAGTTCCTCTCATTAGTTCTGGAAGTACTTCAAAAACCTTTCTGGTTCAGAAGGACAGCACTGAGACACAGGCTGGCTCAGGGTGACCTATTGGGGACCACAGAACTGATGGCTCCACCAGGCTCTGCAGCAAATGGCATCTCACACCGTGCCTGTGGTCAGAAGGCAAACTTTAAAAGGAATATCCAAGTCTTAGAATCCTTCATCCACCACAAATCTGTATGGGAATATGTTGCTCTGCACTTTCATAATAGCAGGACTCCTCAACCAGTTTGATATTAGTGCAACAAATCTGTAGTAGATGTATCACAGAATGACAGAATGGTTTCAATTGGAAGGGACCTCAAAGACCATCCTGTTCCAGTCCAAGCCCCATCCAACCTGGCCTTGGACACTTCAAGGGATCCAGGGGCAGCCACAGTTTCTCTGCCCAACCTGTGCCAGGGTCTCACAACCCCCACAGGCAAGAATTTCTTCCTGTCTAATCTAAACCTACCCTCCTCCAGCTTAAAGCCATTCCCCCTTGTCCTGTCCCTTCATGCCTTGTCCCAGTCCCTCTCCAGCTCTCCTGGAGCCCCTTTAGGCACTGGAAGGGGCTCTCAGGTCTCCCTGCAGCCTTCTCTTCTCCAGGTGAATCCTCCCAGCTCTCTCAGCCTTCTCTGTATTGAGAAAGCATGATGCCATCCACCACTAAACAGCCAAAATTCAATTGGTAAATTCCCAACACAGGAGCAGGGAACAAAAGAGAATCTGGCACTTGGTGTTGCATATCCAGGGCTGACTACACTGGGTGCCACGAGCAAGCATGGCATGCTGGAGATGGCACTGAAGGACTCCCCACAGCCTTAGTGTGGCTCCTGCAGCATAGGTTAGTCATGCCTGAGCATTCCTCTGCCAAATTACATCCAAAACAAACACTGTGGCTCTGTGCTGCAGTTTCTGCCATCCCAGGTTTTGGCAAAGAGGCGGCATCTACCCAGTTACAACCCCAAACCCAAGGGAATGGCACTGCAGGAGCTGGCCTGGCACTGGTGACGGGACAAACTGGAGGCACCTGGGGAATGCCTGAGGGACTGGGGGGACTTCACTCACCCCAGGGAGGAACTCCTGCCAGACCCAGCCCGAGCTTTGGAGCGGAACTGCTGCATGCCCACTGGGCTGGAGCAAATAACCCTGGCAGCTCCCCCAGCCAGCTCAGCTCTCACACCCAGCTGGGTTAATCTGCAGCTCAGACAGCTGCCCACGGGTCACCAAGGACAGGGGGCACTGGCACAGGTGGCTCAGACACCTCCTGCACCGGGAGACACAGTGTCAGCAGCAGGAAAGCAGCATTTGGGGAATGGACAGGCTTCCCAAAACCTCCACTTCCAATTCAGCTTGTGTCTGACAAAATGTGTGAGCCGGATGAGGCACAGGCAGGGGAAAATATCCAGGTGGATTAGGCAACTTTGCCTCATTATAACTTCAACAGCATAAATGCACAGACACCCACACTGGGGAAAACCCAAAACAATTAGGAGAAGCAACACTGATCCCACACGTCTGAGCCACCAGTGTGTACTGACACAAGAACAATACATTCATTCTGTAGGCAGATGAAATTCTCACCCTGATTTCCCCTGCTCCTGCCCTGCCCTACCCTCCACAGCATGGACATTTCCAGAGTCCCCATACACCTGGAGACTCTGGGAACACTGGACCTGCTGCTTTCTCTGGGGCACATGGGTGGTCTGGGAAATTCTGCAGAGAAACTTGATCATTTCACCTACATTCGTAATAATAATAAAACTGTAGAAAGCCAGTCTTTTATTAGGCTTCCTGGAAAGAACAGAAAGCAAAGACGGACAGTTATTAAAATAATTTTGCTATCAGGGCTAGAACTATTGCAAGAGAACAACAATGCTGTGAGGAAAGGGCATGTGAAAGAAATTAAGTTGGGCAAATATCCTATTCCAAAGCAGAATTTGCTCATGGGGGAAAATAAAACAACAGATTTAGAACTGTCAGCCCAAAGCTCCAGAGGCCACCAGCAAGACCTGTGCAAATGGTGAGGTTCTAAACCTGCTTGAGTGTGAAATTTTTGGCTGAGAGAACAACGAGAATATTCCTACCCACTGGAAGAAAACCTGTTTTGTGACAAAAGCTCACACAGGGGTATGTTTTTCAAGGAGACCAAGTGACATTTCTCCATTATTGATGCCTTGAGAAAAATGGAGCATGTTAAAAAAAAACCCTAAAAGGCAACCTGTGAGATCAGTGTTGATAACTCGGAAGGTTTGGAGAGGTAAGATTCGTGCCAGTCACAAAGCACAGACACTCCCCAGCCCTAGCAACAGTTTCTACTGAAGGAAGCCAGTTTTTCACATAATCACCAAAATGAGCCACCAATTGCCAGATCATGGCAGGCTGTGGCTGCATCCCTCACGAGAGCATCCTCCTCCACTGCTGCGAAGAGCTGCTTTGGAAACACCTTTAAGGCACGCAGGGTTTGGGGTGGGATTGGACACTTCAAAAGGCACAGAGTTACTGTTTGGGGACAGACTCTGCTGCTGGAGATGGAGCTGCTGGCTGGGTGCCTGCACTGGACTGTATTTGCACAGCTCATGGAGAAACACCACTGAGGATTCAGAGACAAGCAGCACCAGGAGGCTCCTCCTAACCTTCTAGAAAGGAGGTGTTGAATAATAACACAACATTATCAACAAACTATTTGATTCTTACCAATCAAGACAGCACACTGGTATCAATGCACAGCTTCAGGCTGATGCTGTGAAGCCACGATGGAAGACAAGACAAACTCAACCAGGACACGCCAAGGTGTGTTCCATGCCTGTCCTTGAGCCTGTTCCCCACCCATTAAGCCAAACACCCACTGCCCTATCCCTAAACCTCTCGAGCTGCACTTTAACAGTTTAGAACACCTCAGACTCACCACAGGCATGTAGTGGTTTGGTTTCCTTGGTAGGCCTTCCCTGGTGACAAGGTCATGACTAAGAAGTATTCCACACCACTGCTTTACGTACCCAGGTGTATGTAAGATGAGGAGGAAGGTTCCTCTCTCTCTCCCTTTTGGGTGCTTGGGGACAGAACTTCTCAATGTGTTGGTTTCTCCCTTATCTATGGGAGCTGAGGCCTGATCTGGGAACTGTTGTCTGGAGGTGAAGAATTTGCTTTTCTTAAGGGAAGTCGGTGAGAGTTTATCGTGTTAGTTACTTTACTGAGCTGTTCCCTGAGTTTTTGAGTGTGTATATCTGTTTCATTTTGAGTTTACCCCTTTTTTGTCCTTCCTTCCCTTCCCCTGTTCCCCCTTTTCCCTTTTGGGGTTGTTTGGGATTCTTGTTCTGTATATACATAGCATTTAATTGTATATAAATGTAATATATGTGAATATATATATATTTTACTACAATTTTCTTTTGGGAGATTTTTTTTCACCTTTTTCTTCTCTTTAGGGAGGGCTGGGTTTGGCAGGGAGCCAACCTAAACCACCACAAGGTGTCACAGAATCACAGGGTGGTTCAGCTTGGAAGGGACCTTGAAGGATCATCCCATTCCACCCCCTGCCACGGGCAGGGACACCTTCCACTGGTCCAGGATGCTCCAACCTGGCGTTGGACACTTCCAGGGATGGGGCAGCCACAGCTTCTCCAGGACACCTGTACGAGCTGGAGCAGAGCTCAGGGAAGGGGTTGGGATGAGACAAGGGGGTTTTGGCAAGCTCTCACCTGCTGGCCGGCCAGCACGGGCGGTGGGGGCGGCTGCCCCAGCGGCAGGGAGGGCACCGTGGTGGGCTGGACCACCGGGAAGGGCATGGCCGGCTCCTGGTAGTGCTGGGGCACCACGGCGGGCGCCGCGGGGAGCACGGGCTGTGGAGAGAGAGCACGGCATCAGGCAGGGCAGAGGGGAGCAGAGGGCAGGAAAGTCACCTGCAAGGAATGGGTGGTTACTTAAAGCGTGAGGAAAAGGCAGGAGATTCCAAATAAATCAGGCAAAATGCGCTGCATTTCCTTCTGGAAGCAAGAGACCAGTAAAACCAGTGAGAGCACAGCCATAGCAAGACCAGCAACAATTGGGTGACAGCTTTATCTTCACAAATTTATCTTCAAATTTATCTGCACAAAGGTTTTTCTGATTTCATAAAGATTCTTTTTCCTCCAAAAAACCAGATAATTTACTGGAAATTCATGCCAGGAAAATGAATAGAGAAATAAGAAACAAATTAAAACCATATCTGAAGTGGAAAGAAATTAAAATAGAAATTCAGATCAGTTTTTAACAACATCACGTCTCCCCAACTTCAGCTCAAACAAACAGATAAATTGAAAACAAACAGTATGTCAGACTGAGGCTCACAGGCCTAAAAACCCCTCCTACAGCTCCAGTTATGTGCTTGTCATCTTGGTCAACCATCTCCCAGTTAAATACAGCAAATTTTTTTAATTGGAAAACAGGTTTTACATCAGACTTTTGTTTCCTGTATTTGTTGAGATTTTCCAAACCCAGAACTCTTTACCTAAACTATCATAGGAATTAAAAAAAACATGAAGGCCCCATCAGAAATAAAAAGGCAGGAGAAATATTTTGCTTGGGAATAAATGCTGTTGCCTTTCCAAACCCTCAATCAACCGGTTTAGTTTAAATTAACTGGAACCCATCAGTGGAAAGGATGACAGAATGCTCTGAGGCTGCTGCACAGCTCGATAACAAACCCTGCCCAAGCTGTGCCTTTGGAGTGTCACATTTAGAGGGGTTAAGCTGGTGTTGAGGTGAAGAAGAAATGAGGGAGGATCCAACCCATCCATCCCAGGAGATGTGAGCCCACAGGAAAGGTGCTTTCCACAGTAGAGGATGCTGGCTGCAGATGCCAAGGATGAATTTTTTACCTTCAAGGGAAGAAAGTTGATGCATTTCCAAAATATGGTTCAGAATTTCTTGGTGACATTTTGGAAAAATATAAGGTAAAACCAGAGAAAATGAGGTACTTCCTAACTGTGTAGGGTAAATCTGGATCAAGCAGGAAAAAAAACCACTGGTTCTGGATTTATTTTTTTCTTCTCTTAGGACTAAGAGGATGCAACAAAACAAAACAAAAAAAGAAGTACCACATCCTTACTGTCCTTTTTACTGCTTGGAGTGCTCCAGTCCCCAGTGTGGTCTGCCAGCTGGGATGGGACCATCGAGGCTTCTCACAGGAGTCAGAGGATGGTTCAGAATGGCAGGGACCACTGAGGTCATCTAGTCCAACCTCCCTGCTCAAGCAGGGTCCCCATGAGCTCGTTACTCAGGATTGTGCCCATCAGGCTTTGAGTATCTTCAGGGGAGGCCCTGAGACTTCTGACAGGTTCTGCTGTGGGCCAGGCCAAGATGAATGGGCTGGGGATGTCTGAGGAGACTGGTGAGCTCATGTGAGCTCAGCAGGGGCTGCAGGTCCCCAGTGCCACTGGAGGAAACGTGGCCAGTGCCTCCTTCCTCCCAGCAGATCCGTGTCTTCCTCTGCCAGTTCCCAGGGAAGGGACGTGGCACTGGGAGTCACAGCCACGACAGGGTCACTGTGGTACCAAACACAGCATGAGGGTGGCCTGTCACATGGCATGGGCACAGAGGCTGGAGTTGGGACATGGTCCTCCAGAGCTCCTGAGGGACATAATGTCCTCACCTGGAAGCACTTGGAGAACTCAGTTTACTGACATGTGTTTGTCTCTGCACCAGCAGTTCCATGAAGGGCTTCTGGCCAAGGTCATAATGGAAGCAAATGGGAACATCTGACTGGGCTACCAGTGCCTGGTTTGGAAATCCCAGTATGGGACATACATTGCTGACTCCACAAAAGATCAAACCCACAGCAAGAGCCCCGAAGGCAGGGACTGGGTGACCCTGTAAGCCTTGTCACAGCTGGAAGGAGCACCAGACCCAGGGGGCTCTTGAACAAAGGAGCAAAACCATGGGGCTACACCAAGAGTGAGCAAAATGAAACGGTTTGCAACTAAACACAGAATCGTGGAATGACAGAAAGGTGTGAATTGGAAAGGACCTTACAAGCCATCTCATTCCAATACCCTGCCGTGGGCAGGGACATCTTCCACCAGCCCAGGTTGCTCCAAGCCCCGTCCAACCTGGCCTTGGACACTGCCAGGGATCCAGGGGCAGCCACAGCTTCTCTGGGCACCCTGTGCCAGGGCCTGCCCACCCTCACAGGGGAGGATTTCTTCCTCATACCCAATCTAATCCTGCCCTCTGGCAGTTTGATGTCATTTTCCCTTGTCCTGTCATTCCAGGTCCCTGTCCAAAGTCCCTGTCCAGCTCTTTTGGAGCTCCTTTAGGGAAGAGGTTCCAAGATCTCCCCAGAGCCTTCTCTTCTCCAGGCCGAACATCCCCAGCTCTCTCAGCCTGTGTCCAGAGCAGAGGGACTCCAGCCCTTGGAGCATCTTCATGGCCTCCTCTAGTATCACTCCAACAGGTCCATGTCCTTCTTGTGCTTCTTTGCAGAGTCACTAATGGATTTCAGCCCTAACAGATTGATGAGGAACATTTTACTGACAGTATGACAGCTGCCAGAGAAGCAGGATGGCAAATACAGTGAGCCAGGCACCATCACCCACTTCACATCCACCAGGAATGTATTACTGAGCAGTCACCACCCACAGAGGCCAATGAGGAACACACAGAGCGAGCCCTGGAATCCACACCCTCTGAAAACAAGAGGGTAAATGATAACACTAAATATTGATGCCTTAGGACTTTAGATATTTGTGTATATTTTGTATACTTGTAAATTTTTATATAGCTGTATAGCTTCTCATATTTAATGTAGCAAGGAGCAGTTTCTACCTCTGTGCTGCATTCCTGAGCGTCTGTGTTAAGGGTAAGGTCACGACAACATCTTGATTGAGACTCATGGACCAGGACTAGAATAACAATGCATATTATGGTCAAACCAAGAGAGAAGATTCAGGGACCTTGGAGAAGCTCCAACCGTGAAGATGATGATGGTGAAGAAGTGAGGAGTCTTGAGACCCCTGACTCAATTCCAGGGAAGGAATTCCAAGGGGCAGACCTGAGGGAGGTTTTGGGGTGGCACCAGGGTGGACGGTCCTTGGGTGGGATGTAACCTTTAGTTATGGTAATTAAGTAGTATTATAAAATTAGTAAGTACCCCTCATAGCACACATATCTCTATACACTAAAGGTGCCAGCTGGCACGTGTCTATACACTGCCTGCACCTCCATACATACACTCCTATACACACCATGCACCAGAAAACACTCATTAAAGAACTGCTCTCTACTTCACCTATACCAACGCTGCCTCCCAATGTTCTTCTCCCTCCGTTTTAGGCAACAATCTGAGCCAGGGTATCAAATGCTTGGGACAAAAGAGGCTTTGGACTTACAGCTGAGGGCTGCTGGTAGTGGCCGAGCTGGGGCAGGCTGTGGGGCAGGGGCTGGCTCTCGCTCAGGGGGGGGCTGTACACGCGCTGGATGGCCGGGGGCACCGCCTCGGGCAGGGACGAGTAGATGACACTTTGCTGGCTGCTCTGGGAGTCCGAATAAACAGTGGAGCCCTGGCCGCTGTCGAACGTGCTGTCGGCTGGAAGAAGAGGCATTTTTATTAAAAGCCCCACAACCCCAAACGGTCCAAGTGGTGACTTTAGGGCAAGGTCGCCGTGGTTTATGTAATTAGTGCTTTTACTACCCGAGCCCTTTTGTTATATAAATAAATTATACAACACAAATGTTATTTCTCTACAAAAGGCACGCGCTGCTCCTCTTAAGCCAAGGGACATCCCCATGGATTTCTGTGCACAGGGATATTTTAGGCACAGTAATATTTCCTTTAAAGGGCATAAGGTTGACATTAAGAATTGCAGACGTTTATAGATTTTGTAGGATGAAAGGAGAGGAAGCCCCAGTTGTCATGATCAGAGCAGATCATGGGGTCTTTTAGAGCTCCATCTCCCAGGGATGCACTGATTTTAACATTTTTGTTATTAGCAGGACTGAAAAGCACAGAATTCTTTATGCTGTACGATTTTGAGTCCAGCAAGTCATGCCCTGCTGGATGTGGAGCAGTACCTCAAGCTGAAGGTCAGACACAAAACCATGTGCAGGTTTTGGTGAATTGGGAGCACACCCAGAGCTGGGTGGGAGTTTCTCATGGAATATTTGCCCAGTGAACCTGTGGAACTGCACAGCTACGGGCACTGGGCAAGCACTGGGTCCTTTGTCCAGTGGAAATATTGGTATTACTGATTTTAAAATGTCTTTTCATGACTTTTAGAGCCTGTAAAGTACAGGTGCCCAGCTCTTCCTGAGCTTTCTTCACATGAGAAAGGAAATGAGGCAACCAGACTGCAGCTGGATGGATCCAAAGGACAAACAGCTTCGAGGAGATTAGAATTCAAAAGCACAAGAAAACTGCAATGCAGTTAAAAAAAACCAGCTTAAGTTACAGCTAAGCATAAACATTATTACTTTTTCCAACACTTTCCATCGTCTCTCTTTTCCATATTCTAAATAAGGTTTGGCTTGTTTGGCTTTAAATAACAAATTATTTTTTAATAGCACCAGAGATGACATTTCTCTTCAGTACTTCCAAACTATTCTCCCAACTGTTTGTTTTTTTTTTCCCAAAATTAAAGTCCCCTCTTTATTTATTCAGCTCATTTCTGAAGAGCCAACACAGCCCTACTCTCACGATGGGATTTCTGCTGCATACACACTTCCATTTTATTACAAAACAATTACTCAGGACCTCAAAGGGGGAAAAAAAGGTATGATAGAGGAGTGCTAAAGTAAAAGCTGTGAGTCAGCCTCAGGTTTTTACAGAACAACACACCTTGCACACACTAAGTTATTAATTTCCATTTTCATGTTTGACCTCAGGTTATGTGAAGGTATTATCCTACGAAAATGTTCAAATACTCTGATAGCAAGTTGTCAAATAATACCAGGTGTTGGTAAAAAGTTGAGGAGGTGTAGGAAATAAACTGAGGGGATTATATTTAGCATAAAATTCTGCCAACTCATGTCCAGCAGAACCACGGGAAGCACAAGCTGCCTTGTTGCACCGCTGGAAATAAAGAGTCAGAATTGCAGCGTTCCTCATAGGAATTAGCATGAAATAAATATATGATCCAGAAAAATGAAATGAGCTCGATTTAGCTTCAGATGAAAAGCTCTGTGAATACAGCAATATTGTGTTATGCAAATGTGGCCAAATATCTTGTAAAGGGATCTTTCACTTAGAGGCATGCATGGGTATTTCAGAATTCAAAGCAGACCTCTGTGTAGCCCTTTATACAACACCTGAATTAAAGCAGCAGCTGTGTCTTTGCTAAAGATAATGCATCTTTTAACTTAAATGTGCTTAAATACAAGCTCAGAAGAGTAAAACCAAAACACTCTGATCATTGTTTAGTAGCAAAATATGCACATCAGATTTTATCAGAAAAACTAGCTAGGAAACAAATTTAAAGAACCCTGAGAAAACTTCAAATCTTGCAAGCCAAAAATCACAGAATGGTTTGGGCTGGAAAGGTCCTTAAAGCCCATCCAGTTCCACCTCCTGCCATGGGCAGGGACACCTCCCACCAGCCCAGGGTGCTCCAAGATCTGTCCAACCTGGCCTGGGACACTCCCAGGGATGGGGCAGCCACAGCCTCTCTGGGCCAAATTTCCTCTTTAAACCAACCTTTAAAAGGGGTAAGTTTGACACTCAGAAATCAAATGAAGAAACAAGCTCTGCAAGCCAAGCCAAGGAGTTTCTTAGCTAGAGACAGACCAAATTCAGTGCCTGGAATTAAAGCAGGAGACGCACATTGCCCTGCCCTTGAACCAGCTCTGGGATGAGCCCCAGCTGAATGCCACGGGCTGGCACATCAGTGACCCCCTACTCTGACCTGCCAGAGGGGAGCTCAAACAGCCCCTGGCTTCAGGGCCATGAGCTCAGGGCAAAGGAGAGCCTGCAGGAACAGTTAGTCCCTGACCAGGACTGTGACCCAGGGACTCAACAGCAACTACAATGTCAGCCCACAGGTCTGGTGCTCCCAAGATGCCTGACCAAAACACGGCTGGCATTTCCCACATAACTGGGAAATCTTAAATTACATCCCATAACATCCAGAGATGGGTTTTAGTTTCCACCACAGACCTTTGCACAACATCAGGAGTCACTCCAAAACACAAGAGCCTGCAATGCTTTGGTTTCAGTAAGGTCTGGTTTGGAATAAACATCTCCACATGGCCAACATCACTTGGAAGAGCCACCAGTTGCACTGACCAGTTTGAATCATAGATTCATAGAATATCCCACGCTGGAAGGGACCCACAGGGATCACCGATCAGTTTGCTGCCAATTCAGCTTCTGCAGGCTCTGAAACTGCGTTTTGCACACACTTAAAAATGTTGAAGCCACCACCTGGCACAGGAAACACGTGGCTTTTGTGTCAGGCAGCAGTTTTCCTTGCTTTTCCATTTACAAACACGTTTTTGGCATTCACAGCCACCGGAGGAGTGTTATATAGAAATATCTGTTTCATACAGTTTTCTTGAAACTTCCACAGGATCACAGGAGATGCTGAGTTGGAAGGGACCCACACGGATCCTCAAGTCCACCTCCTGCCCCAAGAGCCACACCACGTGCCTGAGAGGATCATCCAAACACTTCCTGAACTCTGCCATGCCTGGTGCTGTGCCCAGTGCCCTTGGGGAGCCTCTTTCAGACCTGCGATGCCTTTGTGCTTTCTGAGCTCCTGCGCACACCACACACCCCACTCCCCTCTCCCCTGAGCACCGCGGGCTTTGCCCTTGGCCATCCCCAGAGCCAGCACGGGACTTACACGCGACCGAGGTGACGCTGGTGGGCAGGTTCTGCTGGAAGGGGTGCTGGTCGGCCTCGGGCTCCTCGGGCTCTGACAGGATGTGGTGGCCCGTATGGGACAGGTACGTGACCTGCACCTGCTGTGCCTGCGGCGCCTTCAGCTTCTCCAGGCACTCCGAGTCCCGCCGCTCCTCCGACTGCATCCTCGGCCAGATCCGCTCCCTCCGCCACAGGATCAGGGCCACCCGGTCCCGGATGGACTTGGCAACTATCTTGAGATCGTTTTCATGGAAGAATCCCGAGTCGATCTACAGGAGGAGGCACAGACACAGCAAGGTCACACATGTGGATGTGCACACACACACACACGGCACGCACGGGCATCACTCAAATCGCTTCCTAACAGACAAAACATCACTTGGAAACAACATGAATTGATATAAATTTATTTCTCACAAGAACAGGAACTCGAGAGCTTGGTGGGATCTTTTTTTAATAAAATTTCCATCCCTAATGCACTAAAAAACCCTGCTATATCATTTCTAAGACTTGAATATGTACTGGCTCAATTTATTCACCGCTTAACCTCCACTGAGGAGAGCAAGTTTAATGGCAGATGGTTCCCTCTTTTTTTCTTTTTAACACTAAAAAAAAAAAACCCTGGAAAAAGAATATTTGAACAATGCAACTACCCCTAAATCTGAATTTATTGCCTTAACCTTTCCAGCACACACAGTTTCCCAAATTGCTCTGCCTGGCAGCACAGCAAGTCATGAAGGACAAGATGTTAACAGAATTATGTCCCAAATTAACTCCTCTTAAATAGTGAAGTCAGTCAGTATTGACTGACTTTTATAAACAAAGAGCCTATCAGTGAGTCTGATGCAGACTGTTCCCATTTGATGGAAAAGGGGATGAGGCTTCTCAGAACTCAACTGCTCGACAGATAAAATGGAAATTCATCTTTGTGCTATTTGTTTGCATAATCTCCTCCAGCACAGGGTATGAATTTTCATTTAATAATAACCTAACAGAGCTTTGCCTGCTCTCCCTGCATTCTGAACATACATATTGAACAGACTTGGAAGCACTTGTATCCATGGAGGAAATCTTAGAGGCTTTCTTGCTTTGCTCTTGCCCAAACATAGGACAGTTTCACAGCTCAAATTTTTGCTGTTTAACATTAATGGGGGTAAAGCAGCTTGAAACAGAGCTTCATTTTAATGAAGATTTGCCACTTTACAGTCCTACTGGTTGGGAGACCCACCAGAACATTTCTGATTCCTTTTGCCCACATCCTTTGGACAGGTGGGACTGCCTGACTACCAAACCCACATCAATAATGAGAAATAACTGGCTGTACCCACGAGGTCTCCTGCATTCCTTCTCTTCCACACCACATAAAGCAACAAACTGCTGCAAGCATGTGGCTTTCCACAATTCATAAGGACTAGAGAAAGACACTTAGGAATAAATGTCCCCCTCTTCTGCCCCCTAAACAGCCTCAAGTTCAAAGGTATCTCATGGACAGTCACGTAGGTAACTATCAATGTAGAACATGGGTTTTAAAAATCATTTGGGAAAGGGTATGGTATCACCGTGGTTTGGGCATGATCCTTTTAAATGCACTTTTTATTTCTATTCTAACTATTTCCTCTTCAAAACAAAACATCCCAACCACGGACAGAAGTTAGCAAGCTACAGAACTTCAAAATTCCAAATACTTCCACCAATATTTAAAGGCAAAATATAACAGGAGGTAACTGCAGCAGAGCAGCTTTTAAACTGAACAGTTGTGTAATGATACATTGCTGGAAAAATACTGGACCTACTGCAAACTAATGACAAGAAGACAGAGGAGCCTGAATTCCTCCCACTAAATTTGGAGCAGAAGGTGATGATTCCCAGCAGAGCAAGGCAGCATGACCAAAAGGAGAGCCTCCTGAGCAGAGCAGCAGTGGTGATGACAACGTTATTAAATGGGATCCCTTGGGATTTAGGATATAACAGGAACATTTCTGCAAGCACAGGGAAGTTCAGACCCTTGGCTCAGTGCTTATTGACTGTGCCTCTGTGCCATCAGAATACCCAAAAAACTGCAGGAAAGGCATCATTAAGATATGAGTCCAAGAACACTCTAGTGAAACTGCAACACACATTCTCCACCAAAACCCCACAAGTGACAAAGATGCAGAAATCCAGCAAGTCAAACTTCTCTGTTAAAAAATCCAAAGCTTGTTCCTAACTCGGTCATCTGGTTTCCTTATCAATATTTGGGGGTAGGGTGACTGATCACAGACCTTCCTCACCTACATTCCTCCCAAGGAACACCACAGAAAAGATGGGGAAAAGAGTTCTGGAGAAGACAGTGCAGAATATTTTGTGATTGAACTTCAGAACTCCTCTAATTTGTCCCAAACTGCTGCCTGGAACTAAACAGATCCCAAGCACATTTGAAAACATTCAGCTGGCCACAGGAACTGGCAAAATAGTTTGCAGAATATAGAAGCAGAGTAGACCTTTATGGTCCCTAAGCTGTTTGAAATGTCATTTCAAGCATCTGCTTTCACACCTGGCAAATGTTTCAGTCATTAGTTCTCCCTCCTTTACCCTTTTCTTGCAGCATTCATTTCAAAATCAGTGCAAAGTGCCTAAACTGGACACCTGGAATGGCTCAAGTGGAAGTCACTTTACCAGACTTGTTCCTGCTCTCCTTTGAGATTTATATATCACTATATATGTATATACACATACATTTTTGTCAGGAGAAATTTATTTTACCATTTCTTGTGCAACATCATCAGGAGTTTCCTTCTCCAGATCAAAAGTAAACTCAATGGCTCCATTATCTTTGGGTTTTCCTTTCAGTTTCTTAGGATCTTCTACCCAGAGTCTTAAGGCAATAGAGGATTTCCTACCATGGTCTTCTTCTGCAAGCTCCACTCTTACCCCAGTATCTTCAGCAAAAAAGGCATGGCTTAATAAATCTTTAATTTCATATCTGCAAAGGATAGAAGGAAGAGTCAAACACTGCAAGCCAAGCCATTTCAGAGAGGTTTGTGACAAGAAACTGATGTTAAAGGTGGAAACATTTACGGTTCACCCACAATGAACTTGTGTTCTTTTGGAAAAGAGATGGGATTTCCTGTGTTACTGAAAAGGAAATGAAAGTGAAAAAATGCCATTTCCATTTCACAAGAGCTTTAGCACTATTCATACACCACAGGCACACACAGAAATGCAGATTGCAGCTCTGCTCAGCTTTTCTCAAGGGTCTGAGCCTAAAGAGCACTAAAGAAAAGGTTCCCTTGGCAGTTGAGGTCCCTCAAAACTGCATTTATGAAAGACATGAAGTGCTGAGCACCAGAGGAACTGGCAGAGAGCAGTGACAGATGAGGTTTGAAACCCAAAGCTGGAAACAAGGCACGACATGTCTCCACGTCCAGAGGCCAACGAGGCCAATGCAACCTGCTCCAACAGCTTGTGAGGAACCAGCCACATGGACCTTCACCACACTCAGTGCTCCAGGTAGAACCTCCTGAGGGAAATTTTAGGGACTTCTGAGCCAGGAATTGCTACTGGAACACAGCTCAGGTCCTCCTGACCTTATCCTTTGGAGGGGGGAGGCTGAGACACCACAGCACTTCTGTCCTTGTGTGTCAGGGAAGCAGGAAATCATTTACATTTGCATTCCCATTCTGTGTTTTCTCCTTCTTGGGGGAGATCCAGACCAGAACAAAACCCCACAAACAGTTTTGAAATGCCTGCATGCACATTATTCAATACAAAACTTGATCTCTTGAAACAAACCTTTCTTCTTTGTTTTTGCAGATGCACTCCCCAATTATCTCTTTTATTTCAGGATCAGTGACTTTCTCAAAGCTTGCTGGCTTTATACCCTGAAAGGATAGAGAAAAACAATTGAGTTTGAAAAGACTTACATTTGATCTCTTAATTAAGTGTCCTTTTCCTACATTTTACAGCTAATTCAACCCTTGGAATAACTAACACTTTAAAATTGTTAGTCTTAATGCAAAATTGAGTTTAAGATTGAGGGCTACTATATTTCAAAGTACCATTGCACTTCAAAATTAATACACTGGTTTGCACGAGCTCAGCCTTACACAGGGCAAGGGTCCCTTTTTCTTTACCATCCTTTGCAAATTTTACCTTTATATCCTGTGGACCCTGAAGTGAATATTCAAGAAACAGTAAATTTTAAATTTCCAAAATAACCATTTTCTGAAATTATTCCTTTTATGTTTTTGCTTTAACTCTCTAAACATGTCTAAATGACTCTGCCTAAATGAATAAAGACAAATAACCAACAGCTCTGCATTGCTCTTGAATTTCCCAGGACATTGTTATAATCCCATTGGGAATAAGTGGCAGAGCAGGTGCAACCCATAAATCAAATGTTAACGTTTTGCTGGGAATAGTTGTAGGTTTGGAACAGCAACCCACGAGCGTGGCCTTTCAAGGAGAAAACCCAACTGCTCAGTGCAAAAGGAAACCTGGAGAGGCTGAATCCGTGTCCACACTTCAGGAGCTCGGCTCTGTAGGGGCAACAGGGACACTTTGCACGTCTTTAAGGTTAGATGGGATTGTGTTAAGAAGATGGAGAGGATTTCAAAGGGACACAGACACACACACACACACAATCCTAGGACAGTCACAGGTCAGCTCTCCCTGTTTTCTAGTATTTCAGGACCAAGATTTTAACTCGGGGTATGGAACACGGATAAAATAGCATATAATATAAAGATAACATATATCTTACCAACCTGAGGAGAGACTGTAGGAGAAGAGGTATGTGAGCTCTCAGGCAAAGTAACAGTCCATATTTTGTGTCATCATTCTGCACACACAACCAAAATATACCCCAAAACCAGCTGGGCAGTTAGCACAGATGGAGGGCTGCGTGTTCTCAGAGCCCAGGGTGACGATCCCTTCTGACTGCAGGTTGTGGACAGGGAGCAAGGGATGTCCCATTAGGAACAGCCGTGGTTTCCAGCCAGGCCACCTCAGCACTCTCCTGCCAAAGGATGCCAGAGCAATTCCCACCCCCTGAATCCTGGGACACTGGGGACTCCTCCCAGCAGCCCAGCAGAAGGTTTCCTGTGCATGCCTTCCACATTTGTGATGTCCAGCTTTAAATCACAAGAGAACTGATTCCCTTTTGAGACACATTAACATCTCCACTCAGTAAACCAGGATGTACATGGATGAGAATCTGACAGAATTAGTTTGAGAACAGATTATGCAGTTAGACCCTATGAGTTAAGGACCCAAGTATTTCCAATGAAGTCAACGAGCAGAACAAAAAGGAAACTCAGTTCCCTTTATCTAAAAAGCCCAGGATGTGATTAAGCACATAACTGAATGGGAATTGGACATTTAACTCCGTTCAAATCCTTTTAAAGTTTCGCCCTGCAATAACAGTAAGTAAAAGCTCATGCAGTGACAGATAAGGTGCCCTGCAGAGTTTGATTTTTGGCTCACCCACTGCTGCCTTGAATTTTAAAAGAAGAAAAAAAGTATTCAAAAGCGTGCCTGCAAGTAATTCACTGAATTAAGTCTTGAATAAAATTTATGGGTGAGTCTCAGTGAGGGCTGGCAGCTCTCTGAGAATTTCTGAATATTCCAGGATCAGATTATACTTTTGTCTTTTCATGAACATTCTGTTGCCATCCAAACATCAGATTCTACTTTAAACTTTATTTATTAATTTCAGGTCATCCACCACTCCCTTGTCTTAAAACTCCAGATAATACACAATTTGTAAATTTTGAAAAAAAAGTATAATAATAAAAATAGTAAGAAGAATAGTCACACAAAGACTCAGCTCCCCAGTTTTATATCAGCAGAAAGCTGTGGAGAGACAAAAACCCCCATTCTTGTGAGAACAAACCAATCTGTCCACGTGGCTGGCTGGCTCTGACCCACTAAAAAGAATCATTTGCTTAAACAAACCTAAATCTTACTTATGAGATGAGGTTTCAAATTTTGTGCCCTAGAAAAATGTGTCAAAAGGCCCAGGAGTGCCCAGCCTGGCTCCAGGAGATGCTCTTAGGAGAGCTCTGACACCTGAAGTAGAAAGGTAAGAAAACAAAGCACCACTAACAGGCAGTTTTAGCAGGACTCCTCTGCACCTTAATTCACCCTCAAGCTCCAGGAGCAGAGTCCTCCAACAAGGAGGAGTTGGAAGACATTTTTGGTACTTCAAAGAAGAAACTCACCATAAATCTCTACTTCTCAGAGCAGTCCAGTTTGCTATAAAAAATACCAATTTCCACCTTAGCACGACACTCATCAGGAACAAAGGGTAAGAAAGACCTAAAAAAGGCTGAATGGCTTTAAGCTGAAGAAAGGCATGTTCAGATTAGATATAAGGAAGGAAAAATGCAACCCCAAAAAACTCACAAAACCTCCAAGAAAGCAGTAGAGGCAACTCAGACCACACTACCTGCAGAGCTTCCAGCTGCCTAGAGCAATGTATTGCTCACTTGTCTATGCTCTCAAGGGAACCTGCCAACTGCTTTTTACAATTTTTATGAGCACTTCATGGGTATCTTAACACAAACTGCACATATGACAGACAAAAACACTACGGGGCATATCACGGTTTCAATTTAATTTCATTTTATGGAGCTCACAAGCAATCTCCAGGTATGTGGCTTGAACTCTGACGTGACTGGGAAGGAGCAGGGAGGGACATGCTGGGCATTTAGAAATTAGATCTGCCTGAAAATGGTCCTTTTAGCAGATCCCCAATGACTGATTCCCGGTCTTGATATTACAGTTTGCTAAAAAACCAGCAACTCTTCCAACAACACTTTTCTTTCACCATCTCTTGAAGGAGCACCGACTGCTCTCCGAACATCCCCTGTGAACAGCTAAGCCATGAAGGGATGAGTAAAACAAACAAGGGCAAAGCATGGGGAGTGGAGTGCTGCACAGAGCTGCTGGGCCCCCGTGTTTTCTCCCTGCCCATATGCTACAGGATGCTTTTGTTCCTTCCTCTTCATTAAACTCTCCAAGGCCATCTCGCTGGGATGCTGTGGAGCCTCCTCACAATGAAGGGGGCTTCTATTTGCCATCAAAGGGCTCATCTCATCCACTTCAACAAAAGCCATCTGTCTTCCCCCAGCATTCCCAAGGAAGCAGGGCACCAAAACTCCAAGTGTATCAGCTAAGAAATTATCCATGCTGCTTTGAAAGCTGCACAGCCTCTTGTAAACTCAAGCAAGCTCAACTCCACCACATGTGAAAGGCAGGGCTGGCTGCGGGGCATAAGGATAATGCCATACAAATCCTTTAAATGTTAAAATATATACCTACATATATAATCCAAGAGCAAAATGAGAGATCAAATAACTTCCCTTTTGAGAATATCCCTGTCTCAAACAGGATGATTTATTCTGAATCCCTCACCACCCCTTATTCCCACCACTTTTCTGAAGCAATTAGATTTGCAATCCATGGCCCCCCCCACTATAAGGTACCTGAGTCACATACAGGACATTACAGTTGTAACCTCCATGCTGGGGGAAAAATGTGCTGCTTGTTTTCCAGAGGTCTCAGAAGAGCTGCCTGCTATTTTCCACCAGCAGAGCACACTTGGGGAGAGCAGCACGTGATGCTTTGCAAGGTACACAGTGAATGCCACACAAGTCAACACCCAAGTCAGCCAGGAATTTCTCCAGGGGCTTTGCTGTACCCCAGAAGGTGCCCTTCCACCCTAAGGACAGCCTGCCCTGGGCTAACAGCCCACCTTCTACCTGAAGGTAAGTCTCTAGGCTCGTGTCAAAAGGAAATAACCTTCTACCAAAAAAGCTGGTCATGTTTCCAGCTGGAGCTGCTCCCTGGCACACGCTCTCTGGGGTCACTGAAATGAAGGCAAAGCTCTCAGTTTTACCAGGACTTTGCTCCACGACGTCACTCTGTGCAATTATAAACTCATCTGTTTCACTCCAGAATGGTGCTCCACCTTAATTCAAATCTAAGAGGACTACCTGCAGGTCTAAGAAGATCTCCAAACCACACAAGAAGTCCATGCAGTGACATTCACAGCCTGCTGTTGCTGTGCCTCAGCCACAGCATTTATTCTGCCTGTGTGAGCAACATGGCACTACAGCCTGTGAGTGCTGAGAAAACCCTCGGTATATAGATAAAAGCAAACAGTATGAAACCTTTAAATGCAAGGCAGAATGCTATACCCACGAGGGTTGTTTTGAGGCACAGGTTTGTGCTGCTGAATGCAAGGAGGTGGCCAGGAACCCCCAGGAGATGCAGCTGCTCTGCTGTGCATTCTGCAGCACATCCCTAAGAAAACACTGGGCTGGAGCTGCCTGGGAAGGTCACAGACACTGATGTTTCATCACTATTGTCTCCATCAAAATCACTTGGCAGAATGATTAAACACAAAAAAAATCTGAGTAAGAAAAACCATCAAGTTATGCATGAAAAATGAGATTATGGCATCAGAACGAAGGGCACTGCAAATATGCTGACCAGGAAATCACTTCAAAGTGAACTGTGGTAAATGTGGCTTGG
The DNA here is from genome assembly GCA_035047865.1 of Dendrocincla tyrannina. NCBI lineage: Eukaryota > Metazoa > Chordata > Aves > Passeriformes > Dendrocolaptidae > Dendrocincla > Dendrocincla tyrannina. The sequence goes on from JAWWMP010000023.1 coordinate 20,762,739, forward strand.
CCCCGCTCCTTGGGAAAGATGTATTCTCTATTTATGGTACAGATCCACGTTTTTTTATGTTTACACTCCATCATTCAGGCTGAAAGGACAGAGGGAGGTGACAAGACAGAAAAAGCATGTCTTGTCTGGCAGAGGAATGAGCCCCTCTGCACATTTCCAAACATGACCACCACTGTCCTGGGCATCTCCATACAGACAGCCCCACGTCCAGGAGTGCAAAAATTAAAGCAGCAATTAAGCCATGAGAATACTGTCAGGCAGAAGAAAAGGTCACTGCAATAACTTGAGTATAATAATTCTGCATTACAGACATGCACAATGTGACGTACCCCGAAATAAGAATGTCTCAGAAAGGTAATGTTTGTGTTTTCTACACCACTAAGGACTACCAAGGTGTGTGATTTGGACAGCCAGGACTTAAGGTGTGTCTCCCATGCTAGTAGAGCATGGGGGTTTGGCAGAGCATTAGGACACAGAGTAGGAACTAGTAAAAAAGATATTATAGAGGCAAAACCCAAATCATGCCCAGCCTGTGCTGGGGAGCAGAGGGAACATCAGCCCAGTGGGACTGGAGGCAAACTAAAGATCTTGTTGGTTATTGCTCTTTGATGCCAACTGTAGCCAGCAATTCCCACCCCTTTAGATTCTATCAGCACCTCGGGCCGTTGACAGAAGAGTTATCTTATTTCATGCTTTTAAATAAAAGCATCAGGCAGCCAGACATGGCAATCACATTTTTACAATGCATTGACCCTCAATTTAAAACACTAAAAATAGGGTTTACGTTTCTGATGCAAAAAAAAAAAACCCAACTTCATAAAAACATAAGGGAACTTCTCACTGGGATTCTGCATCCTCTCCGCCCAAGAAGGTCGGAGCCACCTTCTGCTCTAGTGAGAGCCCCAAATTTAATCTAATACTGGAAGAACACAGTCTAATTCAGCCTCTTGGGTTTAGTCTCCACTCCTTTTCCAGCCTATAAACCCCTGGGCTCGCTCAAGGTGCTGCGTGACCAACTCTTCATCCAAGTTAGAGTTATTGTCTGCCCATGGGCACTGCCCTGGCTCAGGGCAGACCCCACGGCATGGTGCTGCTTCAGGACCCCACACCCCCAATTCTGCACCTCCTTCCTCCTCCTCCTCCTCCTCCTCCGTGTCCCTCACCCCCGCGGCGACTCACGCGGGTCGAAGCAGGGTCCCTTGCTGCCACCAGCTCTCCTGCAGATGCAGCCCCTCTAGGGAGGCTGCTGAGCCCACCAGAAGGTTCCTCCTGGGACAGGGGATGTCCCGCAGGGCACCAGGCTCCTCCTGCACCCTCACCCCAAAGGTCCACCCCCTGCTCCTCCTTCCTGGCTGACAGTTGTGCAGCTCATGGCATTTGACAGGGCTTTCTCCACTCTCCACAGGGAGATGGTTAACCCTTTCCCTGGAACAAGAGTAATGCCAATTTTTCCATCTAAGGAATCCTGGTGCCTTTGATCCCAATGCTACTGCTCCAAATTTACCTGAAAACCATAGTAAATGCATCCCCCATGCCAAAACCTTTTTGACATTTTTGGCTTCAGCGTTCCCTGCCAGACAGTTCTGCTTCAAAAATACCCATGGGAGTGACCTTTCAACAGCTTCTCTGCCATTATTTGTTCTTCATGATAAGCATCATCTCCCACCTCTCTAAAGCTGCCAGTACAGGGCCACTTTTACAAAGCTGTAATAATTTAGCATGTGATCCTCAGCTGTGCAAAGGTTTCTGCCACAGAAAACGAGCTGGCTAAGGCTTCCATCAGTGCTTTTAAAAAAAAGGGCTACTTAAGTCTGCAAATTGAAATATAACATCTAATTAGAAATCTTTGACTGATCATTATTCTTGGCCATCTTGGATATTGCTACAATAAGGTTTAGGAGCCATGCAAAGCCTTAATTCCCAATATTGCAGATGGCTAAAAGGTGTACCCAGAGCTTCTCTGGGTACATGGAGCAATGAGGAGGTGGATGTTCCGTGGCTCCTGATGCACACACACACTCCCAGTAACACCAGCTAACCATGGTGGCAGTTCCATGGTGATAGTGGCTACCAGAGTGGCATCACAGGCAGAAGACAAGGCTCCAGAGTGTAAAACTGGAAGAGCCTCTTGCAGCCATCCTGTGAAGCTCTGGAGTCCAAGGAGGTGTCCCCTAAGCTGCCCACACAGGTGGCATTTAGAGGACCTGACATCTGAAGGACCACACACCAAACCAGAGCCAACAACCCTTGTGCCAAAGGACATTGGGATAAAGCACCATGGAGTAACAAGCTGGAATAACAACGTGAAACAATTGGCCAAAGAATCATGGAATGGTCTGGGTTGGAAGGGACCTTAAAGATAATCTTGTTCCAACCTCCCTGCCATGGGCAGAGACATCTTCCACCAGACCAGGCTGCTCCAAGCCTTGTCCAACCTGGTCTTGAACAGCAAGGATTTGGGCAAGGAGCTCCCCTGAGCCATCAAACCTGTTCCACACCTCTGAGAAGCTGCAGCCCGTGGTGTGGTGCAGAGCACGGCCAGCAGCCAGCAATCCATGGCTGCAAACAGGCACCTCCCTGCCATGCCATAGGGAGCTGCTCCAGCCACAGGGATGAAGCTGAGATGTTTCTAAGGCCTTCCATGCTTTTAAAAATTATTTCTGAGTGGCTCTGTGTTGAAAGCAACATTCTAAGAAGAGCAAAACTATCAGGCATCAGTTCATGGAGAAAGGTTCAGCTTCACCAAACTACAAGTGTCAGCTTCACAGTTTATTCAGAAATGGGAAAAAGCTGCTTCTCCTCTTTGGATGTGGCTTCCTGCCCTCAGAAAGTCATGGCATCTCCTTCATTTCCAGCAGGAACATTCCCTTGTGTCTGATGATACTGACTTCAACCTTTAAACACAGATCCCCCTCTCCTGAGCAGTCTGAATTCTCTGTCTCCCTCCAGGTCAGCATCATCCCAGCTGGCCAGTACAGCAAGATTCAACAAGAGCAGCAACTTCTCAGTATCCCAGTCTTCATTGGTGGAAAAAGAGAGACAGTGAACAATCCAAACTATGCCTATAAAAATTGCATTGCACAGAAACCACCACCTGGCAGAGGGGAGTGTTTGGGATCTGATGGCAGCATCTCTAAACCCAGCGTGAGGGATCAGCACACGGCAAACCAGAAAATGCAATTCTGACCTGGAGCAGCATTTGCTAAAAGATGTCACAGCACCACAGCTTAAAGATTCATAGAATGGTTTGGGTTGGAAGGGGCCTTTAAACACCATCCAGGCCAGTCCCAACCCCCTGCGATGAGCAAGGACATCTTCCACTACACCAGGTTGCTCAGAGCCCTGTCCAACCTGGCCTGGAATATTTCCAGGGATGGGGCATCCATCCCCTCTCTGGGCAACCTGTGTACATGTTTCACAACCCTCAGCATCAAAAAATTATTCTAGCCTGATTCCCTAAACCTCCTGGAGAAGGTAAGTGGTCTCAAACACCTTTCAAAATCAAGCAGTTATTACTAGATTTAATTTGGGAAGATTTTTGCTCATAACAAGCAGGTAAAAGGAATAGAAACTCATTCTAAGATCACGCTTTTAGAGACTGAGCAATGGATCCACTCAGTGTATCTTCTACGTAAACATGACTACTCTTTCTACCATACAGCTCCAAGAAATGATTCTGAAGCTAATCTTTGCCAATTTTAGTCCAGCTTTCTTCCAAGCATTACCCTTGTCCCCTCCCTAGTGTGCAGATCTTCTGGTGATGCACCAGGGCCAAACCACACAGCTCATCAGCTTTGGTTGCAACAAGATGGAAAGAAGAATTTTGGAAAATCTTTGCCAAACCAGTCTGTATGACATAATCTACTTGAAGAAAACCTCCTGCACCTCTTGGTTTCGCTCAACCAAGTAGAACAGAGCAAAACCACCACTGCCAAAGCCTTTGGCAAGCCCCATTTCTCTGCAGTTAGTGATTTGAAGTCCAAGAGCATCTTATAGACTCAGGAGTTTTCTCAGGCATTCACAGCACAGCTCATATAGACAAACACATTTATCATCTGGGGTGAGAATGTTGTAACTAGTGCAGACATTACTTTAGACTGACTTCTCCTCCAGCTAAACCTCACTGAAAATGCAGCAAACCCATTACCCAGTCCTGCCTGGGGATAGCAGACCCTGCAGAGTTCCCAAATGCAGATCTAAAGCTCCCCTGGCTGACTCCAAAAGTAGATATTGCACTTTTCCCTTTCGTACCCTCAGAGAATTTGCTACACAGAGAGAATCTGTGCTGGAAATCCAATTCAAACATCCTCCATCATATAAACAACATTTAGGCTGCAACCTAAAAGTTAGTCCTTTTAGCTTTGTGGGGAACTTCAGGGATCACACAATCCCAGAATGGTTTGGGTTGGAAGGGACCTTAAAGCTCAGCTCATTCCAAATCCTGCCATGTACAGGGACAGCTCCCACCAGACCAGGTTGTCCCAAGCCCTGTCCAACCTGGTCTTGGACACTTCCAGGGCTGGGGCCTCCACAATTTGTTTGGGGACTTGGGTGATGGTTTCCAACTGGAGGAGAGGAGATTTAGGTTAGATATTAGGAACAAACATGTTACTGTGAGAGCAGTGAGGTGCTGGAGCAGGTTGTCCACAGAAGCTGTGAAAGCCAACTTGGTCCAGACTGAAAAGTCCTCCTTTGGAGGGCAAGACTAGAGTGAAGACTTTTCCCTGCTCATTCTTCCCAAGTTTTATGTATTTGTGGCTGATAGAGAGAAAATCAGTGACAAAGATCACTGAAAATATTTGATGTAGCTGCACCACAGTCAGACACAACAATTCCAGCTGTGGAATTATAAACTTACACATAAACCTGCAGCAGGTTCGTGTCCCCCAGAGCTCCGATACCTCGACTTCTACAATACAGCACCAAACACACTTTGAAACCTTCACATGCCAAGGTCCAACACAAACTAAGGACAGGTACTCACACAGGTTACTTTTCGGTAGATTTGAGCAGCATTCTGGCATTCTGAGTAAGGGTATTCTGAGGTAGCCATTTCCAACATGCACATTCCAAACGCGTAGACATCCACGGATTCATCGTAGTGTTCCTCATACATTTCTGGAGCCATGAATTCTGGGGTACCTGCACAGACACGCACAAAGCCAGCATTTTATAGGAGTCTAAATGGTTTGAACCACAAGCTTTTCACCTGTAAGAAGTGTGCCCAGTACAACTGTGCATGCAAGGGTATTTCAAAAGAGCTCCAGCATCCTCTTCCCAAAGTCAACACACACATTGATATGCACGGGGCTTGGTGGTAATAATCCAGAGGGGGAAGGGCAGGGTGGGGGGAAAGTAAAATAAGAAAAAACCCAACATTTCAAAAATGAACATGAAAATGAGCTATGGCTCATTGCCTGGCCTTACTGGAAGTGACGGAGTGGTTTCTGCCCGGGTGGAGAGAGGGATGTGTACAGCCTTGGGGATCCTTCCCTCTTGTTTCTATCAATGCAAATTTGCATGGGTTTGTTTCCTCCAGAGAAACAGAGCAAGCACCAGCAGACAGACAGCACTTTGAAAGCCAGGAGTGCCACAGATCACCTACAGAGTCACGCACAAAACATCAAACCTAATTCTGCCACTGGTTTAGTGGGACAAATCAATGAGGCTACTCTGGGAATAAGGTCCCACTCAACGGGGATTAGGGTGCCAGAAATCTGATGCAACTGAGTGACTACAAAGTGAGGCTCTGTCCTCATGGGGAGCTGTGTGGCTTTGGGACAAGCAGCAACTTAAAGCACCTGCAACATTTGCTCAGCAAAGTACTCTGGGAGGGGCGGGCTTGTAAAGCCTGATGGAAAACCATTAGCAGTTGGGTAATTGATTCCAGGAACTGTATCTCACACCGTAATTCATGCTTTGGTTTATTTCTTTTTCACATGGAGAAAAGATGAAGGAAGAGAGATCAAGGCAGTTGTGTGTTGTGAGAGAGAGGAGCTGCAAGTTGTCGGGATACCAAAAGGAGTGTGGGAGGTCTTGGACCATGAGAAGGACCCGGATAAACTCTGCCTGTCCAGCCTCAGCACCCAAACTGCCCCCAGCCCTGGCAGAGGCCACCAGTGCTTTGGTATGACATCTCTACATCAGCAGCAAAGAACAACTGCAATTAAAGTAACATATAAGGAGAAAAAACAGTTCCTGCATATAGAATCATGGACTGGTTTGGATTGGAAGGGACCTTAAAGCTCATCCCATTCCCATCCAACCTGGCCTTGAACACTCCCAGGGATGGGACTTCCACAATGTGTTTGGGGCAACAACTTGGAGCAACGTGGTGCAGTGGAAGGTGTCTCTGCCCACGGCAGGGAAGGGTTGCAATGAGATGAGCTTTAAGGTCCCTGCCAATCCAAGACATTCTGTGACTTCAGGGTTCTATGACTTGCCCTAAACTGTTTTCTAATGGCAACATAAAGGATGACTCCCAAAATTGGGGTGTGTCAGTAAAACCTCTGCTTTTGCACATTTTCTGAAGTAGACTCAGCCTGACTCACAAAAAAAGCCTCAGCACGAGCATTTCCCTAAAATTCAGTTTGCAAAATTTGGGATGGATCTCCTTATGTCCCTTTCCCATCAAAGACACTCATTCCTGTGCCACGGAAGCTGAGCTCAGTGCCTGCCCTCTGGGTGTTTCTCCCAGCTCTCAGCCAGGCAGAGGCTGCTGCTCAGCAAGGGTTAACAGCTGCCACAGGGAATGCTTCTGGAGCTGCTGCCTTCTTTTCCATGGAACAGGACTCAGCAGCAGGAGAGAATCTCATGAATTACAGAGAATTTAAGGCAAATCTGAAAACACAACAGCAATAGTCTATGGAGCAAGTGGAATTCTTGACACCGTTCCAGAACGGCACGAAAATGACATTTTCCCTCAGGGTGGGAAGGAATACACACAAGTTATCCTTCAGCAAAAGAGACCACCTAAAAGTAAAGCTGTCCAGCATCCCCTCAGCTCCTCGTGGCAGGAGGGGGTTTGCCCTGGCTCAGCTCCCACAGAGACACTGCAAGGTCAGGGCAGCACCAGCGATGGCACGGACACAGCAAGGGAGGGACTGGAGCCCGGCCATGCTGACTTCATCCCTCCAAGCCAATGTAAAATTGCAGCTACTAATGTGCCTTTACAGCTCCTACCTCTGCAGAGGGGGCACAATTACTCATCAGCAGTGTTTCCAAGCCTTCCTAATTCTCCCCTTGGAGGAGCACTACTCACGGAAATTATAAGCTCAGTTTTGTGGCCCAAATGAATGCAGCCACTTTGCCAGCATCCTGCAGCCCTTTGGGGACCCAGTTCCCTTTAGACACGAGTGTGCTCTGATGGGGTTGTGTTCACAACTGATTTTACAAAAACTCGTATTGGAATTGCTGATTTTCTTCCCAATATTGGTATTACTGCTATTCCTCCTTGTATTGGTGCTACTGATACTGCTCCCAGCATTGGTATTACCAAAATTATTCCCAGTATTGGTACTCCTGGAATTATTCACAATACTGGTATTACTGGTATTATCCCCAATATTGACATTATTTATATTATTCCCAATACTGTTATTGCTGATATTATTCCATTATCCCCCGTGGACAATTGTTATCCTGCAAAAAAATTACCTGAAGAAATACTCTCAACAGAAAAAACACCATCAATTATTAGAGGTTAAAAACCAGAGAAACTTAACAAATATAAATCAAGGTTAAGCAGACCCAGAGCAGCCAAGCACACTTCCAAAATTTCTGTCTTTTTGACTTCAATGATATTGGGCTCCCTGGGCATTAAGGCTGACACTTTTGTGCAAGTAATGGCCAGGAATTATACAGGAATTATAACATTTGCCAATTTGAGATGGTAAAATAATTATTTAAGCAACTAATGCCTGAAAGATAAGGTGCTATTTTCATATCTAAGTCACGGACCAGTGGCTGCCACTATCACTTTGCCAACTCTCACTGCCTAGAATCTAATTTCCATTTAGATTGTAAGCTGAAATATAACTACATGCATGGTGACTCCCCCTCCCCTTGCAGCAGCATTCCTCTGGAGTCTGCAGCTTCCCAGAACCATCACCACAGGTCTGGGAGGTTGGATACAGAAGCTTGGGTGGAAAAGACAGCCTGAGAATTCAGGAAAACATTACGTTTGCACCCAAAACACCAACTGTAACTTTTACAAGGGAACGATGCCCTTCAACAGGTCCTTGGAAAATGTACTCCAAGCTCAAGCAAACCCCAGTTCTAAGACCTCTCACGTGGCACCACCTCGGGGTACCAGGTATGGCACATCATAGAATCACAGAATCCCAGGACAGGTTGGGTTGGAAGGGGCCTTAAAGCCCATCTAGATCCAAGACCCTGCCATGGGCAGGGACACCTCCCACCAGCCCAGGTGCCTCCAAGCCCCGTCCAACCTGGCCTTGGACACTTCCAGGGATCCAGGGGCAGCCACAGCTTCTCTGGGCACCCTGTGCCAGGGGCTGCCCACCCTCACAGGGAACAATTCTTGCAGGTCCCTTAAGGTACTGAAAGGAATTCAAGTGAAAATTCCTTTACATTTTGTACCTATGGATTTTTTATTTTTTTTCTAATACCTTGCAGACTTGGATTCAGCAGACCCTGCCAGGTCAGCGTGGGCAAGGCAGGAGCTGCAGCCTGTCCTGTGGCTGCCCCAGCACTGGGAAAAGACATTCCAGCCAGCCCAGCTCCCCACAATCTCCCTGGGGAGGAGAGAGGCACCACAGCCTGGCCCTTCAGCAACAGCAATCAGCCCCATTCCAGCAGCACTGGAGGCAGCCAGGGCTTTCCCAGGCTCCTGCAGCTCCTTCCTCTTCCCTGTCCTTCTGGCTCTCCCTCCCAGCAGGCCCTGAGCCTGTTCTCCAAAGAGGATGCACACAAGCTGCTGAACCCTTGCTGCTCCTTCTGGAGAGAAGGATTGTGCACACCAATATTCCATTGAAAGAGCCAAGGAAAAAGTGTTTTACCACTGTGATACAGGAGGAAGGAGAAGATATGCAGAGCTACTGATTCCCATAAAGGCAACAGTCCCAAACACACTTTAACCTTTATTACCAACCTAAAAGTGAAAAACCACTAATGCAAAATGGGAAAGGAAGACACTAAATAGACAACCACGACACCAACCAGGAGAAGAAGCCAAGCAGGACAGGAGCATTACCTATTACACTTTTGGCAAACGAAGCCCTCTTGAGGGTTGCCAGACCCAAGTCTCCTATTTTCACAGATCCAGTTGGTCCAGTAATAAAAATATTGTCACATTTCAAGTCTCTGTGAATTATTGGTGGAGTTCTTGTGTGCAAGAAAAGAAGCCCCTTCAGGATTTGCCGGCACCAACTCCGCAGGACTTTCGGTTTCATCACTTTAAATCTCTTCAGATACCTAGAGCACAAACATGCACACAAGTGGGTATAAAAGGAAATGAAAACATTTTATTAAGAGATTCAAGGGGCTTAACAGCTGAAACTCCATTATGGATAAAAGCCCCTTAATAGATGCCATAATAGCAGCACAGAAATATCCCAACATTGAAAGAAATAGATCTTTTCAAAGCAGGAATTAGAGCATTCATTTTCAGGGAGGAAGATAATAAGCATTTTTGGTGCAAATACAACCAAATATTTGCAAGTCTAATAGCTCAGCAATTCATTTCATGCAGGGAACAGCTTTAGAATATGTTCATATACTCAAGGCAGAACAATACTGAAGTTTAACTTTAACCACAAGACTCTGACCTCTGTTCCATGCAGTAGCCTTTCTTTCCATTTACCTGAAGCACTGACTGGGAGGGGGCATTTGGGGAAGATGTAGGACCTGCCAATGCACTGGCAGAGGAGCACACTGGCTGAGCACTGCTCCCATTGGGGCTGAAAATCTGTTCCAGAATTCATGCCAACTGCTTTATATCAACCCTAACAAGATTGTCAGTACCAGAAGCTATTAATTAATACTGCTTAGGAGATAACCTGGAGCACCTTCGGCTTCTCAAAGAGACTCTACCACTCGTGTGCTATTCCATTTGAATCTCCTAACAAAACATGCAAATAACCAGCACAAAAGCCAGCACGAAACACACCCTGAGACAAACCCACCCGTCACAGGCGGAAGATGAAACACGCCAGCCAAGAGCTTCGCGTTGCATAACCGAGACAGGGGAGCAGGAGGGGGAGATGGAGGCCAAAATCCTGCCAAACCACCGCGGTTCAGAGGCAGGGACAAATGACAGGCACCAGAGAACAGCTCCATTTTTTGCTTTTATCTGGAGATGGCTTTATTCAGCACGGGAAAGTAGGATTTTGCTATAAATTCCCCGAGCTATTCTTAGCCCCTCGCCGGGAGCGCAGCACTTACGTCTTCAGCGTTCCAGAGGTCATCAGCTCGGTAACCAGCACGATGCACCTTTTGCCTTTTGCACAGGATTCCCAGAAATCATAAAACCTCACGATGTTTGGGTGCTGTAGACCTTTCAACATTTCTGCTTCCTCTTTAAATCTCTGCCTCTCCACTTTCGTGAGTTTTCTGTCCTGCAAGCCAAAAGGAGACATTATTAGTAGTCTGCAGGGCCAGGGCATTCAGAGTTTTAGATTTGTATTATGCTTTTGTCAAGAGCAATTAGAAAATCTTTTATGTAAGAGATGAGCAGCGTGGATGAACTAGGGCACTCGCCCTAAATCCAGTGTCTAGAAGACAAAGAGAAGCCTGTGCTATGCCATGCTCGTGGACAGCACTAATATTTCAGGCACCATGAACACACCCGTGGCTTGACAGATCAACCCTCAGCTATTTCTTCATGTTTGGGTTTTGTGAGGCTCGTTATCCGAGGGATTATAACCCACAGGATTTCATCTCCAGGTACAAATGTTCTCACAGCAGGGATGGCTCCCACCACCCACAGCTGCTCCCGGGATGCTCCAGCAGGGACCACCACCCTGCGTTCTACAGCCCACCCTGTTTATCACAGGACAAATTAAAACCACACCACCTTCCAAAAAACCCCAAACACATCCCATTTATCTATTTGTCTGTGCTGTTCTGCCTAATTTTACAGACATTTTTAGGGCAAAGGAAGTGTTTCTTCAACCTCTTCCACAGGCTGCACATGCAAGGAAATACTTTAGATTAGAAATGTGGCAATGTCATGTTCTGATACTCTGGTTTTCCTGCTGAAATTTCAGGGCATTTCTCATAAGCTGCTGGCTGTGACATGACCCTGCCCAGCACATGCAGAGCTTCTCTCCCCCTCCCACAGCCCAGCAGAAGCTCTTTGGCTGCCTGGACCTCACCAACATGCTGAGACCTCCAACAGGTGGAGGTCCACCTGTATCCAGCCTTGGATACTCACTGACCATTTCAGATGGTGAAACAGAGCAAAAGGGCAGTTCCACCCCAGACCCCACCATCGAGCCTGCCTGGTTTGCCCCCCTGGCCAAAGCACTGTCCTCCCCTGCCCCAGAAATGGAGCTTTTGGGGTCTTCAGAAGGCTCCGCTTTACTCAGAGAGCCAAAGGCTCATCGATCACCAAGACTAATGAGTTTCTATTTTAACCTCATCTTTCTTTTCTTGGGTCACTTAGGCATGTCTATACGAGCTGTGCTCTTACACACATCGAGTGAATTAAATAGGAACCCAGCTCTCTGTAGCCAAGCTGCAGAAGGATCAGTCACTGCCCATTTCCACAGCCTGCCCTCACCCCACACTCCCAACCAGCTCAAGATGGGAATGAGAATTCCCACAGCTACAAACCAGTCAGCTCCACACAGAGACTTCACCAGAGGAAACCCAGGCTTGAAACCTCGATTTGGCTCTTCTTGGATGACAAAACCCCTGCCCCCAGTGCTGTGTGTGTGGGGGGAGCATTTCCATTTATACCAGGGGGTTCTACAGTTCTCTCTCTGATTCACGGAGCAGCATCAGAGCTGGCACTGCCCCAGTGGGCAGTGCAGGGCACCTGTGGGCACTGGTCCCCTGGGGCAGGCAGGGGCACCCCGTGCCCCATGGGGACAGCAGGCAGCGGCACACATTGCTGAGAGCCAGGCAGCAGCTCTGCTGCTCTGCACCAGCTGCCTTCTTCATAAGGTACAAAAAAAGAAAAGGGAAAAAAAATGAAAAAAAGAAACAGGCTGTCTAATGAGCCAAGCCAGAAGAGCCCCAGAATTGCTCTCAAATCCATCACTTCTTCCCTACTGCTGAGTTTCCTCCTAATTTAAACCCTGCAGAATAAATCACACACTGTTATTAGGGAGGTGAAGGAGCAAGTCCCTGTGCAAGGCAAGAAGAGCAGAGTGGGAGCCGGCAGAGGAAGGGAAAGACAGCCACAAAGATCCAGCAGATTTGCAAAAGCTTTCCAATTTAAATTAAAAAAAAAAAAAAAAGTAATACCATAGTCCTTGTCTCTCATTTCCAGATTTCTGAGCACTATGAGAACTTTCCCACTGCTACTTTAGTGGTAACTTAAAAACATCTTTCAGCAGACAATCCTATTCTGTATATTCCACATATTATGAGCGCGGATCATTTGGGCAACTGCACCAAAGTGATTCTGGAAGACAAATGTGTGTTTTATCTGTAACTACAGTAGAAAGAATGACAGCTGAGCATCGTTCCCCAGCTGGGGAGGCAAGGTGAGGGCCAGGGCAGAGCAGCCACTCCTGCTGGCTGCAGTCTCCTCCGTGGGAGGGGTCCCTGGGGCCACAAGGGCTCAACCACCCTCCTCGAAATTCCTCCAGGCTCAACCTGACACACGAGTCGCTGCTGAAAGCATAAGCTGATTCTGACAGGGCTTAACAGTTGAAGTGTTTTCTACTCTGAAGCAACAAAAACACCTGTTTAACTGCGTGACTCACTCGGGGTTTAATCCAAACCCAAGAAACCTTCACGGAGGTCACAGACACTTATTTCCCATCTTATAATCCACACAGGGTGAAATGTCCTCATCCTGAAGCTGAGGGTGCAAGCCTGAAACAACCTTCGGGCATCACATTTTAAGATGGGGAACAGGAGTCTTTGAAAAGGTCATGCCAAAGGAAGGTAATTACAGACTCACAGAATGGTTTGGGTTGGAAGGGACCCTAAAGATCAAATTCCTTCCACTACACCAGGTTGCTCCAAGCCCAGTCCAACCTGGCTTAAATCCACTCACCCAGATTTAAGGCATCCTCTGCATAACTCAGATTGATCAAAATCTGGGGGAACAAAGTGTTTCCAGAGTCACCCAAGGAGTCCCAACCTCCGTGCTCTCTGCAGCAGTGGATGTTCCCAGGACAGGGAAACCACCATCCCAGAGTGACAAACCAGCTCCACTGCAGCCATGGCACTGCTGCTGCCCTGGGCTTCCTCAAGGCATGGGCCCTGAAACTGGGAATGCATTCTTCTCCATGGGATCCACGTGACATCAGTATCAGTTTGCAGGTATTGACACACAGCCATCCATTTTAGGGCGTTCACACCCCTGGGCTCTTTCCCTCCTTGCTGGTACACAGAGTCCAGGCTCGGGAGGTGACACTGTGATTCCATTTCAAACAACTCCAAGCTGCTCGAGTCCACTCCTCAGCACCAAGGCAAAATAAAATCCAACCTTCCCAATCCCACAGCACTCACACTGAGCTGGCTCTGCTTTGCCAGACAACCTGGAGATAAACAGGACTGAGCAAGATGTAAGACAGCTGCTCATTTTGAGTTACTGCTAGGAAAGAATCTGGACATTTGTTTCTCTGTCTTAATAAACTGTGAGGAATAGTCTTATCCCTCTGCTGAGACTTTGGCATTTCAGGAGCAGAGCTCCTGGGCTCCTGTGTCTCTCTGCTCACTGAGCTCTCCTGCAGGCAGAACCCACACGAGCTGATGCTCTCAGAGCACCTCGGGCACAGCACCCATCACAGACACTGTCCCACCACACACACAGCCCAGGGGGCTCAGGGTCCCCCATTTCACCTTTCCTACAGATAAATACCATTAATTGCCCTGGGTTTATACAAGGGACCCTTCACTGTGACACACAATCTGGCACATAGGTGTTAAACCAGGGCTGAGAAGAGGCTCTACACTGCAAGCTACCTTTTCTCCATTCCTTCTCCTGGTTTAAATGTTTCAAATCAGATTATAAATGCCTGGTCATTTATAATATATATATATTTATAATATATTAAGCACCAAATCACTCAAAGCTATTCACTTCTTTTTTTCAAAGAATAAACAATTCTGAAGGACCTGAAGGAAGGTAGACTTAAATGGGATGTAAGGAAGGAATTCTTCCCTGGGAGGATGGGCAGGCCCTGGCACAGGTTGGGCAGAGAAGCTGTGGCTGCCCCTGGATCCCTGGAAGTGTCCAAGGCCA
>JAWWMP010000023.1:20777224-20787317 GCA_035047865.1 Dendrocincla tyrannina
CACAGGTTGGGCAGAGAAGCTGTGGCTGCCCCTGGATCCCTGGGAGTGTCCAAGGCCAGGTTGGACGGGGCTTGGAGTGACCTGGGCTATGGAAGGTGTCCCTGCCCATGGCAGGGGGTGGGATGAGATGAGCTTTAAGGTCCCTTCGGACCCAGCCATTCCAGGATTCCATGAAATCCCAGTCAGCACTTCACAGCCTCACTCTGGGTGGATCCCACACCCATTGAAACTGGAGTAACATCATGTTTGCAGCAGGAGGCCACAACAAAGTGAATATCCTACCCACAATCAAATTTCTGCTAATCCAAGTCTCTGCTTCTCTCTGCTCATCACAGGCAGGGCGAAAAAATGCCTCTCTCTGTTAATATAAAACTTATCCTTTCATTAAGTTCCTTAGTGGGGAACAACAGCAGAGAGGGGAATTAGTGTAAATGTGTTAACAAAAGGAAAGGGAAAGCTTACGAATTAAATTTCTGGAATGGCACCCAAATTAACAGCAGGAACATGTTCTGTTAGTCATCCCCAAGCATCATTTCCTCCAGGTTGTAACATATGGGCTCTGACTAAGGCTCTGCAAGTTATACAAGCAGGAGACCGGCGTTCACCTGAGCCTCCAGATTACCAAGATTAAAAAATGAGGTCAAGTTTCTTGCCTAATTCTCTGTGAGGGGCGAACCGATTTGGGAATCAGCTCCATCCTCCCGTCGTAACGAAAGGGTTCTCTTACAAATAAGACCAAACCAATTATTTCACATTCAATGCCTAGAACCACGTAGGAGCAGGCCTTGGAGCACAGGTGTTGCCAGCTAAAAGGTTGTGCTACTTTGCAGTTTCACAGCGTTTCTTTAATTTCCTCCTTTTAAAGTCTTGGATTTTAACTCACGTTAAAAAAATTTAAACAACTGGAAACACTTGGATATCTTACCTAGACGTGTGGCCCAAGGATTTCTGTGCCCAGCTAGTCTATAAATACTGTTTTCTTGGGGGGACAAGGGGGGTTAGGGTTGTGTTTGGGTTTTGGTTTTGTTTTGGTTTTTTTCTTTAATGCTTCGATTGACATAGCTGCATTTATTGACAGTTATTTCATTTTGTCTCATTTTGGACAGATGAAGACCTGCCTGGTGAGGCAAGTGGGAGCAGGAGGTCAGCAAACAAGGGCAGGGCTCAGCTCTGGCTCACAGAAGCTGCAACATCCCTGACCTATATTAGTGGTGAATAAAGAAAACCAAAGAGGTGCTTCTGACCCCGGAACAGAAACCATATACCTGCATCAGCAGAATGACCATCTGCCCAGATCATTGCATTTTCACATCTGTGTGCCAAATATCTACTTTTGCTTGGGTACCACAACTAGTCTTTGCATCAGAGATGGCCTCGAGATGTGAAATCAGCCACGGGACCCACTGCCAGCTGTCTCCTCTGGAGCTGCCTGCTGGTTTCCCATGATTTAGGAACAGGTTCTGGTGTGCCCTGCAGTCAGGAGTTCGCCAGTGACAGTCACTGCTTGGGGGGACAGCCAGCAGCCCCCAGACAGTGCACAGGGTGAGTCAGGGACTTGCTTTGCCCAGCAGTGAACGTGGCAGCTGGTACCTGCACCTGACTGTTGTTTCACAGAATCCCAAAATGGTTAGGGCTGGAAGGGACCTTCAACTCATCTTGTTCCACCCCCTGCCATGGGCAGGGACACCTTCCATGAGCCCAGGTTGCTCCAAGCCCTGTCCAACCTGGCCTTGGACACTTGCAGGGATGGGGCAGCTTCTCTAACCTGTGCCAGCGCTTCCCCAGCCTCACAGGCAAGAATTTTTTCCCAACTAAATCTATCCTCGTTCAGCTTAAAGCCATTCCCACTTGTCCTGGCCCTCCATGTCCTTACAAAGTCCCTTTCCAGCATTCTTGATGCCCCTTTAGGGGCTCTCAGGTCTCCCTGGAGCCTTCTCTTCTCCAGGTGAGCACCCCCAGCTCTCCCAGCCTGTTCAGGAAATTCTGTATTGGCAGCACTGTCTCTTCATGGAAATGGCACCACACTACAAAAGTTTTCAAATTTAAAAAAATCAAAGGCCTTTAGAAATAAAGACAAATTTAGAAGAGAAAAAACCCCAACCATTTTTGTCTTTAAAATGAAAACTTTACTTATTTACTGCAATTACGTTTCGCATTTCACATTAAGACTTGTCTACTCTACTACCAGAGGAATCAAGGATTTCTCCCAGAGACAAAACTGGGAGCCAAAGCAGGCTCAGACGTGCAGCAACCAGGACTGTGAAGGGCTGGAGGTATCACTGAAGTGGCTGCTCTCATGTACCAGCTCTGTCTTTAGCATTATCCTGCCTATGCCATAAATTTTTAAAAGCATCCAGGACCTTTCACTCCCACCCCCTGTGCACTCAGTTACAGGCACGTATCACTTGGAGCAATCCTCAAGGATAAAATCCCCTCTTCTGTGAACAAACAGCAGATGCCATCAGACAACTTGCAAATCAGGAAAAAAAAGAAATGTTACAGCTTCATTCCCTATGAGCATCCAGCCAACATTCTTCTTCACTAAGTCACCCTCGGTGCAGTTACAGCCTGTGATTTGTCAGCAGCATTAGAGAAGCACAGGAAGGTTTCCCTGGAGGTTTTCCAAAGGCATAAAACACAGTCCTTGTCCCCATGGATACTCACAATTCAGTGAACAGGAGCTACGGAACAGGCTGAGGGACTTATTTGCCTGAGTCATTGCTAGAAATCTATGGAAAATTAGGAGCTGAATTTATGGCTAAATTTGGCACCGTAGAAAAGGCTGAGCGTGCTTTTTATCTTTTTTCTTATTTTTTTTTTCTGGATGCAATCACAGCTTGCTGCTTTTTGAATTGATTAAGGCACGTGTCAAAGTCTTATGGCAGAGGGAAGATGGGATTCACATATTCTACTGAACCTCAGCAGCTCATCCTGCAAGGGCAAGGAGGAAGGAGATTCCACACCTCTCAACTCAGGAGCCACAAAAACACCCAGGGAAACCAACACCACGGGCAGAGAATGTGTTTTGCAGGTGAAAACCAACCAGCACAACTGCCCCAGGACAACCAGGGCTTAAACAAAAAAAGTTCTTGTCACAAGCAATTGAATTAATTGCAGGTACCACCTCATTAACTTCCTTAATTAGCAGTGCTTCACAGAAGCTTGTGACTGCAGATGAAATACCAAAACAGTTCCGGCTTGCCTCACAAATGGCCTTTTTCAAAGGAAACTCTGCAATCAATGAGTGAAAAAAGCTGGACAAACCCCACGACACCAGATCCCCTCGGAAAGGAACAAACCCAAACCACCCAAAAATCCCCACTTGAGACATGCCATGAGAAGCTGGGCCTCCAGTATTTTCTGGGAGCCCTTCTGAGCCCAGCATTCATCAAAGTTTATGCAACTCCTGGTGGTGTTTTTAAAACCCATTTTGCTTCACCTACTTCCTGTCACCCATAACCACATCATCTGGGCACATCAATTATCCCTGTGCCAGTGCTGGCTTTGTCAGCAGAGCAGGGATGCTCCAGCACCCTTGGAGCCTCAGCCCTGCCCACAGACAGGGGTAGAGACAGGAATTTCAGTGCTGCTGCCTAAAAAATCACCTTCAGAGAGGTGGAAAGGGTGGGGTGGGAGCAGAGAGGTGCCACTGCCCTCAGAGGGCTGCACTTCCCAGTATAACCATTAAACGCTGTCTCAGCACCAGTCCAGCAGCGGGATGCTCGGCATGCTGAGAAAAGCCATCCCATTTTTCCTTTTCTTCCAGCTTAACTCCTTACTCTAGGCCAGTTTTCAAATTATTAACTTATTTTATAGGTCGGAAACCCCCTTCCATTTTCTGGTCCAGTGGAAGGTCATGGGGGTTGGGACAAGATGACCCCTAAGGTCCCTTCCAACCCAAAGCATTCCAGGATTCTGTGATTCTCTTTGCAGTGGGTTTGCTATGTAGATGTGATATTTATCCCAAAGCAGAGGATGCCACCCCTGCCAGAGAAGCCCTCCCACCCCCTGCAGCCTGCCAAGATGTACCAAAACCATTGCTATTTACCCCACGTTACAATTCAGTGCCCAAATGTTAATGCCCACTTGGCCAATGAGCTTTACCAGCCAAAATTAACCCAGCACAAAGAATTAGCAGAATAAGCAAAGTTTTATTTAGCTTCGCTCTGGCAAATTTAATCTGAGGGCAGCATTCAATCCTGCCTTTCTAACAGGCAAACAGCACTTTGAGTCTGTAAAACACTCTGAAAGTGAAATACCCTTACCAGTGAATTAATTATACCTCCCAGGAACCCAAGGCAGCGAACTGGCTGCTCAGACACAGCCTGTCATGGTTTAGGAATGGTCCTCCCCAGGGTGGTGCTCCCACTGAGACTCTCCAAACCACACACCAATGAGTTGGTGAGTGCCCATGATGTGCTCCATACAAAGTTCCACCACATGGACTGTGTGCACTGGACCTTGTCTGGACCTACAGGGGAATGCTCTTTATTTGAGTCTTACAGATTCCCTCCAGCACAGCTGATTCTCTCAGGTACTGGAGACCTTTCTCCATGGCCTTCCACTGCTTGGCTGCACTCACTGACCATCCTTGAGAGAACACCTTTCCATCTCACTTAACAGGAGACCACCTCCAGCAGCTGAGTTTCTGTTCTTGTCCCAATCCCCTGGTCAATGCCCTCCTCCCAGGGCAGGGATCCCAATTGCTTGGCTTCCCTACCATCTGGTTTCATGTTGTGAGCTGTGACATCCCAGCCCTGGAGCAGCCAGGTCACCAGGGGCTGCAATCTCTTCACATCTCTCACAGCTCACCTGGGGATGAATTTCCAAACCACTGAAGAAGAGAATTTTCACCAAAAACTGGCCCATTTTCTCCTACATTCCAAGCCACTCATAATTATCCACCATCAGGGCAGATCTCTGAATGACCTCCCTAGAAATCTCTTTTGTAACACATCATGGTGTGGACCACACTGAGGAGACCTGGCAGACCTTTAGCAACAAGAACATGCTTTCCTTAACACCCAAAGGGAATTCAGAATTCTCAAAAGCTGTTGTAACAAGCCCAAAGGAGGCAAAGTGGATGAAAGGCTGGGGGAAATCCTCCTTCCCTGTTCCCCCCTGAGGCTGGGTACCATTCCACCCTCTGAGCCCCAAAGTGGCTGCCAAATAAGGCTGTGGTGGTTTAGGAATGGTACTCCCCAATTCAGTGCTCCCACCAAAGTGCTCCAAACCATGCACCACCTGCTCACCCCCCACTGCTTTTCCCATCCCCATCCCCTCCAACAAGCTGGAGAGGAGAACTGGGGGATCAAAAGGCAAAGATCAAGGGTTGATACAAGAACAATTTAATGGAAAGAGCAATGAGATAGGAAAACAGAACAGTACCAGCAACAATACTAATGACAGAGGGTACAAATAGAAATGATCCACCCGTTAAAAACCCCAGTAATGGACAATACCAGGAGGTTCCCTCCACCAGTTTTGACTCCACCAGAGTCCTGCCCGGACAATAACATGAGATGCTGTAGAATCACCTCCAAGTCCTGACCATGCCCCTCCTGGCTACTGCCAAAATTAAGCCTGTCCTGGCTGGAACCGGGACAGAGTCACATTCAGAAACAATAAAACAGTTCCAGTGTAACCTGAGTGCAGCTGTGTCACATGTGCCTTCCAGCATCATACCTGGAATGGCAAAATCTGTCAAAATTATAAATATGCTAAGACCCAACAGAAATATCTCCATGGCTTTACAGTTTCAGTAAAACACTTTGCAAAGTATTAAAATTTCCTTTGCGGCAACAGCAAAGCTGAGCAATAGCTAAACCAGGTTGGTTTCTGTCCTATGACACCTTATAAATCCAAGAACATAAATGTGACATTTACATCATTATAAATATAATTATATCGCTGTTTAAAAGTAATTACTTTTAAATGCTTTCACTTCGCATTAGTTTTAATTGTTCTTGAAATATGGAAATTTAGAAAAGTCACTGCCCAGAGAAGCTGTGGCTGCCCCTGGATCCCTGGAAGTGTCCAAGGCCAGGTTGGACGGGGCTTGGAGCAACGTGGGCTAGTGGGAGGTGTCCCTGCCCATGGCAGGGGGTGGGATGAGATGATCCTTAAGGTCCTTTCCCACCCAAACCATCCTGTGGTTCTATGAAAACAAACCATTCCCTCTGGAACTTTATTTAAGCAGAAATGCAGCAGCAGGAAATGCACCATCATGTTTGTAATGGAGGTCATGCAAGGCAGAATATGTGTTTTCTGACTCCAAAATAAAGCCCTTGAACTGTGTTGGATTTGCCAGTTAACCCCAGGCTAGGCAGGCTTACCAATCCCAGAAGACACCCATTGAACAGGCCCTCAGACTTTCCCCCTGTGACAACCCCCTAAAGGGTGCCCCATCACAGTCTCCAGTTACAGACTAAATACAGGTATTTTATGAAACTACCTCAAATCATTTCAGATTACTAAAACACCCACCACAAACCTACAAAACACCTCACGACTCCCCAGCAAACCAGACAGCCAGAATAAACTGCAGGAGAGATTCCCAGAGTTCTTCACCTCCTGGTTCCCACAGAGCAGTGAATACACCTTTAATGAGATCACCCTTCTCCCAAAATCACCTCGTGTCAGTTTAAGGCAGCACCAAAAAGCCATTTCTCACTTGATTCTGCCCATCCAATGCACTGTATTACTGGGAGACCTTAAAACACACGAGCAAAGCAGGGCTGAGCCCAGGGGAGCACTGAGGTCCACTCGGTCACAGACCCACAGAATCTTCTGAGCTGGAAGGACCCACAAGGATCATCCAGTCCAGCTCCTGACCCTGCACAGACACCCCAACGATCCCACCCTGTCCCTCAGAGTGTTGTCCAAATACTCCCTGACCTCTGGCAGCCTCGGGGCTGTGCCCACTGCCCTGGGGAGCCTGGGCAGTGCCCACCACCCTCTGGGGGAAGGACCTTTTCATAATATCCAGCCTAACCCTCCCCTGGCACAGGTTGATGCTGTTCCCTCAGGTCCTGTCGTTGGTCACCAAACACAACAGAGCAGTACGTGCCCCTCTGCTGGCCCTTGTGAGGAACCTGCAGACCACAGTGGGGTCTCTCATCATCATCACCATCATCACCACCATCATCATCCCCATCATCAGTCTCACTGCCAGGCCTGCAGCAGCTGCCTCAGGCTCTCTGTGCAGGAGAACATCCTGTACCATCCATCTCCTGTATCACCCCAAGGACTGCAGCCTTACTGAGCTGGACATATTTTACCTTGTCCCCAGTGAAGAGCTGTCCTGGTGTCAGGTAAGCACAGAAAACTTCAGAGTTAAGTTCAGCATCTCAGAAGTTTTCATGCCTTTGTTTTCACAGAACATGTGAGACTGACCAAGTGCATGTGGGTCTGTGTACAGACATGCTGAACTGAATTACAGTGAGGGAAAGGAATGCAAAAGAGCCAAATAAAAATCATGGGTCTTTGCACAGACCTGAATTTAAACTCTAAGAGTTTCCTGGACAGAAACTTCCTCAGTTCTTCCCTCACACTGTGGCCTGCTGAGCTTCCTAGGCCGAGTCATTTAATGTTTCTGTGCCCACCCTTTTGCATTTCTAAGACACAGAGGAAAATGGAGTTCCTTGGTGCACCCTGGAGATCTGTGGATGAGCAGCACCCTGACCAGCAGTATGGAGAGCTCTCCTCATCCCAGTGTGCTTCTGGTTTTGGCTAGGGACCTCTGGGGAAAAATAAAGGGAATATTCCTTTCACATAACTTGCTCTTTCTGTTTTAAAAAAAAATCTCTCTCCATAGGGCCATATAATTACAAAGAGCAACTTCCCTGGAAGTGCTCAAGGACGGGGTGCCCAAGTTGGACTGGGCTTGGAGCAAATTGGTCTACTGGAAGGTGTCCCTGCCCATGGCAGGGGTCAGAACAAGATGCTCTTTAAGGTCCCTTCCAACCCAAACCATTCTGGTGATTCTATCAACTCCTGCACCTGAAAAGTCATGAGCCAAAGGCCCTGGAGCTGCTCCAGGAGTGCTCTCCTCCCAATCCAGCCCTGCTCCAGAGCACCCAGCACCCAAGCAAGGACCAACTCACTGCTGATGCTGCTGCTGGAAGTAAAATTCAAAGGAAAACGTGTGAGAAGAATATAGTGTGGAGACAAAGGAAAAAGCCCATTCCTTCTGCTGTAACAACTCAAGAGACTGGACAAGCATTCCTGAAGCAATGCTTGCAAAGCTTTGCCAAAGTGGGGACAGGGACCTTTTCACTGCCACAAAACCACACTGCAGATTGGGGTATCCCAGCTCCTGAATGTTTAAGAGAGTCATGCATCTGGAGTTTGGAAATGTCTTCCTTGGGAACCTTTCTAAGTGCTGAAAGGAGCTGTCACTTCTCGTGCATTCCTAACACCACTTGACAACTTGTTAGAAAACACTCCAAGGCAAAGCTGCATTCCCGGTCAGGATACATTCATCAAAGTCCCCCATAATGGTTAGGAATTAAGCTGAAAGCATCCCATTTGTAACAAAATAGTTCCTTTTTCCTCTTGCAAAGCTTGACATTCTATAGCCCTGCCCAAAAGAATAACAGTAGCTTGTCAGCTAAAACACACTAATGGTTAAAAATTCAACTCCCTATGCCTTGGACAGCAAGGCATGAAAGGGTAACATCAGCATGGGTGTGTGAGAAACAGATCTTGGCCACTTTCCAAGGAGATTACATGTTTGGGTTGATAAAGATAATAGCATTGACATAATAAACTCAGATTTCTGCAATGCATTTGCCACACATTAAGAACTATAATGAAACAGAAAATATCCTTTTACATAAATTGATTAAAAACCCAGTAAGCAATCACGCACAAAATGTAAGGTACACCTCTAAAAACACACGTCCCTGAGGATTTTCCTGAGGTTTTGAAGGGCTCGGGTTTTGTTCTGTCAAGCAGTGATTTGCATTTTTACAAGGAACTGTGAGAAAAGCCCATTGTTCCTAACAAATGCTACACTTTGGAAAGAATTAGGAGAGTGTTGCAGCATGAAGGTGACAGGTCATGACCAGGGCCTGAGCTGCTTGTGTCAGCTGGATGTGAGCAGCCCAGCAGAGCCCAGGATTTGGGGTTTGGGGGGCTAGCAGAGCCTGCTGTACCCTCCTGCTGAGAAGAGCATGTCCCAGGGCAGAGGGCACCGTGCCCCTTCGCATGCACCCAGCTTTAAGGATGGGCTGCGAGGACCAGTGAAGAATTGGGCCACACCAGCCATGCCTGAGGAGCTCAGGCTGCACAATTTATCTGAGAGAGTGTTGTCAGGTTATCAGATTCATCAAAGAAACCCTCACAAGCCAGGGGACACAGAGGAGGCTCAGTCAGATGACAGTGGTACTTCGTGACTTGAAGTCTCTCACACCACCCTGTTAGTGCCACAGTTGTAAGACACATGACCCTGGCTGTGATCCCAAAATACTGACTCAAATGGCCATTATCAAATGTAAACAAGATATTCAAACCTTGGCTAGACAGGACCTGTGAAAACATGAAGTCAGCACCCCCAAATCTAAACAAATGTGAGTGATGCTCAGCGATAGGAGTCCTCGCTGAGCGTCATGACAAGAGTTTGAAAATTGGATAAGCAAAAAACCCCAAATGGAAGAACCTCCCTGTCTTGCACTAGCACGATCCCAACTGGTGGGCACAGACACATTCCTAATGAGTCAGGGTATCCAGACCCCTTGATCACAGTTGTTTAATAAGTTAAAATCTGTGGCCTACAGCAGTATGGATTTTATAATGTGATGCAAGGATTGTTGCACAGGCTACACTTAACAACCAACACTGGACAGAGACCCTACAGAAAGAACTTCAATCAGAAAACACTATAGATATATATCTTTAAAATTATATATCATTGTCCAAAAGATTTCAAGAACAGCATCACAGAATGGTTTGGGCCGGGAGATTCCTTAAAGCTCATCTCATTCCAGAACCCCTGCCCTGGGCAGGGACACCTTCCACCAGCCCAGGGTGCTCCAAGCTCCATCCAACCTGGCCTGGGACACTCCCAGGGATCCAGGGGCAGCCACAGCTT
>JAWWMP010000023.1:20788484-20799709 GCA_035047865.1 Dendrocincla tyrannina
GTCCTTCCCCCAGAGGGTGGTGGGCACTGCCCAGGCTCCCCAGGGCAGTGGGCACGGCCCCGAGGCTGCCAGAGCTCAGGGACAGAGTGGGATTGTTGGGGCTGTGCAGGGCCAAGAGCGGGACTTTGATGCTCCTGGGGTGTCTCTTCCAACTCAGAATATTCTGGTTTCATGATGGCAAACTGTCCCCAGGAATAATTTCAAAAGCTTCCTGAGGAAATCAGAGAAGGTGGTGAGTGAGGTGTGTGTTTTGCATAAAATGCTTTTCTGAAGGGTACTGTCTGTGCCCTGTGAAACAGCACCAAGAAGAGATTTCAGTGTCTCTGCATGAGCATTTATGGCTCTCAATTTCAATATCCTCAACCTTTTAAATGATGGATTAAAAATTCCACTTAATCTTTGAATTAATTTTTTACAGTTTATTTCTTTATACATTTTCTATAGAGATTTCATCAAGACCTAGATTAATGCAAGGTACAGCAGACAGAGAGGATAAATTAAGTCTTCAACTCATCAGTGGAGTGATCAGACGTGTCTTGTCATCAGTTCTTGCCCAGTGCCTTCCAGACTCTCACAACAAAGCCTTTTTGTGTAACTGCAGAGGAAATGCAGGTAAGACACCATGATAAATAGCACCAATAAGGCATGAAAATGCCTTCAAAGCTTACATAAGAGGGCAGGGCTGTCTTTAAAACTCATGAGCACATTAAACCCCAGGGCCACACGCTCACTGGCCATGGACCGTGCCCAAGTTCAAAGCACACACCACAGTTTCAGTCCACCTGGAAGTCCAGCTGAAGCCAGCAACAGCAGTTTGTGCTTTGCTTTTCAGCTCATGCTGATGTGTAGCTGGGGGGGGGAGAAGTACTGAAAAAGTTCAAAAAACACATTAAAAAAAGAATCACTGAGTAACTGGGCAGCTGTTTATCCTCACGTGCACACAACTCCATCCATGGGCTTCACTGCATGAAAGCTGCCGGGGACTTCTGGCCCTTCACACTCGTTTCCAAACAAAAGCTTTATTAGAGCTACTCAGCATTGCCTCACTGTTCACTTCTCGGCCACACCAGGACCACAGAGGGGTTTAGAGATGCTAATTTTGCCAGGTCACCGTCTTGCAGGAGGAGACAGAGGCAGGGAGAAATGACCACCAGCCTGAACCCATTTGGGCTGCCCCTTTCCACAGCGTTTCCATACGGGACTATCCCCACACAGGCAGTGATGTCACCCAGAACATATTGGACTTATTGTACAGTAAATTAACACCCCCACACTTGAGTGCTGGTCGTGAGGCTGCCCACCCACCTCACACCCTTGTCCATCACACAGAGAGCCCTCAAGCTCATGAACAAAGACATACAGACTCATCATGGGGACATGTCCATGGAAACCTGGGTGCTTGACAGCTCTACTTGCCTTGCAGAAAACGTACAGGAGCCCTGTTTAATTCCTCCTGGTGGCAACCACAGCTCCAAGCTCTCCATCCCACAAATGACTACCCTGTTAGTAAGCCAGGCAGCACCAGACTGGACGCACGACGCT
Source organism: Dendrocincla tyrannina (assembly GCA_035047865.1). Taxonomy (NCBI): domain Eukaryota; kingdom Metazoa; phylum Chordata; class Aves; order Passeriformes; family Dendrocolaptidae; genus Dendrocincla; species Dendrocincla tyrannina. The sequence continues at coordinate 20,790,027 of JAWWMP010000023.1, forward strand.
TCTTGGACTTGTTTAGCACCATCTGCCTTCGTGTGCCAAAGAACGGTTCCTGTCACAGAGAGGCAGCACTCTCTCTCCAGGAGAGCACCAGTGGAAGTAATTCATGCCATTATGAAATAATACTATTCATGTTCTGCTAACAGAAGCACAAGGACCCGTTTTTGGTTAAGGAAACACCGTCAAGGTCCACTGGTTTAATTTTACCCTGAAACCAGAGCATATGGAAAATGATGCCTCAGGGATCAGGGGTATTCTCCTCAACAGATGTTCTTGCCAAAGGAAACATTTGGAAGGAAAGCAGGTGTGATTGATGAGATGGCTCACAACTGTAAACCTTGGCCACAACAGGAACTCCATCTCCATTGCATTTTGGGCTTTATCAAGGGTTTAGAAGAAGGAAAAGCAGTGATATTACTGTGACAGAAAGACAGGAAGGGAGAAGGGCAAACTCACACTCATTTTTGTGTCCTTACAGAAACCATACTGTGTGTTAAAATAATGCCTAGTAAAAACAGTAACAACCTAATAATCTTTCAAAGAAAGTGTTACTATTTCACCAAAAAAGCCCCTTCCACATAACAATACTACAGTAACCAATTTAGAGCTGATTTACCACTCCAACAAATCAGATTAGTTTCTCCTTCGTTATTACTGCTGCCTCTCTTTACCAGCCTTAAGTTAATAACCAACGATTTCTTCTAGTCTATTTACTTGGTTGCTTCACTAAATACGCACCGAGCCAGGAACAGAGCAGCTCTCAGGAGAGGAGGTTTTCTGGAAAAACAAGCATTAACCTCCGCGTTTCAGCCGCAGCCAAACCCGCCACATTAACACTTCGCTGTGTTGCATTTTCCCTCTGCTACGACCAAAACCCACCACGCACGTTCTGGCAGCAGCAGCCCAGCTCTACATTTTCAGATCATGCTGAGCAGGAGGAGTGAGACACTCGATATTCCATCCTCAGGAAGATTGTGTCCTTACGAAGAGCGACCTTGGCAAATGCTCCCAGACACAGCATTTTGAGGCAGTACCAAGAAAAGGCTCCTTCCTTCTGCAGGATTCTGGAGGATGTGCAGTTACCCTTGCAAATTAAATCGTACAAACACTGATTGAAAAGCTTTTTCTAACCCTGTCATTAAATAGGGAAAAAAAAAAGTTAAAAACCATAAGGTAGGCTATTTAAACCATGATCAGAAAGAGAGCAGGGAACATCCACACCTACAGGGAACACTCTGCCATCACTTCCACATCCCTAACAATGAGGCTTGATAAAGTAAGGATGACAAAATTAGCTCATGTACGACCTCATCACTTTGAGCTGGAGGGTGAACCTCAGGGGAACAGCAAGACCCCAAGAGCCAGGGCCATGCCCTGATGCTGCCCCTCCTCTCCTTGCTGGCTCCATGCTCTGAGCCTTCTGTGTCTTGGCTGCCAGAGCACTGTGACCATCTCTGATGGCTGAGCAGGGCAGACACTCTGCCTGCACACAACAGCATTCTGCTTAAAAGCAGTTCAGATGTTCAATGCTGGATAAACCACCACGGGCACACATCAGTTTATCTCTGCTCTCAAGTTCAAGGCTCCACTGGCATCAGATGGTGGGTGAGTTTTCTGACTCTGAGCCTGCAGCCAGTAACTCCAACAAAAATCAAGCCTATAAACAAAAGTGTAAATGCACAACCCGAGGGGCACCAAGACTCATGAGCAGAGGATGAGCCTTTCACCCTGTTTTTTTTTTAAATAGAAAGCACTATCTGAAAACCACAAATCTTTATTTTTACAGGTATGTTCAAAACCAGGATATTACAGATCTTACACCAAAACCAGCAAAATTTCTCAATTCAGAAGGAATATGAGCACTTAAAAAATGAGATTTACAAATTAGAGTCGGTTTTTTAATGTTTCTCTCTGAAGTTTCCACCTTGCACCAGTACATTGCAGGTGTTGGATAAAACCTGACAATTTTGGCAATATGCTCCTGACCTTTGAGAAAAGGGACAAGCAGTAGCTCAAGCTCTTAGCAGGATGAGTTTCTTCTTGTGGAAGCCTCCTACGTGAGAACATCCAAGGTCAAGTGCAGGACATGCCAGATAATCAATCTTGTTCATAAACTGAGCAACCTTCTTGAGACAATCAGAATTCTTGCCATGTCATGTCTAAAGCAAAGCTGTGCTACACCTTTATTCCTCCTCCTTGTTTAGTTTCCTTGAAGTCAGTTGAGATACACTCCTTCCTGAGCCACCTTCATTCTCCAGCCTCCACAGACCTCCTCCTTATACTGACTTTTCGCTCCCTTTGCCTTTCTAAAGAGTTATTGCATCCCTCTTGGCTTGCCAGGCTAACCGAGCTGAGGTCCAGCCTTGCTTTATAAGCAAGGTTCTTTCTTCCTTTATTCACTCTGGTGGCCCCTCACAACATGTTCTTCCTTCTTGAAGACAACTGTGAGGGCAGCCCTGGCCTCCAGACGAGTCACTGCTGCTCTGGGGTGCTTGATTCCCCTGCAGCAAAATGGGGACGATTTTTGTTGGCTGGGCTGCTCTTTGAAGTTGCACCATAACCCTTACGTGATCTGAAACCAGTTCAACACACTCTTAATGAAGTAAATGCAAACAGAATTTGCCAACAGCTCAATCTAAAGACGAGATGACTATTCAGTTTAGGTTGGCTCCCTACCAAACTAAACCAAACTTATATAAACCATGTGCTGGTTGAAATAACATCGCCCACGGGACGCGCCGTATCAATGTCAATGCAAACCTTGTGACGCCAAGTATGTGACCATGGCACAGAGTAGAAGAACTGCAGCAAGTGGCTCTGGAAGTCCCCAGGAAATATCACCAGTCTGCTCCCGTGCTCCAAGAGCAGAGCAGTGATTTCCAAATTATTCCTGACAGACCTGCACACAGCTCCAGTGGGCCTGCCCAAGGAGTATTGGTCAATGCCTAACTGCTCTTAGCTGGAAAGGTCTCTCTGTTCTCTAACCTACATGCCCCTAGTTTCACTTTGAGCCCATTAATTATTTGCCTGTACATGGTGGCCACGAAGATTCATTTATTCAAGTCCTCCTTGAAGTAGGTGTTTAGGGGTTTTTTTCACATACTATGAAGACCTCTGTGTGCTGTCACAACCAGACGCTGGATTCTGAAGGACTAGTCCACATCTTCCTTGAAGTGAGATGCAACAGAGAGCACGTGGTCAGTTATCCAAGGGAACTGCCCAACATTTTGTACATTAAGGTTTGGGATGTTGAGAGCAGAGCTCATGGTTCACAGCTCCCTGGTTGATACAGATTCCTGCTTTTGGGAAGAGCAGACACCCAGCAGGTATTGCAGAGGTTCCTAATCGAAGTTAATCTGAAAAGCACTGCAATGCTCAGCACCAGCTGCCCTTAATGTGACTGTTCAGACTTGGAGCTGTAGGTTCAGTTTACCTGTGGGACCTGGACCTCAATACTGCTCTAATCCACTTCCTGGAAAAACTTCCCTGGTGCACTCACTCTGCCTCAGAACCACAGCACAAGGCACACCAATTAGAAGGAAAATCCAGGAAAGGCTATAGGCACTGTAACATTTGGGATATTAATCTTTCAGCAGAAGCAGCTTCTCAAAAAGGCCTGAAGAGGCTCATCCATCCCAATTAGACGTGCCCCTCCTCAAGCAACACCTCAGAGGTGGTTGTCATCCTCCTCTCCCCATGGCTGTGTTCACATCCATACCCCAAGGCAAGCCCCCTCCTGATCCTCTCCCTCCCAGCCCCATGCATGTGGTGCCTGCTGTCCCTCCCACCAGGCAAGGCAGGTGGCCAGGCAGACAAGAAAGGTGCTGCCCAAACCAGCAGCTGAAGGGCTGCACCAATCCTGCATCCCACCCGAAAGGCAGGGAAAGGGCTCAGACCTTCCCTATCATTCACTGACAGTGTAACACAAAAGGAGAGGAATTCAGGCAAAATCCTACCCAGAGGGAAGAAATTCGCCAAGCTCCATCTCACAGAGAAGACTCAGGCCAGCTCCAGCCTAGCTGAAGGAGCCAGGACAGGATCCAGACATCCCAGGAAGGGACAGGATGGAATCCCTGCATGTTACTCACAGCTCCTGACCTGTGGCTTTGCCCCTTTCCACAACCATCCACCCCGATACATCCCAACCCCTCCTTCCTGTCCTCCCTTCATGCCCTCCCGAGTCCCCGAGTGACTCCTCTCATGAGCATCAATTCCCACACTTTATCTTCCAGGGGAAAACATTTGGAGTGCCCTCTCAATTTTCTGCTGCACTGACATTACCTTACTCCTTACCTCCCAGAAAAAAACATCAAACACCACGAATCCAAAGAGCTGATCAGTGCAAGGTGATTTCCAGCAGTGGCCAAATTCAACCTGACACCAGCTGGGTGTGTGTCGGGTTCCAGGTTACTGCAGAGCCCTCGGGATAACCCGCCCATGGTGGAACCAGCCGGGCAGAAAGCCCTGGCATGCTTAAGGCAGGCAGAGGCAGTGCAGGGCTCATTCATCTGATAACACCTTGATTAACTCTTTCCTGAGCTGCATTTTCCCCCTGCTGTGCCCAGAGAGTGTTGGATATTACACAAACACTTGGGGATCAAACAAACAAAGGGTGCCTGGGATAATCCCATTCCCTTTGCTCTGTGTGTTGGGCTGGAATGCCGAGCTGGCTGTTCCCAACCACTCTGTTTTGCTGTCCTACAATTGACTGCAGACAACAGCACTTGTTGTCCTTCGTGCCCAGGTTATGTAACTGTGCCTCTGTGTGTGGACAGAGCCCTCCAAGATCAGCTTTATCCACATCTCCCCAAGTACACTCACGTCAGTTTTGAGAGGAAGGAACATTAGGAACTCTCTCCTGTGAATCATCCTCTTGCCTCAATAGCACAGGGACTGAGAAACAACCCATGCAGGGGATGGAAAGGCCCCTCTGGCAGCTGTGCTTTCACAGGGGCTCTGTTACAGTTCCCTGTTTCCAAACAGCTCAAGTTATTCAGGTGCCAAGACAGGCAGCAAGTGAGGCAGGACAAGAGGCACTTCACAGAAAGGGCTGTCCAGCCCTGGCACAGCTGCCCAGGGCAGTGGTGGAGTCACCACCCCTGGGAGTGGTCAAAAAACATGTGGATGTGGCACTTGAGGACACGGTTCAGTGGTGAACATGGTGTTGGTGCTGGGCTGATGGATGGACGTGGTGATCTCAAAGACTTTTTCCCACCTCAACGTTTCTGTGATTTTATTTGCCTGCTTGCCCATGCCAGCAGAACAGAGAAGGGGAGCTGTGCCCAAAGGGCCACTGGAGCCTCGTGGCCACCACCAGACCCCACAAACCCAGCCTGGTGGCCCCACCATCACCTGCTGATCCCATTACTGTCCATTTCCCATCCCCAAAATACCTACACACGTGTAGCTAAACCAACAGATTTCACAGCAGGTAACCCAACTAATCCTTGTTCCCTGCTCTGCTCCACACTCCATGCTTTGCCAGACCCCTCTCCCTGTGCCTGCTGTCCCACAGACAGAGCCTGGTCCAGGGGAGATGCTCCCACACTCCTGGACCAGCACACCAGGCAGAAATGGGGACATGCAGAGCCCACACAAGGAGGCACATTCTCAGCTTCAGCTGCCAAAGCTCCATCTCTGATGATAGAAAAGATACCTGAATAAATTCCTCCAAAGCCAATTTCAATTTCCCTGCAACAGCTGAGAAATACTGCCTATTGAAGAAGAATCTACTTGATTTTTTTCCTATTTTTAACTTCATACAGAAGATTTTTCATTAACTACAGATTATCATACAGCACAGCCAAGCCTTGGGATGCACCTTGCAGTCTTTATAATAAAAGTCTGATTTGAGACATAATAGTTTATTTAAATTATTATGCAAAGGGAGAAAAAGATTTCCTCACCCAATTGAGAAAAAAACTCAGGAAGGCTTCATCACAAAAAAATATGCCAAACACATGGAGACAATATACCTGATCTCTTAAAAAAATCAGGTGTGCACTTAAATCCAGAACAAAAAAACATCTCTTAAGTTGCGATAACTCAGCAGAGCTCAGCTAGTTTGAAATAGAATTTGGAGGAAATGATAGGAATAGGTCTTTTCAGAACAAAGAAACCTTTTCTGTGGCATTAGTGATTGGGATGCCTTACACTGGGGACACCCATTGGAAGAACAGCAGTCTGGAAACAAATAGCTGCAGCACAGAGAGTTCCCCTGGTCAGCCAAGGCAGGCTCTGATTATTTACTAGGAACTTCAAGAAGAAACCAAACCACATTTAAAGGAAGCCACCACAGCCCATCCACGCTAGTTTAGAGGACGTTCTGTTACACTGAGAAGAGGATGTAACTAATAATTTTCTTATTGTGGCTTTTCTATGTTGGCTGCTGTTCCAAGGAAGGATGGATTAAATACCACGGCTGCTTGGTTGGACGTCAGATTAAAAGCTCTGTGATGACCTTTCATTCCCAATGGGGCATTTGAGTTGGTTTTTCTTTTTTTTAAAAAGCCTATTAACTACATTAGGTGCTCCAGAACATTACCCTGAATAAAAATAGTTTCAAATGTAAGAGAATAAAAAAAAGGATAGGAAAAAAAATATATCGACAGAGGTTTGGGCTACAAATTCAACTGCCAAACCTCCCAGATGTGAACCCTCTGGACAACCAAGGGGAGTCCTCAGTCCTGCTGTGACTCTAAAAGAACGAAACACCAAGTCCATGCACCACAATTTTGAGACATTTCACATGAAAATAATTTTTTACAAGTTAATAAACACACGCAACCAATTTTTACTAAAAACCTCACGGGTCAACCTGGAACATGATTCAGTATTTCCAGCTTTCAGCTAAGGAGGTGACCAAGGGAAAAGGCCAGTCCTGATCCACAGCTTCTAAAAGGAATGAGGAAATAAAGGGTGGGAAATGAATGTCCATACCTACTGATCTTTAGAAGGGAAAAAAAAAACCCAAAGAAACAACCCTAGAGTAGTTTTTTTCTTAAATTCCTATCCCTTTTCCTAGAGCAGGAGAAATTCAAGTGAGACAGTCTGGGAGTTTTCTCCCTGAAAACTGACACAAGGCTGGCTAAAGAGATTTTCCTTATCACAGCCCTTTCTCCCAAGACATTTCCATGGGAAAAAACCCACATTAATTCCCACTGTAATGACATACATGTAAAAAATGTGTTACTGAAGGAGCATTCCAGGCACTGGCTCCCAGCGTGCACTCCCAGCTGCTGGTTACTGAGACACATCAGCTCATTCCCTCCACTATAAATCCAGAAAATTCCTCCTTACCCCTTTGTGCTCTTTCAATTAACCTGATTAGAGAAGTAAGCTGTGGCATTTCTCTGCTGCAGTGCAAAGAACTCGAGCCATGGGCAGCCTCCCTGGGGATCCACCACCAGCAGCTCACTATGCCAAACATCTTATCTGGACAACAGCTTGGTTTTCATCAAGCTCTAGATGAGAAAGCTCCTGAAAATCACTCAGCTTGTGTCAGCATTCTTGAAGCAAATGCATTTTTAGTCTGCAAGATTAAAATTCAGGTAAGAGACTGGAAATATTATCTGTGATATCAGCAATTGGAATCCTTTGACAATAGAGGGTACTCATTTGCTATCCCTACTATAATCTAAAATACTAAAAATACACTACATACTCCAACTCTTATAGGTTATTTTAGTCTACAAGATTAAAACTGTACAAGTTGGAGCTCCAAGAGGTTCCAAGTAGCTGTAGGTAAATTCTGGATCTCTCAGAAAAGGATATACAGAGGGATTCAGCAAAGGACTTCTTGCAGCAGGAGGCTGGATTAGTCTTGCCAGCAGATTCAGCCCATTTCCATAAAACTCAATGGCTTGAATATCACAGAATAATAATAATACTAATAAAAATCCATATCTAGTTGAGGATTATCAAAACAACAGACACTTTCAAGATGGAAGAAAAACTTGAGAGTCACAAAGTGATTTACTTAAAATATTTTAAAGCCCTGTTTTCAGGAGCTTTCAAAATTAGGACTTCCACAAACAAATCCACTGACTCCAATGAAACAAAAGTTTTGGCACAGCTTTTCCTGGAACTACATTTTCATTTCAAACCCCAAATTTCTTAACTTTCCAGCATCTTGGAGCATGGCAGCGAATGATCTCCGTCTCATACACAGTACCCAAGGGAAAGCTGATATATCAGGTGCAGTGCAAGACACACTTTAACATGTTTGTGAAAGACAAGCTTAGGCAGAACTCTACCTACCAAGGTCACAATCCACCTAAACAACTCTACTCAAAGAAAGCACTTGAGAACTCGCAAACTAAAGAAGATTGAACACATTTTTTAGATCATTCATCCTATCAGAGGTACTTTACCTGTTCCACCCCACTGCAATTAATTTTCAAACCCCTTCAAAGGCTTTTTAACAAAGAATAATAGTCATATTGCCATAATCTCGTTTGTGAGTTCCTAAATTTAGGATGACACTGACAAGTACAGATTCTTGTGTTTCTCTCACCTGTACAAACATTTTATCCTTACTGTGATACCTGCTGCACACGCGGGTGGTTTTCTAAAGGAACTCTCCCACCCATCTGATGGACGTGCTTGAAGCAAAGCTCAAGAAAACAAAGGGCAAACACTTGCCAGGAAAATGGAAAGAAACACCAGCTCACTGGGTAGGGCCAAAGCAACCTAAACCAAATCACCCCACAGCCAATTCCTTCCAGAATTCCCCCTCCACTCACAGTGCTATTCCCAGCGAAGTGGAATTACTGGAATGTTCTGTGAAAAGCAAGGGAAGCATTGGAGCCTGTATTTTCCCTTCCATATCTAAGGTTAAGGAGAAGTCAATCCCCTGAACAACCAGCAGCTCTCTGGCTATGCTGTAAAAATACACACACTTGCAAATATGCTGATTTTGCACTGTGTTTTTCCTCAGCTCCCATCCAGGCTCACCCTTCCCTGCATCCTGCACAGTTACAGGGTTTGTTTGCCATATCTCTCATCAACTAAACACAATTGTGTGTTCACTTTAACCGTGCAAGATTCTCGAGACCTGCCACTATCCACATCACCCCACCACTACCAGTGCATGCAATTATTCTAAAGCAGGTAAATTTGCATGGTTATTTCAGGCAACCTAAGAATAAAAGTTGCTGCTCTGGGGATGTTATTACATTTCAAAATATGTCACATGCCTAAACCAGACTGCATAGAGGGCTTATTGAAACATGCATAAAGCCTGGCTCAGGGGGTTTAAAGCTTTGGGACACAAGCATCTTACAAACAGTATGCTGCTTTTTCAACCTTTTTTTTTAAAAATGAGCACCTTAAAACAGGTGAAGAGGCTTTCATGAGCAATTATTCATCTGGCTGTCTTAGACCTCTATGAGTAATTAACATTTCAGCATGGGTAAGATCTTCCAGTTAAACCAGTTCATCCATTTCTCCAGTCACACAACTAAACACTTTGCTAAATCACAGATTACAGATTATTCTGACCCTGAAATATGTATCCTCTGAGAAAAATCACATGGAACTCCTGGGAGTTCGGTATATTGCATAGACTTAATGAACTTATGAACAGCAAGACTTCTTTTACAGGAGAAGTCCTTCCCTGTGAGGGTGGGCAGGCCCTGGCACAGGTTGGGCAGAGAAGCTGTGGCTGCCCCTGGATCCCTGGGAGT
>JAWWMP010000023.1:20799809-20811819 GCA_035047865.1 Dendrocincla tyrannina
CCAGGTTGGACAGGGCTTGGAGCAACCTGGGCTGGTGGGAGGTGTCCCTGCCCATGGCAGGGGGTGGAATGAGATGGTCTTGAAGGTCCTTTACAACCCAAACCTTTCTGTGATTCTAAAAAAGCCAAAGGAATAGAGGAAGGGGCTGATGAAACACCCTGTAACCCTTCCTGTAACAAAGCCAGAGCAGCATCAGGTCACATCCATCACGCACTGAGAATTGAGGATTCAGCAGCAACACTGCATTTCATTTTGAGGCCCTGAGTTAGCAAGGTGTGTATTTAATGTGATGTCCTGCTCAGGCAAAGCCAACTGCCCCAGATATAAACCCTGCAGTTTCCACAGCTCTCCATCACCATTTCCACACTGGGAGATTCCCTCCCAACAGGGACTGCACCCCCGGCAATGTGTTATAAATGGGGTCGTTGTGCAGCAATATCACCAATAAAAAGGAAGAAAAATCTGGATAGTATTTGTGTGACAGTTCTTCTGAACAGCCAGGCTCCATCACACCAAGTGTCCCCTTTCACCCAGGAAAGCCCAAAGCAATGCTCTATGGTGAAGTTTTCCTTAAAGCCCAGAGATGTGAACATGAGCTTGTTTATCCCCCTCCCTCAAAACCACCTGAGACATAACTCTGAAAAGGTTATACTTGAGTGAATGAAGCTGAATTAATGCCTTGGTGTTACTTAGGGGAAGAACTGCTGTTTCTGATAGTTTTGTAACTTCAGTGGTTAAAACCTTGTCATGTGGGACCCATCTCCATGGACAGACGCACACCTTGATCATGCACTTTTGAAGAATTAACTATTTCTCATGGTAAGGGACGTCAGTCTCTCATCCAAGCCTTCCATGTCCACAGTCCCTGTGTGGATGTAGTACATTTATTTCATGGCAGGGGAATGGGCTCTGGCAGAGCAGTCACAAGTGGGGACAGGAATTCAAGCAGTCGAGTCACAAAAATAAAAACCTCACAAAATAGCTGTCATTCATTCCAGTGAGTTAAAAAGACATTTCACTTCCCTCTCCCAACCACAGATATTTGCTACAAATTTTTTCTTTCTATACTTTGAAAAGGAGGCTTAATCCTCTTCCACAGACAGGGATTCAAAGGGTTGTCTATAGCCTAGAGGAAACCACAGTGTGCCTTCATAGGAGTATCCTATATCACGTGGGAATCTCTCCAGTTGGCTTAACTTAACATGAGACTGTAAAAATAAGGCATAAAATTGACCTGGGTCCAAATGCACTCTCCTGACAGCCAGTCCTCCAGCTGCCAGCATAATGCAGGCTCCGTGCCTTTCCTCAAGGTGAGGAGCCTGCAAGAGCTCCAGCCTGTCGTACACACCCCAGCTGGCCTCAGTTGTGTGCCCCCCTGGGCATGAGCACAGCTGGGACCCAGACATTCACTCTTCAGCCACTCCTCAAAGAGCACACCTACCACATGGAGAAAGAGCTGGGTGATGGCACCTACTCCCCCCTTATGTGACAGCTAGAGGAGGTATTGCCCATCTCCCCTCCCCTGGTGGCCACACCGAGACTAAAGAACTTGCACCAACAGATCTGATTCATTCCAAACTCCCCTCACATATTCAGGAGTCACTGGATTCTTTACCAAAGCCTCCAAACTACCTCACTGGCAGCAGAGGGAACAGTGAGGAGCACACCTCACACCTCCTGCAATTCATGTCCCCAAGACAGGAGGGGCTTCCATTCTCAGGAAAACGAATCCCAAGAGGAAACCCTGGCGCCTGCTGGACAGACAGCAGTGCCTCACCACAGGTCTCACCTGCCCCCCAAGCACTTTGTGTGGCTGAAGAGGGAGCTGCTGGATGGAGCCTCCCCCACCATACAGCACTGCCCCTTCCAGCAGGGGAAGGGGGCACTGCCCATCCTTAGAGGGTCCTGCCCTAGATGCCCAAGTTTATCTCCCACTGCCTGAGGCTGGTCTAAGACCAGCCTTAAGGTCTTAAATGGCGACTCCAAAGTGAGTTTTCTATTTAAAGACCAAGTGATCACTGCTACTTGACACCCATGGGGCTCAGAGCTCCCAGCAGCCTAAAAGAATTTATAGGTCAAACTTGCTTTCCATAATTTTCATCCAGTTTAGGAGACTGCCACATATCCAGGAATGAGCAGACTATCAGTAGAAGCTTTCCTTTTACTGCTTTTAAAGGGAAGTTACACAAAACTCTCCATTTGTTTCCTGGGAATGGTGCTACAAGTGCTTCAAAGAGGACCCTTACAACATAAACAACTTCCAAACACTGCACAGTGTTCCCCTTCTCAGTCACCCCCCCTCTGCCTGTGCTGGATGTTCCTGGAGATCACAGGCTTCAGCTGGGCTCAGCGGCCACATTAAGGTCAGAGAGAGATGTTACACAAGTTATCACAACTCATGCAAGGAAAAAGAAAAAACATTAGAAGCCTGCAGGGCAATGGGACTGGTGCTGCACCCCCAGAGGCACAGGCAGAAACCCCAGAGGGGGAGAACACAGCCCAAGAGGCAGGAGCCCTGGGGGGATGGGAGCAGTCATTCCAGGTCACTCTTCCCAAATCCTTTGGTCCTGTATCCCGAGGCTTAACGCACGTGGCTGTGCATTTTCTCTGGTTTTCTGTAGGCACAAACAACATTAAGTACATGCAAACCCACCCATGTTGGGCACGACTGGTTTGCTGAAGGACATGAGAAGGGGCTTGGAGCAGGCTGGGCTAGTGGAAGGTGTGGCTGCCCATGGGAGGGCTGGAACAAGATGAGCTTTAGGGTCCCTTCCAAGCCAAACCATCCTGTGAGTCTACATTCTCATCCCCTGGTAGCAATCAAAGGCAACGTAAGTGTTACCACAACTGAGACAAAAGCAAGTCCGCTTCATTCGTGTAACACTTACTTTTTAATGCAAACAACTCTGCAAGCACACACTGATAGCAAAGAGAAACAGAACAAGTTCAGATGCACAAACCACGGCCGTTTGCCTTAATTAATCAGCAAAGCCTGGAACAAGACAAACCCATTTTGATAATATCTGGCAAAGATCTGCTCCTGTAAAACTGATTCCAAGGGTTCAGCAGAGCCCAGTGCAGGCCTGCAGCAATGAGCTACATTCCCCTGGAAATGTTGTGATCCCCCCTTGCACTGGGTCCTGTGTGAGCAGCAGGATTGATCGTGCCCACTGGGGCACCACAGCTGGGTCAGCTCCTGCCAGCACAGTGGGGCACCTCAACCTCTGCTCTGATGGAAAAAATCCACACAGCATCGGGAAAGGCAACGGGAAAAAGCTGCTTATTGCATAAAAATCTGGAATAAACACCATCATTTTAATCCTTCAGGCACGTGCTGGTGAGAGAAAGGGACATCCATTTCGGAAGCAGACAGAGGCAGTGCCTGGTTTATGCTGCTTCTGTAAAATCAATACTCAGCTCTCAATGCATGAGATGACCCACTGGCATCTGTTCTTTTTAATAAAACCTCATTTTAAAGAATATAGACAAAAATTTATTATTCAGCTGAAGGAAAAAAAGCCTTCCTCCATCTGTTCTGTCTGACTGGGGTTTAGGCAGTTTTAAGCACTTGAAACACACTGACAGTGGCCTTTGGACAAGCCCTTTTAATTCAGGAACACACAGAACATCACATTATTGTGCTCAATACAGGACCACAGTTTATCAGGGCCCATGCTTTGCTAAAAAGTTAATGGAAAAAATAAGATAGTTCCCCAAAACCACATAAATAGTTAAAAAAATTAAGGCAGTCATCATCTATACAGGTTTATATTCAAATTCTCTGACTTATGATGAAACAAAAAGCCTTTAAAGTAGTGTTCAAGAGAGCTGGACTACAGCAGGACTTTCAGAATCTGAAAAAGACTAATTAGTAGCTTTAGTACCCAACTATTGTACAGCTTTTTGTCCCCTCCCCCCCCCAAAAGCATTAAAAAAGGACTCGTGTAACAAAACCACGCCCATTTACTTGCAGGTTTTCATTTTCTTAGAAAAAAACCCTAGTAATCAAACCCATTAAGTTTACTTATCTAGCCAAAAATTACATTAAAACTCAAATTAACTTCAGTGAAGTAGTGCTGAGATTCATAATGGGATCAAATACCATTTCAAGAGTGTTTAATTTTCCTTTAAAAAGGTCAAGGATGAAGATCAGATTGAATTCATGAAAAATGGCCAAGCAGGAACCACCCCCAAGTGTTACTTGAGCCTGCCTTCTCCAGCCTGTTGTCCTCAGAGTTCATCAATAAGTGGCTTGTGTCCCTCTGTAGCAAACAACTGAAGCACAGATGGTATTAGGTCTTCAGTTACTCCCTCCCTGATAGTTTAACCAAGGTGTACATTCCTAGAATGCAGCATTTCATTTTACTCCCACTGCATATTTAACCACTACATTACACAGCCATGTTGCATTAATACTGTATACCAAAATTATTTTCTAGTGAGTGTAATGATACTTTTAAAAATCAAAAACAAAATGTTTTTGGGACGATGAACTGAAAACACAGGTATGTAAGACCACTGAAGGCCAAGATGGAGTATCTTCCAAAAAATTAAATTCAAGATAAGCACAATTATGAGTTTACTTCTGTTTCTTTCAGGAATTGACTGGAAGGGACATCACCAATGCCCACTACCTGCACATCACACAAGAGTCACTCCAGAAAGTTTCCAGTGCACATTTATCACCAGCTGATTTAAAACTCAGCTTAAATTCACCAATCCCTACAATTAGCTGGGAAGTAAGAAGCTTCCTAAGGCTTAGAGGTGTTCAGTGACATGTGACAACCTGTGTCCACAGCACAGGGGATGGCAGGAGACACGGGAGAACAACCAGGACTTGTGATCCCCTCCTTGCCCCAAATTCCCTGTGTCTTTTACATCTGCAAGGAGAAAGTCCAAAGAACCCCTTAGTAGCTATGCAGTTAATTTGGAATGGACAAAATTCCCAATAAACATGCTGTTTGGGATAAGCCCCATGCCAGGAGGAGGTATGGACCTGATTCCTTTGGAGGACAGTGAGATTTTAGTTGGGGATATGGGAAGCTGCTTATGGTTTGAAGATTAGCCCATTCCAGAGCAAGGGACCAACTTAACACATAAAAGGGGCTCTATTTTGTGGTTTATGTAGAAACTGGATTTAGAAATAGCTGCAAGTACTGCTGTACTGGTCCAGACCCCAGGCAGAGGCAGCTGCAGCTGTGGAGAACACAGCTCTGAACCCCACCAGCAGCAAGGCTGACTTCCAGTGTCTGAGGAGGCAGCTGGGAGTTGGTCCCCCCCTTTCAGATCTACATAGGTCCTGGATGAAAGTTGTTTCTACCTGACTTCTCAACCCCATGGGGAAACACCCCAAGTGGCCCTTCCTGGCCAGCCTGGGTTTCAGGCACATCAAAAATCAACACTGCCTACCAGGCCAGTGTCACTTCAGGGAAAGAAACACATTTCCAACAGAACTTCGATTTCACTGTAAACACAAACTCAAATATGAGGAAAGCCAGTTCTGCTCCCACATGACCCTCTCGGACACCCTCCAGCTGCTCTTTGCAAACCCCTCCTGCTGCAGGGCAATGAAGAGGTCTCTCCCAGCACAGTGCCAAGTGTCACAGCTCGTGTGACACCCCTTTGGCTGCCCTTTCCTTACGCCTTCAGCCTGTCCAGGGCTCACACATCAGCACTTAGCCTATATTTATGTCTTCTGGCCAGGCAGCCCCAGCGCAGAGCCCACTGCACACACAGGTGAGTGTCCTGCTGCTGGCCACCAACAGCCACGTCGTGGCCACTCTAAAAATCAAACCCCTCAGTGCTCAAACCCACATGTACCACTGCAGCAGGCTCCTGAGGGAAGGAGATTTATCCCTAAACCCCTCCTCAAGAATGTCCTCACACCTGGCCCTTACAGCAGGGATTCCAGCCCCCACCCCCCAAAGGAGCCACTCTTTCCAACCTCTGTAGCATCTCTAATCATTTGGACCATCAAAACTTGGATAACGCCAGCACCCAACAACTGAATCGAGATTGCCACCCTTCTTTTAGCACATCGTTACCATTGCCTCTGATCTTCTGAATCCCTACTACACCCCGACCACAAAACAGTAACACCGGTGTAAACATGTTACACATGTCAGGCTGGTATCAAGTTCAAGCATCACCACGGTGACAGCTTGCAACATCACCTCTTCCCACCCCCCATCAGCCGTGGAGAAGAGATGACCAAAGGGACCAGAAATATCCTTTACACCGAGTTCTGATTTTAAAGTCATTTCCTCTTATGGCAACTGGACCCACACGCTGAGAGGGAAGCGTTTCGGGAGAATTAAAAGAGGACACAACCTCCCTTCAGGCACAACGTGCTCAAAGGCAAAGCAAAGGAGCCTTGTGCGATTCACAAGCAGAATGTGAAGCCTGACCCAGCTCTATTTCATTTACTGAATTTGAGAAGCAGTCTATTAATAGTTCACTACCATCTCCCTGTCCTGCTTCTCCAGGCCAGGGCAGCAGCTCTGCTAACAAACAGCAGAGAGACAGGCACACGCTTCCCACACCGACACTGGGAAAGCGCAGCTGAACCAATTGTTTCAATTTAGACAGAAGTCACCATGGCAAAAATTAACTGGGAACAGACAAAATTAGTCCCAGAGTTCATTTAATATGAGCAGACGGCAATATCAGATTCAAGATTTCAGATCCAGCCTCCCTCCCTCCTTTCTTCTCCCAGAAGGATTTTCTAAATTATTCTGTTCATTTACACTACAAAGTTTACCCGGCCAATAAATTACCAGCACAGATAGTAACCTGCTACTATTTCGACATCGGATGAATGCTGCCAGCCAGCAAGGACACTAACAAAAGAAACTACCACACCAAATCCTGACCTTTTTCAGGAATTTTGATACAGGGGCATAGGACATCCTCCCTCTTCCACGCCATTGATCTTTGCAGCAGTGACTTGCCAGCTAAAGCAAAGTGAACTGGCTTTAATAATACCGTGCATTTTACTGGCTCCCACTTTTAACCATGCAAAGGTGAGCCATGGTTCTTGGTGTCTTTTCAAATAACTATTGCACATCTTCTAAATGAACATCAGATGGGAAACACTGCCTAAAAATTTAAGGAAAGCCTTTTCTCATAGCACACATGGAAATCCATAGCTTTTCCTCTCTTCCCCCACTCAGACTTGAAATCTTGCTTCAAGGAAAGATTATCAGCCTTAGAAACAAAAATTAGCAAATTCATTTAGGTCTAGAATCAATTCTTTTAAATGCCCTTTTTATTCACCTTGCATTAAAGCAAGTCTAATCTCATCTTGGACTTGCAGACCGTTCACGCCACATTAAAATTTGGCAGCTACCAGGCAATCTGAGTGAGCTTCTCGTGTAAGGAATAAAAACTGACATCAAGGAAATTCATTTGATTCATATGCAGTATTAATATGGGAATAGATGTGTCCAGAAACACATCCACATTTAGAAGTTAATTTTCAGTTAAGATTTTCAGCCCTTCGAAAACCTGAAGCTCCTGAATAACTGAGTGACTCCAAACACACAACATATTTCCACGTTTTGTCCTTGTGTTCAGGCAGTTTGAAGAGACTGGCGGTGACATACAAGGGAAAAAATGCTAGGAAACTATGAATGAGAACAATTATCTTTTAAAGATAATTAAGTGTTTCCCTACAGAACTATACCAGAGCTACCAGAAGCCCACAGAAAAGCTGTAGGTGTGGGGGGCAGGACACTGGCACCTCAGAGCAGTGGCTGTTCCTGCTTGTTTTGCCATTACAGACCCTTGGTTTGGTGGCCACTGGAAAATGCTGGCAGAGCTACTCCAATATCCTGGATTTCTAACTCCAGCTATCTGGGTGGGGAAGGAGAACAGACTTCGTTCCTACACAGCTGCCCAAACACCTCCAACAGCCAACACGTGACCTGAGCTCATCCCAGGGAGCATCAAGGGATGCCACACATTCTCATGGAGCACCTGGATGTAAAGCATCCTGAAGAAACCAGCATCCCTCCAAGCATGAGTGTGTAGGGGGGAGAACAACCAGTGAAAAAAGCCTGACATCTCTGTGGTGATCACCAGCAGGCATTTCCCACCTTCCTGCAACAGCAGGGTGAGACAGCCCATCCTTTCCACAATTTTCAACAAAGAAAATTAACATTAAATGCAACCTCGGTATTCACAGTCCAAGCAAGAACCAGAAAGTACAATGAGGTCTGTGCCTCTGAGAGCACCAGGTCTGACTCTCTGCAGCTTCCCTACATATTCCCCAAGGGAAATAGGATGGGCATTTTCAAATCATTCATCTAACTAAAAGGAATATTTGGCTTGCCAACAGCTGACTGGCAAAGCCTGTATTCCTTATTCATGACCCAACATTTTACTTAGGAGTACAACACTGCAATACTGTTATGCTGAAGCCTCACCACACAGCAATTGTACGCCGCCAATTAAAATTAATTATAGCTGCTGAAAACCTTAGAATGCAAACCCTTCCAAAATGCAAGGGCACATTAATTCTGCTCTGGCATTTCAACTTCAGGAAGGAACAATAACCTTCTTTTCTAGCTAGAATTCAGCTACAGCTTTCACCTCTTCAGACAGGTCCAAAGCCCAGATCGTTTGGTTAGCGCTTGGATTCTGCCCTAATCAGAGCCATGATTTCAGTTCTGAACCCTAAAGCCACCTTTTCAATGAAATAAAGCCACTGAACAAGAATGGCTCCGGAGGCCTTTGTACAGACAGACAATGACAGACACACAGGCAACAGCACAACCGGGCTGAAAATCCGCTGAGCCAGGACAGAGGATTAATGCCAGTGTGGAACCTCAACACTGCTCGCTGCAACGCCCCAGCTCGAACCCCAACAGGCACAAGTGCATCTCCAGATGGAAAACAAAGTCCAGGCTGTTGCAATTTTTCCACAAAAAGGCTCTGGGCTGGGTTCCGATGGCGTGAGGCTGCAGAGGAAGGCATTTTGTCTCCAGCAGCACAGTGATGATATGATGGCTTCCACTTCTTCTGCTACCTATAGCTGAACTTCAAATTTGTACAGAGACAGAGACAAACCGGGGCACATCTGACTGGCAGATTGTTTTAAAAAAAAATTAAAATGCCATGAATAAAGGGAATTTCTTGACAGCACCCTCTGAATGTCTTCCCTGAAATTCCCTAGCGGAATTGAGAGAGCATTCTACAAGTCAAAAAGCCGGAGACAACACCGCCATTCACAGCTTCTCCCACTGCCTCCTCCAGGCAAACCCAGCCCAGAGGCACAGGCTTTAATCCCGCGGTCGTTAAAGGCTTTTGTCATTCAATGAGGCTTTCCCAACCCAGGCCAAAGTACTGCCTTCAAATCTCACATACCATCTCACTTTGCCTGGCCTCAGGCATCACCCCCAAACCTGGGAACAGCAGTGTTTAAGGAGACCCAGCAGCCCCCACCCCCTTCTAAGGATTCACACCAATGCCCCTACACCAGTCAAACAATAGTTTTCTTCCCACAATTAGAGGCCTAAAATAAATCCTGTATTAAACTGAAAACATTTAGCTTCTATCTCATTGAAGCACATATAGTGGAAACTAAGTGAAATCGGAGAATTACACAGATTTCTTCACGTGCCATCAGTTCAAGAATTCCTACACAAGTGTAACTAGGAATAAGAAGGCCAATCACCGGGAAAGCTTCACACTGCAGTTTTCCCTTCCCAGGCGCTTCCCTAGGTGGACATGACCCAGACACTGGCATTTCCATGCAGTGTTCCCCAATATATCTGGCAGGCTTTGGTCATTAAAGCTTGTTCTACTGCAGAAAACATGTTGAAAACACATCTGTGTCAATCCGCCTGCTGGAGCATCCCGAGACAGCCTTGGCACCGTGCAGGATTCCAGCCCCGTGCGATGGCTCTGCAGTGATGGAGCTGGGCTGCAGGGACCAGCAGAGGGGCAGCACTGGCCTCTTCCCCCTGACAGCACCCCACTCTCCATGCCTCGTGGATTTCAGCAGCCTCACACACTCGGAATTCAGCTCCCAGTAAAGCCAGACAAAGCCCAGGCCTGCCCCAAGGCTCCCCTCCAGCAGTTCCCTTTTAAATCCCCTTGGCAATCCCCCAGGCTCTCCCCTTTCCCCACAAACCCTCCAGCATCCCCCAGGCTGGGGGAGAGAGGGGTTCACCAGCAGCCCACCATACCTTGCCCGGCTGAGGAGTCTCCCATTCTGCATCCCTGCCTAATAAAAGCCAGGAATGCACGGCTATGAACACCGAGAAGTGTTCCCCGTAATTCTTATTAAGGGAGCGGTGCTGCAGTGAATTATGATTATGTTGTGTAATGAAATCATCAGTGAATGTGGTTGAACATCTATCCCCAGCTATCCCAGGCAGCCAGGAGTGATTTACAAACAGATTGGGCCAACATTAAAAAATAAACAAACAATCGTGAGCTCAGACTTATTATATCACATTATTTCCATGCTACTCTCAAATGCTTTTGTAGGCCATAAAGCTCAGTCATCCAGTGGGAGTTTAAAGACCCCAAATTATGAGTGAAACCTAGTTCCACCTAGATTACAAGGTAACTCAGACTGAAAAAAAGAATCAAAGCCTGTCCTAGGTTTTTCCCTGAGACGGGTCTCTCAAATGGATGCCAACAAAAGCGAGGTAACGGCTCTAAAAGCTTCACAAGGAAAAAATATTCAGCATTGTACTACGGTCATCTTTACAGAAGTAAGGATACAAAAATCACCAAGAACAGGGTAACAGCAACAGACAACAATCAGCAAAAGGCAGTATCTAGACATTCCTTCTCTTTAGATATTACTGGATGACTTCAAATATTACGAGATGATATTACTTCAATCTGGACATGTAGAACTTTTATGTGAAATCCTCCTTTTTAAAGGTATTTGGGCAGGTCTTTGACCTAACCAAAGCACCAGGCACATGATGCCTAAAAAAAGGCAGGCACCTTTGGGAGGTTTGATTCACCACAAGCTGCCAACACCGACAATTTCATGGCAGGGGAGAGGGCAGGTCTGGGCGGGGGGGGAGCAGCTCCTCATCCTTTATGAAACCATACCGCGTTTGTATTTGCAGCAAAAGGGAATTCTGCCCGTGCAAAGGCTCCGACGGGCGTTGTCGTGTGAACGCGGAGGGCCGGGCAGGGAAGGGAATGGAGGGGATGGAAGGGATGAAGGAGATGGACGGGATGGCCGGGGATGGCAGGGATGGAAGGGATGGAGGGGATGGGGGGGATGGAAAGGATGGAAGGGATGGGGGGGATGGGGGGGATAGGGGGGATGGAAAGGATGGAGGGGATGGGGCGGATGGAGGGGATTGGGGGATGGAGGGGATGGAGGGGATGGAGAGGACGGAGGGGATGGATGGGACGGAGGGGATGGAGGGGACGGAGGGGATGGGCAGCCCCGCTCCGCTCGCCCCTTCCCACACCACGCGTGACCTTCGCCGCGCCAGGGCCGAGCGGGTTAAGCGTGGGAGGAGTGTACATAAGGTGGTGGATCCCGAGCCAATGGCGATATTGCGCTATAGTTAGACACTGGATCCTAAGCGATGGTGACCGTGAAGGCTGCGCAGGGCTGAGCCGCGCTGGGTGATGCCGGCACGGCGTCCTCAGATCCCGGCTTACAAGGCGGGGCGGGGGGAAAACCAAAGGAAAAAAAAGCACAGGAGGATCAGCTGGGCTTACCTGCAGTTCACACCACGCGACTTCCACCCACGTCTCCGTGTCCAGACCCTTATAGACCGTTTTGAAGGATCCCCGCCCGAGTTCAATATCAAACTTTAGGAACCTGCCGTCCAGCGAGGTGGCAACCGCCTTCATGTCAGCCTCCTCCTCGGGCTCCTCTTTCTTCGCCTTGCCCTGGTCCTTGGCAGCATCCTGCGCCTCCCTGCGCTCCGCATCCCGGCCGGGCTCGCGGGGCTCCTCGGCGCTGCCCGCGGCCGGCGCTGCCCGCGGCTCCCCGGCCCGCTCCGCCGCCCTGCCCGCGGGCTCG
>JAWWMP010000023.1:20831023-20863991 GCA_035047865.1 Dendrocincla tyrannina
GAGATGGGAACTGCCCCTCTCAGAGAGCAGAGATGGGAACTGCCCCTCTCAGAGAGCAGAGATGGGAACTGCCCCTCTCAGAGAGCAGAGATGGGAACTGCCCCTCCACTGCCCCTCCTGAGGAAGCTGCAGACCCCAAGCTCTGATCTCAGTCTGCCCTTCTCCAGGCTGGACAAACGAAGTGAGCTCAGCTGCTCCCCATATGGCCCCTCCAGACCTTTCCCCATCTTCACAGCCCTCCTCTGGACACTTTTTATAGAAAATCATCACACGGTGTCTCCCTGACTCGGGTAGGAGATCACAGCAAGGCAGAAGTCCTACAGGCACTCAGTCTGCTTTTATCCACACTCCCTGGAACGCTTTGCCAGCATTTCTGTAGGTACCACCAGCCTTTGTTTTATCAAAGGACAGAGCTGCCTGCCCGGGGCAAGGCTGGGCTGGGCTGGCTCTCCCAGCCCAGGATTGGAGGCAGCAGCCAAGGCAACAACCTCCTGCGAGTACATGGCTGCATTTAATGCCTCTTCCAACATCTTAAAATAGCTCTATTTGCTTTCCTTTTGTCATGGCACTTGCTTCACTCCCAGGCTGCAGCAGAAGAGTATTTTCTCATTTGATTAATGCCCCTCTAGCGGAACAACTTATAAATAGAGATGGAGCGAGTGTTGCTGAGGTGTTGAGGGCTTGAGCCTGTCTGCCACATTGGGTTTCGTAACCATGAGCATGCTGCTTTCCAAGATTTAGCCCTCCTCTTTTCCATTCTTCTGCCTCCAAAATAAGCCTGTGTGAGGTTCTTTCATAACCACCATATGGTGCCTGGAAAACCTTTGGTGCATTTGCAGTTCCCCGGGGTCTGCTCTAGATTGAAGGGAGAGATTTCTGAGCAAGGCAATCATTTATGGCAGCTCAAACAAGTTTGGCAGGTGGAGTTTTTTACGTCTTTTCTCGTGCTTAGTACATCTGTCCAGCAAACAGGCAGTGTCTGAAGACAAGTGGCTCCTCAGTGAAACTGTGCACTGCTTCTTCAATACATCAGATTTGATGCCTTTTGATTTAAAATGCCCCTGCAACAAACATCCACAGAAGTGCAAGATTTCTCCTCAGGTGTCCAAGCACATCCCCTACATCCCCTCTTCCTGCCTGCCATTTGTCTGGCTTATCTCTTACCTGCTTCTCTCAGTAGCTTTTATTTAAAAAATCCTTGGGCAAACAGAACTGAATGTTGTGCTGCAGGTGAGAACGAAATGTGGATCTCAAATAGGACGTGGTTACATTTGCAGTGGCATTTATCCAGATCATCATCTGCCTTCTCACAGTTTATGACACGGCCACACTCTGATCAGCTTCCTTTCACTTCATCCCAGGAGGTTTAGAGGTGCTTCAAGTGTCTTTTCCGTTGTGGGTTCTTTTTATCAACCCTACATTTTATCTGTATTGTGGTTTGCTTGGTTAGGTTCATCTGAAATCTTTAGGCTCTATCTTTTAAACTACATTGCTCCTTGAAAACTGTGATATGAGTCATTCACATTTATTTCCTTGCCGTCTTTGCTTTAATTCCTTCTGCAATTTCTTCTGTTGCAGAGATGAGAATAATTAGTAACCAGTCTTAATTTTATAGCTTTGGAGTGCACTATTTTTGTTAGAATGAATATTCCCCTTTTCAGACAGCTAGAGGTAGGTGAATTGATCTGAATACATTAACAACTAGACTGCGCTCCAGAACAGACCAGGATGCACTCTGTCATTCTTTCCTGCTCTTGCTGGAAGGTGGTTTTGACTCCTCCAATGGAAACAGAAATATTTAACAATAATCACCCAGGTCACCTTCCTTAAACCACAGAAATCTCAAGGACGTGCTCCAGATCGTGCTGGCAGTTTGTTTTGGGGTGACTTCTGCCCAATTCATCACTCCAGGCCTTTGATCCGTGTTTTTCCAAGCAGCTAATACGTAGCTGTCATTAATTACACTGTAAATAAAAATAAACGAGGTCGCAGTTTCATTATGGAAATCGGTTAGAACAAATACAGCAACCTGAAATTAATCTACAGTGGATGTAATATGACCCCCCAAAGCCAAAGGAGTGTCGGGATGCAAATTAATTGAGCCCTCTAAAAAGCATGGACTTGCTGGAGTAAGTAATTGGAAGTAGGTGCTTCTAGAGTAGACCCAGTAGGCTCTGGAATTTTCATTACACACATCTCAGATGACAGCTCTGAGAACTGTTCAGCAGATCATCTCCTCTGGCTTAGTTAATTACTGTGACTTTAAAACACGTAGTTGCAGATGCAGGGATTGATGCAGCCACCTGCAAAGGACAGAGACAGGCTGCTGGTGCAGAACTCCTGAGGCCGGGCTGGTAAAGAGTCTCCCCAGGAATGACCCTGTGAGCAAACCTGGTGCAAGAGAGAGGTGATGGAATCAAGAGTAGTTTGGGATGTTGTAAGAACGCATGAGAGACACGGGTGAGTGGTGAACAGGGTAGTGCTGGGTTAACAGTTGGGCTCAATGACCTCGGAGGGCTTTTCCAGCCTTAATGATTCTGTGATTCTTTGGTTCTGTCCCTCCGTGTGTTGCCCAGACTGGGCAGCACCATGGGCTGCTCTCCCTGGCAGCGGGCACAGCCACCACCCCAGCCTTACCTGGGGACAAACCCTCCCCACCAGACACAGAATTCCCTGTCACCCAGGTCCCACCATCCAGCAAACTCAGCAAAGGTGCCTTGTCCTTTTGGTAGGGGGTTTTTCTTTACTTTTTCCACTTGGATGGTTCAAACACCTTCTCTGGTGAAAACGCCTTGCACAGAGGAAGCTCCCAGGGGAACAGCAGAGGGCATTTTTCTCATCAAAGTAATTAGCACTTTGAGATACCCAAGACCTTAAGAGCTGTAATAAAAACAAGCCCACACTGTCAGACCCGTGCACTTGTGAAATAATTTGCAGTTTCTTACCACGAAACAACAGGGAGGAAATGCTGCCCAGAGCCCTGTCAATCCTACAAGGGGTGCATCCCTCCCTGCTCCAGGCTCACCACGGCGTGCAGGAGATGGCATGTTCGAAGCAGGGTCTGACCCTGGGTCTCTACCTGGCTCCTCCCTCTCCTGAACCAGCAGCTGTGGGAAGATGCATCAGATCTTGTAACCTTTCTGCCAGGTTTTGACATTTTATAAGGAAACGTGGGCTAATCCCAGCTGCTCATTCTGGAGGTGAAAGTAATGAATGCAGTGCAGAGAGGAACAGCTTCAGAGAGAGAAAAGCAAGGAAAACCAGCAGGGAAACACTCCTGTGGAGCTGAAACACCTTTGGTCAGGCCTTTTGTGCTGGGGCATTATTTCTGCTGTCAGAGAGGCCATACCTTACCAAAGAGAGATGGCTGGAGTGTGACTGCAGAGAGCTGCTGTTTCCTGCTGGATCAGGAGTCACACCATCCAAAAACGCTCCACGATGCCACTAACACAAGTACAGCACACAGCGCCCCACACTTCCAACAGCCTCCTGCTTCCAGCAGTTCTCCAGCTTGCCCTGTGTTTTCATTAGGGCTTCACTGGCACTCAGCTCTATTCATAACTCATGTTCCCTTCCATCAGATCTTCTTTCTGCAATAAAGAAGAGATTCTTCCTTGCTCATGGCAACCCAATGGCAAGAGTTAATGGGCCGGGCTATATAGCATGGCTAAGCTGGGGGGGAAGCCTGGTTTGAGGAGATTTTGGGGAGTGTTCTTCCTACACACTCCCTTCAACACGTTCTGAGTGCAAGATATGAAACAGCTGGAGAAGACACGTGCACATCAGGGGAGGGTATGTCACATATATGGTCACCATCTCAGCTCCCTCCCCTTCCCTGGGTGCTGAGATGCTTCCACAGGCTCCGAGACAGCCCTGCAAAACCCTGTGAAAGAACGTGGTAGAAAAAGAACATTCAAATGCAAATACATAAAAAATAATCAAAGTTCGATGGTATTGGCTGCCCAGTTCTGTAACTCTTGGGCTGAAACCAAGACAGGGGTTAGAACTCTATGGAACATTAAGGCCCCCTCCAACCCAAACCAGTCTGTGATTTTATGATCCTGTGTCTTTTGCCACAGTGGAAACCAGTAACACCAAGCCAAGTATCGTGGCACTGAGCAGTTCACTGCTGATAAAGTAATTTTTAAGAACATTCCCTTCCTTATTATTAAAAGAAGACTGTATTAGTATGCACAGGATAGCAAAGCAAAGCTGCCTTTATTAAAAACTAAGCAAGGATTTTATTTTTGCTATATTTAGATGTCAGAGAGAGTTTCTGCCTATTTGCATTACAGTATTTTACGCTGACTGCATTTTTAACAACAATGGGATACCCCAGGAAGGATATGAAGAGCTGTCAGCAGTTTTCACTGAATGCTGTGACATTTCCACAGTACTCCAAATGATTCAGATAATCAAGGAATGTAATACCTCCTGGATAAAATCCCTGTTGGATCCTTACTAGCTGAACATTGCTTAAGAGAAACACCTTTTGGGGGTTAAACTGCCTCAGAAGGGAAGAAGAGAGCAGGGATTTTGCTGCATTCCCATGTTGCCCAGGCAAGGACTGGATCTGACCCCTCTGCTTGGAGGGAAAAAAATAAAAATAAAAGGAAAAGCATTTGGATCATAAATTGTGATGCACCATAAGTTAATAGGGTGCATTCAAGTCAGTCAGGATGCATTGAAACAAGCCAGTGCTGGACCAGCACAGCACCCACCACTGCAGGAGTTGCATTTTGCATGTAAATTAAGGTCCCATCCAGGTTTTGGTGGATCCATCGTTCTAAGAATTCAAAAGGCCATACATTGAATTAGGGCAAATATTAATGCAAGTTTCTCCTTACCATTTCTTGAAGCCAAACTCATCCTATCTTTCGTGCAAATGCATGGGGCAGGTTTCAGGAACTGCACCAGGTTTTCCTAGAGGCCTGAATTCAGGTGAATTTCCCAGATCAACTCTTTCAAAGTTTTTAAATGACAGATCCCAAAGGAATTTAAACAGATGGAGCATCCTCCTGGAACCCGGCTGTGTACCTTTGTCCTCTCTTTGTGTGTCCTGAATTCCAAGACCCCTTGGTGGGGTGTCCAAGTTTTGGATGGGGTTTGGGGGCCCTTTGGAGTGCCATGGGAACAGCACGTGGGCTTTCCTCCCCCGTGCTCCCACTGGAGCTGTGTGTCCTCACCAGCTCCCCAGCCTTCCCCCGGGGTCTGAGCCAACCTCCACTTCTCTGGTTTCTCACAAAGATAGAAAAAAAATGACTTTTGAGGGGGGCAAAACTCAAGAACTACTTGGAGGCGTTGCTTAGCTACACACAGGCATTTACATTTGTACTGCCTGTCAGGCAAGGAAAAAAAAGACAACTGTATTGGAGTAGCAGGGATAAAAAAACCCACTTCAGAGAGGTCACCCAGCCCAGCCTTATGGGCTCCTCCGGGCTCACACTGCTCCTGCCAAGTTACATGTTGTTCCAGGCTGTTCTCAGCAGACCTCCAGTGGTGCAGAACCCACGTCTCACAATGCAGGCCAGTGGCCAGGGCCAGTGGAGGATCCTTCACACCAACAATGGCCCTTTTATTCTGTTTTGGCAAAGGCAGAAAGAGATTTCTGGTATCTCATAGATCAGGCTAATTCCCTCGCTTGGTTGGTTTCTGTCAGCTGAGCTTTAAAGATGCCCAAGAATCCCACTCCGAGGAGACTGTTACGAGCTGTTCTCTGACGAGCACATCATCAAGGACAACACTCTAATGGGGTTTTAAATTGTTTCTCTTAGTCATGGGCTTAAAATAAAAATTAAAAAGAGGTGGAAGAACGAGTACAAGCTTCAAACAAATGCGACAGGAATGCTTAGACACTGTGAAAACCAAGGGAGAACATAATTACAGACCATGTTTCACTGAGAGCATGACTCATCAGAGAAGACTAAAAAAAAATGCCTTAAACATATATATTTAACTGCTCAGCTGATCCTAATAATAATAATTAAAAACAAGCACCCCAAACACTTCAGGGCTCCTCGAATCCCTCCAGAAATACAAATCAGAGCTCAGGTGGTGCTCGGAGGGTGCCGATTCCCCCCAGCTGCTGCAGCTGCAGAGCCCACACCTGGGACAGGGCAGACCTGCAGAGCCAGGGGGTGCTGGGAAAGGTGGGGACATTGGACACCTGGCTGGTGTCTGAGTGGTGCATGAGATCCATCGAGCTGGGCACAGCAACATGCCCCAGCAGGGCTGGGTGTGCTGGTGATCTTGGGCAGCACTCAGAGGAGATACTTCCAATAAACCCAGAATTGACAGACCATTTTTACCCCCAGCGCACTTGTCTGCACCCGTAAGAGATGGCTGCAGGCTCAGCATGCCACAGCACGTGTTCAAAAGCACAAGTGGTTTGAGCCTGAGGTCACAAAGATTGCAAGGAGCAGCGTTGTTCCACACGTGCACAAAGACACAACAGCACCGTGGTTTAGGTTAATTTTTTGGCCCAACTCCCCAACAACAGGAAAGAAGAGCAGAACACGACATTTGTTCACCAAAAGGGTGGTCAGGTGTTGGAACAGGCTGCCCAGGAGCAGCACTGCACCAGGGGTTCACCCAGGAGCTGAGGGGATGGAAATGGGTTGGGCAGAAGGGTTGGGACAGGCAGGGCTTTCAGACATCTCTTTACTTCGGTCACAAATTGCAATCTTGACTTCCAACCTTCTCAACACATAATCACAGAATCACAGAATCGTTCAGGTTGGAGCAGATCTCCAAGGTCATCAGGTCCACCCTTTGACTGAATCCCCCCATGGCCCCCAAACCATACCAACACCAGCCACATCTATTGTTTTTGGAACACCTCCAGGGATGGGGACTCCATCACTGGGCCAGTGCTCAGCCACTCTTTCAGTCAAGACATTTTTCCTAAAATCTGACATTTTTCCCCTGGTGTAACTTGAGGCCACTTCCCCTTGTCCTATTGCTTGTTGCCTGGGAGAAAAGGCAGACCCCCCAGCTCTAAACTGGCTATTCCAAATCTCCTTTTTCATCACAAGCCCAGATGCAGATTTCAAGACTTGCTCCATGATTTTTCTAAGCAGAAGTGAGGCCAAATGGCCTGATTTCCCTGGAATGTCCTTCTTGCCCAGGATTTTCTCTTCTCCAGCAGTCAGGGATCCCCCACCCAGCACCCACAACCCTCCACAGGTGCTGGGCTCTGTCCTTGCAATGGCTTTTCTAAAAAAAGCTGTGGAATAAATAAATGTCTCACTTTCAGGACAGTTACTAGGAGATGGTAAATTGTTTCCTGCCTTTCCACACATAAAGACCTTACACTGTTCCTTCTTTTGTTAATACCAATATTTTTAATCCTACATTTAAGAGTCCAAGATGACAACAAAACAGAATTTTCCATCTCAATGGAATGATTGTTTGAAACTCCACCTCGGAAGCCAATCACACAGTAATATAGACCAGCTACACTTTCCTACCCTCATTTTTCAGGACTCAGAGCAGCTTAATGCAGATGATTGGTGCTTATTTGCTGACAAGCTCATTTGTCAGCAAAGATCCAAAGATGCCAAGCAAACCCACTACATAAATATAAAGCCATCAAACATCAAGTTTCCTTCAGCAGTCCAATAGTTCAAGAGGAGACACAGAAACCCCTTAATTCAAGTGAAAGGGCTGTGGACAGCTCTTATATAAATATGTGCATAAATGCACACACATGGCTTTGTATGTAAATACACAGGGCCAGGAGCAGCCTGCAGATACCTGAATTAACATGATTCATGCTATTATGTGCAGTCAGTTTTTTATGCAATTACTTTTTTTTAATGCAAACAAGTTTGTACGTTGGTTGCATATTGCTGTTGATTCTCTGCCAAAAGAAATGTCTTTCTTTCTGCCCCTTTACCTGGGATATCCAGGTGTACTACAGCAAGCAACAAACCAGGTGGTTTCAAGGAAATAAGGCCCTTCATGTCTCTAGAATATTTAGCATAAAAGAGGACAAAAAATTGCCACGAAGGGTGCAAAATTTTATCCTCTTTTTACTACCCTGTTGTACTAGGGTGGGCTCAGAACATGCACACACACACCCCCTTCTCAGGATTTTTTAAGTTCTCCTATTTAAACTTCAAACTTTTGAATTCTATTTGTATTTCCCTTGGCCTGCGGGTTAAAATCCCAGGTTTAAAACTCTACCTCCAGCAAGGCCAACGGGTAAGGCCAGCCTTAAGGTTCTATCACGGCTCTCTTTTGCTGAGAAAAGTGAAAGAAATAGAAATTTGTTCTTATCCAGGTCTGTTTTCC
Organism: Dendrocincla tyrannina; assembly: GCA_035047865.1. Classification (NCBI taxonomy): domain Eukaryota; kingdom Metazoa; phylum Chordata; class Aves; order Passeriformes; family Dendrocolaptidae; genus Dendrocincla; species Dendrocincla tyrannina. The sequence goes on from JAWWMP010000023.1 coordinate 20,839,319, forward strand.
AGCTGGATTTACATGGGCACCCACATACACACTGATGTTTCCTGCACCAGTGTGCAAATACAGGGCACACACATAGCTATGTGTATTGATTCACTCTCTCAACACTTTAAACCTTCCAGCTACCAACAACTCCAAAAAGGTAGTCAAATTGCTTAAAACTTTAAGCAAAAGCTACTTTTCAAGTTTTATTATTACTATTATTATGCATTGAGCATTGCAGAAGACTCAAGGCATGCCTAGAGGGACATCATCATCATCATGATGCTGGTAAAATAACCTCGAGATGCTTTTGTGGAAACCTGGGTTCTGCTGTGCCCCTCCAGTCCCATCATTCCACGAAGATAATGTTTCCATAATGTAATTGCAGCTCCATGATGTTGCTGCTATTGCCTTTTAATACCACATATTTAATTGTGTAAGAGGGTGAACGAATGCACTGCGAAAAGCCACGGCACAGTCATTGTACTCTAGGCAATTTTCTTCATGAAATTTGATAAAAAAAACCCCCTGGAAATCTGATTTTACTAAAGTTAATTGCAGAGGGAAAAAAAAAATCTAATGAGGGGCGTTAGAATGGTGGTGCAGTTAAAACACAACAGTCAGCAAGGCAAATTATAGACTGCTTGTAAAATTAATATCAAGCACCAGCTAGACAAACTAAATATGTAAATGTCTCGACTGAAATTCAGCTGCTTTCTTAAAATCAAATGTAGAGACTCCTCTTTGGAGTGTTATTACACATCCTTTGTGCCTCTGCCTAGCAACAAGCAGCCTAGGGCTGGATGCTCTCAGGAGGAACACTCCTGTTACACAGACCTGCCATCTCTTTACATCTTCTGCTGGGTTTTGGGGGGAATTCAGTCCTATTTTGGGTTTTCTCCACACCTGCTCTGTCTGAAATGCTGGGTAAGGCTGGCAGGCTGCAGAGATGCTCAACAGAGGGTGGTGAGCTGTGCTCTGAGCTCGGGCTGGGACACTGTGGCTGTGCTGGGAGCCTGGCAGAGGACGTGGTGTTTGAGGTCAGCACCTCTGCCCTGCTGGACCTCACAGCTCTGGCTGAAGTCTGGATGTTATTTATGCCATCTGGATTTATAACACCTTTGGGAAAGATAAACTCTGTGTGGGTCAGGGGGTGGAATGCTGATCCTGGGAGATGGGTACCTTTAGGAGATGCACTGCCCAGCACAGCTGAAGGCAGGCAGGTCCAGGGCTGTGCTCCTGGCCCCATGGCACACACACAGCCCCTGTGGCTGCAGGAGAACCCCAGCCAGGGTGCTGGAACAAGGGAGCTCATGGACATCTCCCCCCAGTGCCACCACCGTGCCACTCACCTGCCTTGCAGTGCCTGAAAACCAGCAAATGATCCCATGAGACCTCCCTTTAGGAACAGGCATTTTTTCCTGAAGGAAAATTACATCTTAGCTGGACTGAGCAAAAGGGAGGGCTCCTCTCTGCAGACAGCACAGCACCCTGGGGAAAGTCAACCCAGGCTCTGTCCTTTGATACTTGATTCTGGGCTACCTAAAGGGAGGTGAGATTGACTTGCTATTCGTGCTCCTCATTTTATTCCATTTTATTAGAGCAGTTATCTTATTAAGCCATTTGTTGTCAGGCCTTTCTTACCAAGGGCCTGTAAGAACCCTGTGCTGACTCTCTCACCTCCACCATCTCCATCCTTGTGCAGAGCAATAACCAGCACAGGTAAGAAATCTGCTACTTCCAAATATGATCGACCCTCTCTCTTGTCTTTATTCAGTCACTACACTTATTTACTATATTAAACTTGCAGTGGAAGCCAATTTTTCCTTTTCTGTCACTGCACAGTCCTACTCACAATTCCACAGTCTCATGCACAGTGTGTTTACTGGCAAAAGCTCTCTTGTAAATGATGACCAATGCACCCAATGGCTTTAATTTATTTATAGGGCTGCACAAAGGCTGCAGACCCAACCTTTGCTCTCATATTGCCAAAGGCTATCATTAAATTTTCATTGACAACCTGAATCTGCCCAAGAGTTATTTCCTCTTCTCTTCCAAGGGCTTGCAGTGTGTTGTTCCCTGGACCTGGTTAGTATTTACCAGAGCTGACAAGTTTTCACAGGAGCACAGGGTTTTTACCAATCTTAGTTCAAACCCCAGACCCAGAATGATGAGTAACACACCTAACCTTTGTCTGAATCCAAGGTTTTTCAATTTTATATGACAGATTGGAGTTCCTGAGGCTGGGGGTCACAATCCACCATGCAGGGGCACTAATGCCTCCTGCAGCTCCAGTGTGAGCACACAAACCCCTTGCCTGGTTGCCTCTGACCTTGTCTGTCAGTGGTTAGGTTGGGAAAGCTCTTTAAGGAGGAGATCTTTACTCTTCCAGCCCACACCTCAGCAGAAAAAGACCTTCCCTGAAACCAAAGGTCACCTTTGCAGCTGGGGTTGGAGCCTGAGGAGTCTCCCCCAGCAAAGGGGGAAGGAAAGCACTGGCAGAGGGGAGCACACACAAGGTGTTTGGCTGTGTAGGTGTTCACTTACCTGCATTTACACTACCTGTGCCTTCCCTGGTGCATTCCTATCTCAGGATATACAGGAATAAACAGGGAGGACTGCAGAGAGCTCTAGCATTGCTCCAGGTTGTGCTTATGCACTCCCAGTTTTCATTTGAATACTGAAGTGACAGTGTATTGCAAACTGCAGAGGGACTGTGACAGCGTTGGTGCTCCTCCTGCAGTGATCATTGTCATACCCTGTTTCAATACAAAGCATCAGTCCACAAGAATATTGGAACAAAAAAAGTCATGCTGATGGTGCCGTGATAAAGGTTATGCTGATGGTGCTGTGATAAAGGTTATGCTGATGGTGCTGTGATAAAGGTTATGCTGCTTGCCACAAGGTGATAAAATCCTTACCATGCAAGGCAGATGGACCAAACACAACCAAGTCTTCGTGCAGGGCTGCAGCACAGTCACCATGAACAATGTAAGCACAGACCTGCTGCTTCCACCTCAATCTGCAGCTCCCTGATCTCAAACCAGCCAGTCTTTTGTAAGGAATAAAGAATTCTGCCCAGCAGCTCCCTGATCTCAAATCAGCCAGTCTTTTGTAAAGAATAAGGAATTCTGCCCAGCAGCTCCCTGATCTCAAACCAGCCAGTCTTTTGTAAGGAATAAGGAATTCTGCCCTGCATGGAAAGCTAGCACGTGTGCTCAAAGGGCCATGGGAGAAAACCTTGCACAGAGCCTACAAACAGGGATTGTTCCCTCTGCACATGTAGAGGAACTGTTGGATATGCTCCAGAGGATTGAAGAGATGTTAAAGGTGGGAAGACACCGCAGGAAGGCGGAGCAGGCAAAACAGTGAGGGAAAAGGAGGGAGGTGGAGAAAGCAAGATGGATGTTCTACTGAAGAACCACCAACCAAAACCACCCCAACAAAAGCCCACAGCCACACAGACTTCACAGAAGGTTTTTCCCACTCAGGCTGTGAAGGTCAATCAGGCTTTTGATACAGGCAGTGTATTTTTGTTCTGGAAGCAGCCTGGTTCTCCCTCCTGCTGGTGTATGTTATTCCTACAAAAGGCTGCCAGCTAAGAAGAGAAACCCACAGCTACACACTCTGTATACACTGAAACAGTGAGACCTAGAAAAGCTAAACCTGAGCATACACTTGGAGAGATAGAATAAATACTTTTATAATCTTACCATCCTTCTTTCAATTCAGTTGTGTACCAGGAGAACCCGTTCAAAAGGCTACCATTGTGTGCTGGAATCATACTCTGAAAGCCTAACCCAAAGTATCCTCAAATGTACTGTCTACAGGTCTGGTTTACTTTTATTAAGGAGCCTTTTGTGTCCTTTGAGGAATTTCTGAAGGCATGTTACTCCATACTCTTGATTTTTTGGCTTCTCACTCGAGCTGGAGGCGCTGAGAGCACCTTTCTTGTTTCAGGGCAGAGACATCAGGGTATCCAATGGCCTGTGCACACAACCAGCTGATTGTCCTGCCTGTCCCAGGTGATGGCATGGAAGGTCCTGCTGGAGCAAAGCCTTGCACAGCTCACCCAGCATCAGTTCCCAGGCCCAGGGGGGTGGGAAACTCTCCCCTGGCAGAGAAGCAGCAGCTCCCCACCAGCCTTCCCAAAAGGCCAGAAATGCTGGACCCCAGCTCAGACTCAGCATCACCTACAGAAACAGTTCCATGAGTTTCTTTGCTTGCAGCTGCTCAGCCAGGGTTCAGCTCAGGATGTGAGAGGGCCCCTTCCTCGGGTCACTCGAGACCCCCCTGCTAAAAGCTTGGTGAAAAATAGGAGTTAAACACACATTTTCAAATCCTCCCAGAGAATCAAAGCAGGGTGAGGAACTGCAACATGCTCTTGGTTGGTTAATTTGTGCTGCTTTGGCTCTACGGGACTGGGGGTTTTTTCAAGCCTTTTGTAACTGTCCTTACTTATGGGGCCAATTAATTTCCTGAATGGATGGTGATGCTGTCCACAGAGAGGCACGCTGCTTCAAAAGCAAAGGGAATCTTTTCTTGGGATCATTACTACAACAGGGTGACCTAGGCATGGATTTTGTGGCCTGAGCAGCGCCAGAACAAACTGACTCAGACCACTGACCAAAGATGCCCTTTCCTTCTGCTTCTGACGGATTTATTAAAGAAAAGAAAAAAAAAGAGAAAATATATTGTGGGGCAGATAGATAAACTGACAGGTAAGCTTTGTATATCCTTACTGGATTCCATTTCCTTTAATAAACTGGAGCTGTTTCAATAACAATCATAGAATCCTAGATGTTGGTTTCCAATCATTCATTCCAAATAACAGTTCAATCTGCATTTTGCATTGTTTTCTCTACAATTTGGATAAATACCATTGGTGGCAGAGCTTGGGGAGTGCTGGGAGGATTTACACTGTGAACTCACCTTCAGACTTTGCCCTAAGGTTACAAAAATACCTTAAATTCCTGGAAAGCTGCATTGGTCCCACCTTTGAGTGAAAATGGAAGAAATATCTCATTTTTTTCCTAGTGACCTTGTTGTTCTGGAAGAACAGAACATGGATCTCTTCCCATGCTAGCTCATACACATGCCTCTCATTTTATCCTATTATATAGCTGCTTTTAAACCTCCACCAAAATGAATAAAAATGCACTTGACTATGTCTAGTCTGAAAACCAGTTAAGAATACTTTAAAAAATTAGTGCTTTTTGGAATCAGGATGTTAAATTCCATCTTAGTGTCTGAATAGTGTGGGCTTTGATACGACCAATGGATCTGACATAAAGGTCTCAAAGCTGAACCATTCCAGAGTTTGAATTCTGATCTTTTTTAAACACATTAAGACAAAAATTCTTTAGTTCATAGATGTAATCAGAAACTGGTTCCCCTCAAATTGGGACAATTGGAAACTTCACTTTTCCCCCAATATTTTCAGCCAGGTGGTTTGGAAAGCAGCCCACTCCTCGTGCCAGCTGTGCTAGGTTTGAGAGAAATGTGGGTTTAGGAGGTAAGTGATGAACCAGCAGCAATTAAATACATCAGAGCTGGTTTATTCCTCACATTTTACATTTCTTCTGACAGCAGTTCTTTAAGAAGGGCTTATGCTCAAGGTATTATTGTCTCACTTCCCATCCAGCCAGCACCATTGCAGAAGCATCTGCCAAGGAAACCTGCAATGCTACTTACCAAGAAAGAGATTAACCGTAATTGCTGAGAATAATTTCAATGTTTCCCCCATCCCATGAGCCAGGGCTTGAGAACACGAGGACATGGGACATGGTGCAGCCAGGCTAAGGAGTCCACACACAGATTTCTGTCTCATCTTCCTTGTTCATCTTTACAGGCCACCAATATGGAAAATGCAGCGTTTCTAGGCTAGGCTGAGATTTTGTGTTTTCCTTCCTTAAAAATGAGAAGGTGGCAATTTCTGTCTTGGCCAAACTTCTTGTTTTAACCTTTTCAAAACTGCTGTTCTGTACTGTGAGTCTGTAGTAGCAATGCATTTATGAAGTGTGGTGGTAAAAGCCCCCATTACTCTTCAACCCTACCATTAGAGTTTCTCTTCTGAAATAAACCCCAAATGTCTAGAGATGCAGCACACAACGACATGCAAACCACAGCTGCCCTGGCCCCAGCATTAGGACATTTCCTGTCTCTCAGTCATTGATTACCTCTGGTTTGTGTAATAATCCAGCAGAAAAGCAATGGCAGGGAGAAAGATAAATTCATATCTCAACCCTCCTGCCTACTTAGGAAGTCAGAAAAAATGGCTTGGTGGTGCTCAAGAAGGAAATCCTCAGAAGGGACTAATGACTTCCCCTTGACTCCTAACCCTTTTACAATCCATCAGGGTGATTTAGGGCCTCGCAGCCCTCCCTCCTGGCAGCCAGCTGCAGTCCTGCAGCAGAGACAGCTCCAGCAGAAGGATCCAATTCCTCCTGCACCCATGCCTTGAGCCAAGCCTTCCCTGGGACCACGGAGCCTGTGAAGAAGAGCGCAGGGGACACCTGGATGCTGCTCCAAGCATGGATGTGGTCTGTGTTTAGTCAGTGGAAGCTCCCTTGGGAATCACATCCAGCAGGGGATTGCACTCAGCAGTGTTTCATCCTGAAGCAGCCCATCCCAGAACAAATCAGGGGATTCTGTGTTTGAGCCTGGTTGGTCTATCCCAAACCCATTTGGGGCAGTAACTTATTCTCCTTCTCTCCTCAGGTTTCATTGAAGACCCGCAGCCTGGAATGACTTTCTCCTCTGCAGAGACAGGTGGAATTCTCTGTTCTAAACCAAAGAAGCAGCCGTGTCTCCCTTAGCAAAGTGCAGCAGTCTTGCTGTCAGAGTCCTTGGCTAATTCCCTTCCCTCCCGCAGTGCTTCAGCCCCGTGCCCCAAACCCCACAACCATGGCTTTGTCACTGGGCTCAGCATCTCTGGCACTGAAATCATGTCACTAGTCCTGGGTAAATTTGCTGGATTGGCCAAAAAGGTCATTTCAGATTGGCTTTCCCTGTGCTCCCCAAAGCACCCACTGAGCAGCTCCAGGCTGGGCTGAGACCTTGGACCTCCCACGTTTGGGTACAACCTCAAAGTTCTCTTTGGAACTACCATGTGCCTCCTCCAAGGGATATATTTTAAAGTCAAGTTGCATCTTCCCCCAGCAGATTAGGGGCACCTCGGTCTGGTCAACACAAAGTGGCCATTCCTGGGGTGGAGGGGGAGCAGCTCCCCCCTGAGACCCCCAGGGAGGGGGATTAACCAGGGTTTAACTTTCAGGCAGCTCCAGCATTAAGATGCTCGATGTGAGCAGTTCTTTAGGCAGAAGCACAACTATTGATTTTAATCTCCAGCTAGACAGGGGTTTTAAAAATCACATTGGTGGATCAAAGCCCCATTTATCTCTGGGTGATTTCCTCCACTCCTCAGTATTTCAGGAGCACTGGAGTGATGCTCAACTCCTTCACATGAGTAATGGCAGCATTAAAGAGAGATGTTGGCAGCACAGTTTGGCAGCAGCAGAAACTGTCACAGCAAGGTTTAAAAACTAAAATATGCATCTTAATAGAGCAGTTGCCTTAAGCTTATATTCTCTGTAAGTTCCTATAAAGCTTCACTGAAATCAGGCAGGAATTAATTACAACAAATACTCTGTAAATACAAAGATGGTTTTAAAGCCATGGCCTATATAATTGACATTATTATAGGCTTGATAGCTTTTGTATTTATTTTATGTCCTATTTTATGTCCTATGTTCGTGATTATTAAATTCTAGGTCAAAGAAGATTACTCACAACCAGTGCAAACATCAAGATTTAATAAGAACATGAGAGTCACTCAGCAAATAAAAGATGAAAAGCCAGCAATGGGAAATAATTGCAGGTATAAGCACCTAGTGAATGGAAAACACGGCACACAGAGCTAATAAACTGGTTGTAGTGGAATTTTTTTTTGTAGAAGTGCATCAAATCTTTGGTGAACAGGAGAAAGGCAAAGCCAGATGGCGCTGCTCCCGTTAGCAACAGGTCTCTGGAGAAAATCCCCTCCTGCAGATAGGAGTTTGTGGAGACAGAAACCAAAAGAGGGGAACATTTGCAGAGTATTTCTGACAACCTGCCAGTAACACACCAGGAGGTCTGTAAGGGTACAGACAGTCCTCAGCATAACTGCAGAGGGCAATGCAGCTCACGGGCTGAATGAACATGTTGACAAGTTCAGCACTGTCAGGTCTAAATTGATTTCAAAATTTCCCGATGTCTCATATTTAATGGTTTCAGTCCAATCCACTCTATAGGGTGATTGTTTGCCACATCCCAAAGCTGTCAAGTTCCTTCTATGCCAGTTTTAAAAGAAATGCCAAGGACTTCAGCAAAGCCAACTCCCCTAAAATATATGCTCTGGTTCAACCACAAGCTAAAGGGCAAACTGGGGGTGGTGCCACGTGAAATTCAAGCAAAATCATCATCACAACACTGATTTCTGGCCTTGAAGCTCCATCTGAGATGGAATTTCCTCTTGCTATTTTAAACTGTGTCTCAGTAATAAACAGCAATCTGCGTTTGGTATCCAGCTGGTCTGTCACAATGGGATTTGAAGTAGATGTCATTTCCAATGATGCAGACCTAAAGATTTCATGTGGTTTCCTTAAAAAAACCAAACAAACAATGGGAAATTATATTGTCAAATTTCTGGCTTTTCAAAAAACTTCTGCCTCTGAACCTGTTGAAAAGAAAACACCAGAGGGATATAAATTGATATTTGTTAATTTATGTATTGGAACATGATCATGACAAATAAACTACTGGAAAATAAATGTTTAAAGGCTGATGAGCATGAGCCAGCAGTGTCCTCTGGCAGCCAAGGAGGCCAGCACGTCCCTGGGACCATGGGCAGTGGTCATCCCCCCGTGCACTCATGGGATGTCCTGGAGAGAACTGCACCCAGCTTGGGGCTCCCAGTACAAACCAGCCATCAGAGAGCTGGGCTGTGCTCAGACAGTGTCACCGAGGCTGCCCTGTGAGGGACAGCCCGAGGGAATGGGCTTGCTCAACAGGAAGCTTTGAGGGGACCTTGTGGCAGCCCCCCAGAACCTGCCAAGAACCCACCAGGCTCTTCATAGTGGTGAGGATGAGAGACAACAGACATTAGCTGAAACAAGAAAGGTTCAGATTAGACAGCAGGATCAACCTTCTCGACATGAGGACAAGCAATGGAACAGGTGACCCAGAGAGTCTCCAGCTTTGGGGGTTTTCAAAGCCCCAAGTGCCCTGGTCTGACCTCACAGCTCACCCCACTTCAAGCAAAGCCCTGGGCTAGCTCACCTCCTGATATCCCCTTCAACCTGAGTTCTGCAGAGAATCTAGGAGAAACTTCCAGAAACTCTGGAAAAACCAACCTTAACCAGGAACAACCAAACCAGCCCCACTGTTTGCACACCCAAGGCAAGTGCACCCCTTCGTTGCACGTGTCAGTCACAGCAATAAGCTTCTTTTGCAGCATTTAAGGGCACTTGCAATGCACATAAACTCACCCACTGCACACGGTGGGACGTGAACTTAGGAGAGCCCAAATGAAACCAGATGGGGTCAGGCCCTGCAGCTGGTGCAGCCCTGCCCAGACACAATCCTGCAGCTGCACAAGAGCTGTCAGACTCTGACTGATGCTGCAAAACTGGGATAGCTGGCAAGGACCACCTTTTTTTTCTTATTTTTTTTTTAAGGGTAGTAAAATTAGTAAGGACATAATGAATGGGGATTGGCTGTGCCAATGAAGCCTGTTTTGATTTCTTCATGCCTTCCCTCTGGCCTGGTGCAGGGCAGGTGCCTGGGGCCTCGGGCATCTCACCCCTGCCATGTCACCCCTGCCATCCCACCCCTGCCATCCCACCCCTGCCATGTCACCCCTGCCATGTCACCCCTGCCATGCCACCCCTGCCATGTCACCCCTGCCATATCACCCCTGCCATCCCACCCCTGCCATCCCACCCACCACTGCCATCCCACCCCTGCCATGTCACCCCTGCCATGTCACCCCTGCCATCCCACCCCTGCCATGTCACCCCTGCCATGTCACCCCTGCCATCCCACCCCTGCCATATCACCCCTGCCATCCCACCCCTGCCATGTCACCCCTGCCATCCCACCCCTGCCATGTCACCCCTGCCATCCCACCCTTGCTATCCCACCCCTGCCATGTCACCCCTGCCATGTCACCCCTGCCATCCCACCCCTGCTATCCCACCCCTGCCATCCCACCCCTGCCATGTCACCCCTGCCATCCCACCCCTGCCATCCCACCCCTGCCATCCCACCCTTACCATGCCACCCCTGCCATCACCTGTGGAGCTGGTGCTCTACCTTTGGGGAAATTTTCTCCTCTTCTTCCTCCCTCCCTCCCTCCCTCCTCTCCCAGTCCATCTTGTGAGCTGGGAACTACTCCAAAAACCATGAGTCTCTGAAACAAAAGAGCCCTTTGAACAGCTCATTTATTTCCTTTTTTCTTGGTTTTTTTTTTTTTTTTTTAAAAAAATCACCCCTACATTTCAATAGCACACATTGTTCTATGAGTTACATTTGGGAGTAATTCCATATAAAAAGGCCTTTTCATTTAACTGGATCAGCCTTTTCATTGAATCACTCTTTGCCAATAGTAACCCCAGGGCCTGATTCTGCTCTTCTTTACCTGCTTGTTGACAAGCTATGTGGGGTTGTACAATTCAGATTCACACCTGTGCTGTCACCTGGCATCTCAAACAGGCGCATTCTTTACTCTACTTTAGAGATACCCTCCTGCCACTCCCTCCCCTAGAGCTCTGCTCCACCTCTGCACACAGCTCAAAAGTACATTAGGCTCAATTTATTTTTTATTAACTCCTCATTCTGGAATATGTTACTGATAATGTGTCATCTCTGACCTATCACTGACTATACATTCGATGAAAAATTCACCTTTCAAAACTAAACATTAAATCCCACAGAGGTATTTAAATCGTTCCCCATCTCTTTGACATAATAAAATCTATAAAAAGAATTTAATGATAGTAAGAAAGTTCTGTGGGTGGGAATTAAACAATGACAACAGAGTTTGGAAATTTAAATGCAATATATTCCTGATCCCACACTCATTACCGAGGTGCAGATTCAGCACCTCTGAAGTGAATTCCCACTACACCCTCTAAAAACTCACCACCACCTCTTAAACCTCGGTGTTATTTGTGTATTTTGCAGCTAAGTTATGCAGCTTCAGACACATGCAAATGTGATTTTCTTAGCAAGGCACTTTACCAGCTAAGAGAAATCATTAACCCACCTCACAGCTTTTTAAAAGACAATGTTTAAGCTCGGCAGAACTTTTAGACCAGCCTCACGATGCCGATTTGCAGCTTTATGTGCCATCTCATTTCAGTTCTACAACTTTCACAACCACTTTTGCATAAAAATCACGTGTCCTCTAATTGTGCAAGTGTGTAAATACACACACAATACATGCTGTAGTTATAAAAGGTGTGGTGATTCTACCAGGACTTTTTAAAGGACAAGTTAATAGACTAAGCTAGGCAATCTCAGCCAGAAAACGTAAAAGTTATGAAGTCTCTAAGACAAGGGCTAAAAATAGGAGCTTTATTTCCTCCTGTTGAGTGTCATCTCTCCAAACTCTTGATATTTATTTCCTGCATGAAGTCAAGGGCTGTACCCAATCTCTCAGATGCCACTGTGAGGTGACAATTCCTGAAGCAGGAATGCTGAGCCCTTGCAGCAGTGGAAGCACCCACTGGAGCAGGATGCAGGCATTCCAGGATGGAGTGAATGCAAAGCTTGAGCCACCAGTGCCAGCTCTCCTCAGGAAATGTGCTCCAGAACCAGAGAGCAGCAGAACCACCTGAGTGCATGGCTGGCTTCTTCAGCATCTGAAAAAACAGGTGAAAACTGGATCATCAGGCTCATCAGTAACTTGTACAGAGGGCCAGGCTGGGGGAGCACCCAGGTCTCTGGGTACAGGTGGTTTGTAGTCAGGCACCATGTGCCATGCCATGCCGTGCCATGCCATGCCAACCCCACACAGAATCCTCTGCTTTCCAGCTCATTTGCTGTGTGCTGTGAATACACAGGGCACTGCAGGGCAATGTGTTAATGGGGGAAGGGCAGCGAGCCCAGGGGAAGGGAGTCCTTTATGTAAGGGGGAGTACTTGCTCTTTATGAGGGAATTAACTGCCTTACACTTAAGAGTAAATCCAAAAGAGTCCTGTTAACTTGTGCATCCTGGGTCAGAGCATTCCCACAAGCTCCAGACGTCCCTGTTTTAATGCTAAATCATTTGTGTAGATGTTTCTGCTTGTTTCTAGGTAGGAGTTTACTCTTTTCCTTCAGGCACGGGGCCAGCATTGCTTGAAACCTTCTCTTTCTCAAAAAGTCTGTTCCAAGCATGTGTGTGCCAAGCAAGGCAGCACATCTTAAGCAGAAGAATATATTTAATCACCAGTTTCACGGATTTGAAATCCAAAATGGACAAACGTGAGTGCTGAATCTGACCTCTCAGTAACAGAGGCTGGAGATTTCCCTACGTGCTTCATGAATTAAGGCCACGTCCAGTTCCATGTGAGCAGGCAAAATCATAGAATCACAGAATCATGGAATGTTTGGGGTTGGAAGGGATCTTAAAGATCACCTTCTCCTAACCCCTCTGCCACAGACAGGGAACCTTCCACTCTCTCTCTCCAGAATGACTGGAAAAGGTTCTAAAACTGGTTAGGAGGGAAGGGCACCATCCCTTGCCCTGATCATTGGCTTTTCCTGAAAGCTCATAGTAAATCAAAACGTTCCAGTTCCTTTCAGAACTGTGCTGTTGCCAAACCCATCCGTGTATCTCGATTCCTGGGGCTGCCAGGCAACCCTCCTTAAGTTATTCTGGAGCAATTCCAGCAATGTAGGTAGGCTATTATAGAGTGGGTTCAAAGCCCTCCTTGCCCTGTGTTATGCAAAGGTAATCGTTCCCAAAACGGGTTCTGAACTAGCAGGGAATTAGTTATCATCTGCAATACAGAAAACTGCTCGTCACACCAATATTCTACACCCACAAATGTAATCCCCTCTTCCCCAGACATGTTACAGGGCCTAAATATATCCTAAAAATATCTGCTTCTCTGATTGTGTGCCTGTAGTAAATCACTGAATCGGAGAGGAGGTTGGAAAAGACCTTTAACATCATCAAGGCCAACCATCTACCCAGCAGCACCACCCCTTTCACCAATATCCCATGTCCCCAAGTGCCACATCCGCAGGTTTTGTGAACACCTCCAGGGATGGTGACTCCACCACTGCCCTGGGCAGCTGGGCCAGGGCTGGACAGCCCTTTCAGTGATGAAATGTTCCCTGATGTCCAACCTAAACCTCCCTTGGTGCAACTTCAGGCCATTTCTTTCTGTCCTGCCACTTGTTACCTGGGAGAAGAGACCAACACCCACCTCACTACACCCTCTTTTCAGGTGGTTGTAAGAGCAGTAAGGTCTGCCCTGAGCCTCCTTTTCTCCAGGTTAATACAGATGCACTGCTAGACTAAATCCATACCCAAAATTTGACTTTGACAAGTTTCAGCTTATCTAAGCCCCTTTCAGTGTGCGTGCCCAACCAACTCCTCCTTCCACAACCCTCTTTAATGTTAGTGACAACTGTAGCCATAACCCAAAACAGTTTTAAGTCTTTCTTCCTCGTTTTTTTCCAACACATAGCCTTGTCCAGGTAGCCAATTTAAGCTTTTTGGCAATGGGGACATGGTTGAGAGCCACAATCAGACCAGACCTTCCAGCCTTGCCTTCCCTGCATTGCTCCAGACCAAGTCACAGTTTGTGGGAAGTCAGTAATTTTGTAGCATAAATATTATGGCTCTTTGGATTTAATAGTGCCACTTAAACAGAGATTTACTAAGGACCCCAGGGTATGCAACAGGTCAGACCCAAGTTACATACCCTGATCCCTGGCCACAAAATGAACCCCAGCAGATCAGGTTGCAGTATCAGTTACATTGCTGGGCACGTCCACCCAAGAGAAGTAATTCCATATTGGCACCATTCATGATAGAAAAAAAGCACCATTCTCATACCCATTATCAGCTATTTTAAACAGGTTGCCTTGCTGGGAGCAAACACACAGAAGCACATGAAGTGAAGACTGATTTTAGAGTGTTGAAGGGAAGATGCCAGGAATTCTGCAGTTCCACTGCCAGGCTGTGTTTGTCAGGCCCTTCCCTTCTGCTTTTTCTCCAAATTATGCTTTGATTCAGCCCATTTTGCCTTCGAAAGGGGAAATGGGATAGGTTTCTTGCCCCTGGGTGGTTATGTCTCTGCTGCATCCCTCCATTCACAGATTGCATCGTGGAACTGCCTTTTTGTCTCTCCCCTCCCAAAAGCCAAGCAGTTGGTGTAAGCACAGAGAGCAAGCACCAGACAGGAAATTGTGACAAGACACCACCAAAAAACCCAACTAAATGCATAGTTCAGGTGAGAATATTAAAAAAAAGGTTTCTTTTCTAGAGTTCACACCTATATGGAATCATGAACTAAGAAGGTATCAGATATGAACAGCAAATTATTTTTATTGTTATTTCCATTGAAATCAGCCAGGCATTTGGAACAAGAACTGCCTAAATTAAGCATTTACCTTTAACATTATTTTTAAAACACCATGATTTTCTGCAGGGTATAATGCAAGGAAGAACAGGGAACTGAAAAAGGAAGAAAGCACAAAATTATGTGCTTCTGCTCCGAGTAGTTTTAAAGATATGAACTTTCACTTCTTCCCAGAGCAAAGAAACAATCAAATTACACACATCTTGCAGTTAGATAAAAAGGCACTTGAGGGGGTTTTTTGAGGATAGATGCCACAGCAAGGACTTAAAAGTTCAGCAAAAAAACCAAAAAGGAGGATGTGCTGAGGTGATGCTGAAAGGTGATGCAGCTGAACCTGCTGCAAAGTACCAGCTTGGGAATTTCAACCTCTCTGTCCACGTTAAATCCCCCAAAGAGCCTCATTTTTCATCAGGAGCACCCTCCTCCTGAGTTCCTCCCCTTCTTCTACATTTTGAGTGGCTGATCCATTTTTCCCTCAGGGAGATTATACCAAATGCCAATTTGTTCACTTGAACTTGTGCTCCAGTTCAGAAGCACCCCAGTTTGCACCATGGCTTGTTTTTAGAGTGACCACAAATGGCAGGGAGGACCAGGTGCTTTTCATGTTGGGTTTCTCCAGGTTGTCTCTTTGGCCACATAAACAGGATTCAGGCAGAGAAAATGAATCCCTGGTAAAATAACACACCTCCCCAAATCCGAATCAAACGAAAAAACTCTTGAAATGTTTGTGAGATGCAAAGTGCTGTGCTTTCCAGTTGGATTTCAGTGGTGGTTTGGGGTCATGCTGGGTCTGTCACATCGTCATCACTGCGATTAAAAAACCCACAATCCAGTTAACAACCATTAACAGCTTGAGAGTCTCCTAGAGAGTGGAAATCCCTTTCATGGCTAAGATGCGAAGATGCAGAGCAGTGGAGGGGTTTTTTGTCCTTAATATTCCCATCCAGATTTCAAGGGCTGTTCTGACATTGCTCCCAGGGACTGAACTCTCCAATATCTGCTCTGCAGAGCACTCACCAAACCCCACGATTCAGCCTCCTGTGACAACACTTGCAGGATTCTTTTTTAATAATTTACATGCAAACAAGAATAATCCACCACACGGTGTTGTCTTGCTGCTTCACTCCGTGGCTGCAGGCTGATAACATCACTGCTCTGTGTCTGTCTCACACGAGTCTGTGGCTGTTTTCCTGGGTCTCTGTCATAACAAGCAAAATATTTATTTTGTTATTTTTAAAATTCATCCAACAGAACTAACTCAAAGGCTGGATAACAGGAAATTTTGTTGTGGGAAAAAAGTGATACTGGACTGACAAATGCAACAATATAAAGTTGCAATATAAACTGCCTGTTTTAGATCTTATGTGAATTCTGAATGAATTCTGGCTCACAGGCCACAAGCTCAAAGCTTTTTCCCAGTTCCACTGAAATTGCACCCACTTCCCACAGGATTAACAACAGGTCCTACTCTCTCGGGTCTGTTTGGCCTGTGAGTTAGCACAGAGAAGGGATAACTCAGCACTAAGGGTCACCTAGAGAGAGCAGATCTCTGGTTTCAGGATGAAGGAAGTCCTCAAACGAGTTTCTCAAAAGAAGTACAGAAGGTGAAAAAGGGGCCAGCAAAAATACAGCAGCATCTCTGAAAGTGTCACTGGGTGCTTGCAATGAGAGAGGGCTCTGCCCGGGCTGTCTTGGGGTCCAAACCCAGCAGCAATTATGGTCCAAGCATGTTTAATGACTGGGAACTGAACAGATAATATGTCTGATAAAGGCTGGTCTCACTGAGGCCATAACTGAGTTATGCATAAGTGAGTTTCAGCTCCCACACCCCCCAAAGTGAAGGGGAGAAATGTGCTTTCTCAAGCCTTGGGCTTGGTAAGAACTGTTTCTATACACACACATATATCTTTGCTCTCATAATACATTGTTTCTTCCATTTCCTATGGAATAACAATAATAACAAACTTCATTTCTCCCTAAATTAGTGTTTCCCAGCTCACTGCACTGAGGAGGCAGCCAGGGAATCCAGACAGATGAGGATTTCCTGGGAAGTCTAATTAAATGAATGTTTGCTGTGCCATTTTTGGAGGCAGGGACTGTGAGTGCACCCTGTGTCAAAGGGGCTTTGTGTGACAAACGTTAATGATGAGTCCAGCATCGCCAGACAGTGGTGAGAACACTGAAATGAAATCTTCAGCGACCTTCAGCACGAAGAACAGAAGCCCAGCACGTGTTTAATTTGGACTTTGCCACATCTGGTTCTCCAGATGCTTTCGCATGGACTCCCACGACTTCAGTCACCAATGAAGTCTGCTTTAGCCAAAAGCCACTGTGAACTCCCAAACTGAAATCAGCTGTGAGAGGCCAGAGCAGTTTAATGTCGGGGAGAACGTGAATTTCCATTAAACCCCACTGGAGAAACTCCAAAGGACTGAACAGAAACACATGAAACTTTTAAGGTGGTTGCCACAATGCCACTCTCCCACCTGCTCAGTAGTTGCTGCGTGTCAGAGGTGGGCTCAGCTGCTGAAAGGGAAAAGCTGCAGGGAAGGGATTTCTTTGCTGGGTCACAATTCTTAAGCTTCAGTTTGCATTTCCATTTTTGAAATGCATTTTTTTAAAAAAATTCAAATTACATTTATATGTATTGACATTCTGCATGCTTAGTTATACTCTGTGTGTTTCTATCCTTTCATTCTCTTTAGAGGGTGAGAAAAGAGATTCCTAACACAGTGGATTTTGAAGGAGTTAACCTGGGAATTACACTTTGGACCCCACCCGTGGGAAGGGGCTCCTTGAACGACTGCTAAGGAACATTTTGGGGGCAGATGAGCAGTTCAGGCTTTCAGATCACATGTGGCCATATAAAACACATTTTTTTTTACATTTACTTTTTACTCTGAACACTGTTAAATTTAAGTCGTGGAAGGTCTGTGTGTAACAGTAACATTTTAAACTGTAATTTAAATTATTTTGTGCTGCTTCATACTTTATGCTCACATTATTGTTCTCACTGCCA
Organism: Dendrocincla tyrannina; assembly: GCA_035047865.1. Taxonomy (NCBI): domain Eukaryota; kingdom Metazoa; phylum Chordata; class Aves; order Passeriformes; family Dendrocolaptidae; genus Dendrocincla; species Dendrocincla tyrannina. The sequence goes on from JAWWMP010000023.1 coordinate 20,856,935, forward strand.
GTTATTTCTGTGCCATTTCTTTTATTTCCAAGTGTTTCTCTGGTGTCCCATCACCATCAAACCTCTATGTTAAATGGTTTTATATGCACCTTTTGCCACTGAACGGGTGGGAAAATAAACCCTGGGGACGGTGCGGGAGCTGGGGCTGCAAAACCTCCCCCTGCGGGAGCGTGCGGGGCCCGTCTGTGCGGGAACAGCGGGCGGGGAGAGGGAGGGGAGGGAGGGAGGGAAAGAAGGGGAGGGGAGGAGAGAAGGGAGAGGAGGAGGGAGGGAAGAGGAGGGGGAAAAGGGGAGGGAGAGAGGGGAGGAGGGACGGAAAGAAGGGGAGGGGAGGGACGAGAGAGGGGAGAGGAGGAGGGAGGGAAGGGAAGGGGAGGGGAGGCGAGAAGGGAGAGGAGGGGAGAAGGAAGGTGCGGGAGAAAGGGAAAGAGAGGGAAGGAGGGAGAGGAGGAAGGGAAGGGAAGCGAGAGGGAAAGAGGGAGGGAGGCAGGGAAGGAAAGGGAGGGGGGGAAGGAGGGAGGGGAAGGGAGGAAAGGAGGGAGGGAAGCGGGGAGAAGAGAGAAAAGAAAGAGAGACGAGAGAAAGAGGGAGGGGAGGAGAGAAAGGAGGAGAGAAGGGAGGGGAGAAGGGGAGGGAAGAGGGGAGGAGGGAGGGAAGGAGGGAGGGAGCGGGGGCGGCCCCGGCGGGGGATCCTCCCCGGGCGGTGCCGGAGACCTCGCGGGGAAGTTTGTCCTGGGCGGGCGGGCCCGGCAGGGGCAGGAGGGACAGGAGGGGACAGGAGGGACAGCGGGGACAGGAGGGGCAGGAGGGACAGAGGGAACCGCAGGGGCAGGAGGGACGGCCGGGCAGGAATGGACTCCGGCAGCGAGACACACGAGCTGAACGGGCAGGCGGAGGGCGCGGAGCCGGCGGTCGGCGAGAGGGTGAGGATGATGGGGATGGTGAGGATGATGATGATGGTGACGGTGATGATGATGGTGACGGTGATGATGATGGTGACGGTGATGATGATGGTGGCGGTGACGCTGAGGGTGAGGGTGATGGTGAGGGTGATGGTGAGGGTGAGGGTGATGGTGAGGGTGATGGTGAGGGTGATGGTGAAGGTGATGGTGATGCTGAGGATGATGGTGATGGTGAGGATGATAGTGATTGCTGCTGCTGATGGTGATGCTGAGGGTGATGGTGATTGGTGACGATGATGGTGATGCTGATGGTGCCGGTGATGCTGAGGGTGACGGTGATGGTGATGCTGAGGGTGATGGTGCTGGTGCCGGTGGGAGCCGCGCCAGGAGCGGAGCGCGGGGGGAGCCCCGGCAGGCGCGGCCGGCGGCGCTTCGCGGTCCTTGGCGGCTCTCCTGGCCCTCCTGCCCCGCATCCAGCGCTGTCTGTACAGCCGGGCCGCCCCTCGGGGATCCCCTGCCCAGGGAGGGCTGAGCAGAACAGCCCCCCGGCCCTGGCGGGGACACACCCCGCTCCGAGGGGTCCCGCGGTCCCGGGTATCCTCCCGACATCCCGGGTGTCCTCCCGACATCCCGGGTATCCTACCAAGATCCCGGGTGTCCTCCCTTGGTCCCGGTGTCTTCCCTTGGTCCCGGGTGTCCACCGGACATCTCTTGTATCTTCCCGACATCGCTGGTATCTTCCCGACATCTCTGGTATCTTCCCGACATCCCGGGTATCTTCCCTGGGTCCCGGCTGACCTCCCGTCATCCCGGGTATCCTACCAAGATCCCGGGTGCCTTCCCTTGGTCCCGGGTGTCTTCCTTGAATCCCGGGTATCCTCCCAATATCCTGGGTATCCTTCCGACATCCCGGGTGTCCTCCCGACATCCTGGGTATCGTCCCGAGATCCTGAGTGCCCTCCCTACATCCCGGGCATCCTCCCTTGGTCCCGGCTATGGTCCTGGGTGTCCTCCCTACATCCCGGGTATCCTCCCTTGGTCCCGGGGTGTCCTCCCTACATCCCGGGTATCCTCCCGACATCCCGGGTATCCTCCCTTGGTCCCGGGGTGTCCTCCCGACATCCCGGGTATCCTCCCGACATCCCGGGTATCCTCCCTTTCTCCCGGGGTGTCCTCCCTACAACCCGGCTATCCTCCCTTGGTCCCAGGTGTGGTCCTGGGTGTCCTCCCTACATCCCGGGTATCCTCCCTTGGTCCCGGGTATGGTCCTGGGTATCCTCCCTACATCCCGGGTACCCTCCCTTGCTCCCGGGGTATCCTTCCTACATCCCGGGTGTCCTGCCGAGGTCACCGCACCCGGAGGGGTTTGTCCACCCGGAGGATGGTGAAAGTTACCCCGGGATATCCGCACAAGACCAAGCCATTGCAGAAGTGGAGGGGATTGTTGAAGGGGTTGGGCCTGTGTGGTTTGTTTTCCGTGCAGTGTTTCACGTGGTCAAAGAGATCCTTTTTATCTGGAGAACCAGACTGGTAAAAGAGCATCTTTTATCTGGTTTTGGAAAGGACTAAACTGTAAAGGCAGCTCTTATTCCAACCTAAGGCTCTGCCACATAGAAACCATCGTGCTAACCCACCTTCTGTGTCACTGGTAAAACTTTGTGGTTACAGACAGACTGGGCTCATTGTGTAGCCCATCTGCCCTTCCTCCCTCCCTCCTTGACAGCCCCTTGGAGTCATGAATGTCATAGCAAGGCAAATAATAGTCTAGTTTTAAGAAATCCTGGAAATCCTCCCCAAAGTGAGTCAAGGCTGGGATATACAGGTCAAATTGCTGGCCTGGGGTGGTTTCCTCTGACCTCTCAGCAATTCCCCATTTGTGGTTGCATCACAAGTACTCGTGATGGGGGATTTTTTTTTTTCAGTATGGTCTGCTCCAAGAATTTTTGTGAAACTTTCCTGTTTTACTTCATCTTCAGTTTCAGGCAACCAAAACCAACTCCTGTACCCCTTCACTATAAACCACCTCCTGCAGAAGAGCTCCCATGAAATGCAGGTGTAGCTGTGTTACCTTCTAAGCAATCAAAGCACACAGATTATTCAAAAAAGGCCAGTTAAACCCCCTGTAGTTCTGAATGAGCGCTCACACAGCGCTTTGATGTGGTTTGGTTTAACTCCATCCTTAATTTGAATAAATGTTTTAGCTGCCATCAAGCTTTTAGGAGCAAGAAATACCTTGTTTTTTAGACTGGCCTGGCCTGGTGTGTGAATTACAACTGGCAGAAGTGTCTGGCCTCTCCTGCAGAGGATCTGTTCATGCAGCAAATACAGATTGGAACTGTTCTTTCATCTCCCTCTGGTCGCTGTCCTTGCTCACAGTCCACATTGAAACACTCTGATTCACTGTGTTGTTAAATCTAGTTCAGTGTTTCCAAGATAACAGGACGTTCTTGATGGAGGGGTTAAAGAAGAGCTGTGAAAGAGGGGAACAAGAACTGGACAGTAGAAATGAACAGTTTTAATCATGTCATTCCTAAAAATGTATTAAAATTCAGAAGTAATTTGGGCCATGGCAGTTTCTTGGCATTGTTCTTCAAATAACCAACCTGTAAGAACTTGAAATTATTTTACTGCGTAAAGGCTGAAAGGAGATGTTCTAGAGCATTACTCATATCAAATTGAAATTGGAGTGTTTGATGCACTCCAAATATTGGTGCTATTGGTGCTTTTTAAGTAGCAGGAGTACACAATCAGTGCTTTAAGCACACAAAATAGGCAGCCCAGTTGTGAGAAACAGTGTTGGAAGATCAAATCCTGGAGTGAGCAGCAATAAGGCAAGGCAGGAAAAATCATACAGGAGCAAACTTTTATTTAAATAGCTGTGTGAAGAGGTTTAAGTTAGTCCTTCATTTCACAAAGGCAGTCATGAGGTGTGCTAATTATATTTAAGTCATTTAATGAGTATTAATGAGAAGTATTCTCGCTGGATCGTGGAACCAGCACAGCTTTAGGAAAACAGTGCCCTGCCCTCAGCAGACTGTACTTTTCCCTTTTTTTTTTAATATTAACTTTTTTAGCTCTCAGGAATCAGCATCATCACCCTTTTTTTTTTTATTATTTCTTCCTGTAGAGTCATATTTGCATTTTCTGCTTGTATAGAAAGTGACTCTTCTTAAGCACAGGGTTTTGAAGCTGCTGGAAAATCGTGATGTCTGTGACATAGGACACAGGCTGACTGAGTTTTTCCCCTTTATTTTGTTTTTAATTTGCCTGCGCCATCCACGATGTGGTTGCAGAAATGTCATGAACTTCTTAGTGTTACAGTATGTTGGTACTTGGCTGGACATCTTCCCCCTTTCCTCTAAATGGAATTTGCATAAGAATGGAACTGATGATTCAATCCAGAGCCAGAGGCAGGCTTTTTTCTCTCTGAGTCAGTGCTAAGCTCAGCAAGTGACCTAATGTTTGATTGAGGGAAAAACCCCATGAAATATCTTCTGAGGAGCTGGACAAAGCATCTCATCATCCATTATAATGGCTTAAAATATTTTTGTTGGGAGAATACTTTTGTTTGTAGAATATTTTTCCTGGTTTTTGTTTAGATCAGCAAGATCTCTGAGGTGGAGGGGAAGTCTGATTTCAGTGTGGCCACAAAGGGCCCTTTGCTGTTTCAGTGTGTAGGTGATGGAGATGGGGACAGAAATTCCACACCTATGAGGATTATTAAACAGTAGCAGAAAGTTACTAGTTCAATTCTGTAACTGTTTTAGTCCTGTATTATTCCTTTTGTGTTTGATCCTTCTCTTTTTTAATGGTTTCTCTTTTCTGAGCTCACAGATCTGGAACAGGTTGCCATGTGGTATTTTTCTGAAAGGTGAATCCTTCAAAACCTTAGGAAATTTTTAAACAAAAGGGCCTTTTAGCATCTTTTTAGCAGTTCTGATTGGGAAGACTGTTGCAAAGCACAGTAAAGAGCATCCCCACTGTAAGATCAGAATGGCTCAGCTTTAGTTCTGCACAACCTCACCATTACGTAGCAAGTTCCTGTTGTTTTAAAATTCAGCCTTGTCCCTAAACACGAGATTTCCAGGAAGTTTGCTCCGTGGCATTACAAACCCAGAGGTCATGCTGGTCCCAGTTGGAACTGAGGCTGTTTGCCCATGAAACTGGAGTAACCACTAACCCAGAAGAGACTGGAACTGCACGCTAAAGACAATGGAGACTGGAATCCAGAGTAAATGTGAACTGTATTCAAGACTAAATGTAACTGAAGGCAGAGAACTTTCTGACAGCTTAAGGCAGGTGCTATTAATCTGAAGGAAAGTTATTTGGAGACCTCATTTGGAATAGAAAATTAATAAGCAGCAGTATTTCCCCAATTATCCCATACCAAACTGTGACTCTCCTGTATTTAATGAAGACATTCTGCTGCATAATGACTGAAAGGGAGAATCCCAGTGAGTTCTGCTACTGAAAGAATATTGAAAGAAGTATTTATGAGATGTGAGAGTGGGCCTGCCATGCAGAACGTGCTGAGCTCTGGGTCCTGCAGCCCCATCTCGGGTAGCTACAATGCAAACCAAAATTCAAGCAACCCAGGCTGTATTGGGGCTTGTATTTTGCATTTTTTTGGTTCTGAGTATTCATTCTTCCCCTTGCCAGCTGCAAAATACTGCTTTGCTGGTGGGATTTGAGGAGAAAACACTCCTGCAAGTGTCTGCCTGTTAACTTAAGTACAGGAACAGGACATGCAGGGTCCATATCAGATCTGACTCTGTGCTTGGCAATTTCAGGGTCCTGTTGGTTCAGGCAATATTTGCCTTTTATAGTTTTTGTGGGGCTTTAATTTTGTTTTTAGGTTGGTTTTTTTTAAAAGATTTTCATAAAACAATCTCTTTAAGGGGTCTCAGATGTGGTAGGACATGGAAGAAGCTGCCTGAGTTACCTAGGAATATGCCAGAAGAGAAGGAATGAATCCTAAAACCTTGTATGCAAAATGCAGGTGCTTTCTGTCCTTCTGCATTCACAGGGCAGAGTGACAGAAATGAACATAAATTCTAAAGACAAATGTAAAATAAATGTCATTTTCTCTAGTGGTTTTTTTTTTCTCTGTTGACTACGGAAGACTGGCAGATCCAAAACCCCACCTTGTCTTCTCTGGGCAGATTAACAGCTGCATTTTGGGATGCTCGAGTTTGATAAGGAAAAAAAAATTACTTTTAGGCCTTCCTTATGTTTTTGGGGGTTTTGTCACATTTCCAGCACATTGGTTTGACCACTTCAGCAGTCACTGGTGTTCCATAAAGACTCTGTTGAACAAACAGCTGCATAAGTTTTGTCACAAGTCGGGATTTAATGCTGTAATCCTTACTGTGTAACAAGTTCCTGTGTTTAGCAAAGATACTTTATTATTTGTTTTCAAATATTGCCATTTTCAGTGCTGTTTCCTTCCTGTTGAATCACCAGGGGGGTCATAACCCTGATTCATGAAACTCAGTGTCTAAAAACATTTGCCTCGGAGCCACTTTTATTTATTTTTAAATAATTGTAACAACTAAATCCCTTCTGTGTTTGGAAGGGACTCGGTTCTTTCGGGTGTCCTGTTGAAATGGGGAGTGAAGCAAAGCAGTGGCAAAGTCTGTGCCAACACAGTGAGACTGTAAACCCAATACCATGCAGTCTGGGAGGGAAGATTTGGCCTTAGAGCCCCCAAAAAGTGCCAGTTTCTGCTGGGGCATCGTAGCTTTGTCCTTGCAGAGGGCAGTGCTCTGGACAAGCAAACACACCCTGCCCTGGTGAGGAGACCCAGAGAGGTTCTGCCTGTGGGGACAGCATCGTGTCACTGGGAAAATAAGCTCTTGCAGCCACAGAGCAGGAGAGGGAGGCTTTTCAGAGCTCTCCTTGGTGGACTGTGCATGGACCAGCCCTGGGGGGGTGGTTGTGGTGATGGGGACCTGAGGGCAGGCTGTGACTGCAGGGAAGGCAATTCCAGCTCACGTGGCTCTTCTGCCCTCCTCCTCTGGTTTGGCCCAGACTCCTTTGGAGACACCAACTCCTCCTCTGGTTTTGCCCAGACCCCTCTGGAGACACCAACTCCTCCTCTGGTTTTGCCCAGACTCCTTTGGAGACACCAGCTGAAGGGCTCAGCCTGTCTGCAC
>JAWWMP010000023.1:20864091-20875714 GCA_035047865.1 Dendrocincla tyrannina
TGGAGACACCAACTCCTCCTCTGGTTTTGCCCAGACTCCTTTGGAGACACCAGCTGAAGGGCTCAGCCTGTCTGCACCATGCAATTAAAAACTGCAATTAAAAACTGCTGCTGTAGTAGTGGCTGCAGCACCTCCATACCTTTGGCAGTGCCCTTCAGCTTGCTCCCAGAAAGAAAGGCTAATTTGGGGTTTTTCAGGGGGTTTTTGTGGTTTTCCAGCATGAGTCAGGAGGTCCCATTGCTTGGTCAGGAGATGGATGGTGATTGTTTCTCAGGTCCTTTTTCCTGGTGAAGGCAAGATCCCAGGCTGAGAAGAACCTCTGACATTTTGCATCTCCACGTGCCTGGTTCTGATGTTCAACTGGTCAGCTTTCAGGAAGGGAAGCTTAAAACCTCTAAGCTGAATAAAATGCCATTTTTTTAGAATCTAAACACAGTTAATAGCTAAGATGTCATTCCAGGAAGAAGCAGCTTTGACTTAGTTTGCCTTAGCACCTCCCTCCTTTGAAAAGTCTCCATTTCTTGGAGCCAGAAGTGGCTCAGAGCCTTTGCTTCCCCCCCAGATCAAACACCAGAGCCTGCTGTTTCAGCCATACAGAAAATTGGCAAACAGCAGGGTCCTCCAAGTGCAGCAGTGCATTTCCCCAGGGGAAAGCAAGGATTGTGTTCTGATGTTCATGCAGGAACAGCCTTACATGATGGAGTCACACATGTAACTGAAGGGGGGATGTCACCCAGACTGTTTGCTCTCTTGTACAGTTAAAAAAAGCCATGTCAAACATGTTCCCATTCCTACCTGGAGTGAAAACAAAGAAACCAGGTGTCATGTTTTCACTGCATGCCCTTCCATGGGGATCGAGAACTGACTCAACAGCTACCCTGGTAGTTTGTGCCTGTGTTATAGAGGCACAAACACAGAGATTTCAAAGACAGTATTTTTGGGAAGAAGGAGTTAATTAGTTCCTATCCATAGGAAAAAGCTCCTCTGTTATGAGCTTGTCACAAAATAGAAATTACTTCTATAGCGTACTGAGAACAGTTCCTTATAATTCCTGCCAGAACCTGAATTCTGCTTTCCCAGACATAGTTCCCCATCCCCTTTATGCTGCTGCATTAGGTATCCAAGAGCTAAATGTGTGTATTTGGCTTTTTACTGCATGACAAAATGTTAGGCTGGATTTTTCTGCTGAGTGCTGCCAGCAGATATTCAGTGCTGCTTTCTTTCCCTAAGGGAAACTTGGACCATCTGCCCCTGGTTTGGTGCTTGGGGTGATGGCAGGCAGGAGTTACGTGTGTTTTCGGAAGCATCCAGGTGCTGCAGGGTGAAAATGGGAGGCTCTTCTTGACAAATGTGGCACAGATTCCCTAGGCAAACTGCATTTTTGCATTGTGGGGTTTAGACAAAAATCAAATGATTATTGAGTTCTTCCTGACATCCATTTTCTTCCCCAGAGCTTGGGCTCAGGGAGGAAGTCTCTGCCTGGAGCTGCAATTACGGGGCTGCTTCTCTTTGCAGAAAAAAACCCATTTGCTGCTGCCCCACGACAATTTACACTCAGTCAAGTAGGTGGGCTTGTGGTGGGTTATGGTATGGTGGAAATAGGTCAGGTTTGGTGCTTCAATGCCCTGGAAAAACTGGCAGTGTGTACATCAATATCTGCCCTGTTTAAAAGGAGGCTTTTAGGTCTAGACTGTGGCAAGCCTGGCTTTGGAGCTGGAAATGTGATCGTTTTCAGGGCTGCTGGGGAGAGTAATTAGAGGGCGTCTTCTACATTTGAACTACCCTTCAAAGCCAGACTTCCCTTACAGCATTTTCTGGCAAGCAGGGACACATTTGGCCAGTGAAAAGGTCTCGAAGAAGCAGGTTTAAAGAAGTCAGCTACAATAAGCTCGTATTCATATATTTGTCTGTTATATTTGAAAATGAAATCTGGAAATAAGAGCAGGGAGAATGAAGTTCTTAACGTGTTCAGAGAGTGCAGGATCCTCTTCCCTCCCTGTGGAGCCAGGCAGCAAGGTCTAAGCTACCCTAGGCTACATCTAATCCGTGGAGAAATAGGCACCTCTGGGACACAAGCTGTCAAACTTCACGTTGGGTGACATGAGTCATCCTGAGGAAACACTCAGTTATTCATCCTGCAGGGTTAACTAGCTCTGGGTTTGCCCTGCAGTTGGTTTGTATTTTCCTGTTTGTTTGCAGAGCAATTTAAAAAAAAAAAAACAAAAAACAAAAAAACCTCACCAAAAACAGCTGATGTGAAAAAAAAGAGATGCCCTTGTAACTGAGCAGTTCTTGACAACCCTGGGTCATGTGATGGTGAAGTGGAAAAACATCTGGCCCTGGATGGTGGCACAAAGGGGGAAGGAGCAGCAGGGGAAAGAGGGCAAGCAAAGGTCCTGCAGTGGCCAACTTCTCCATCACTCCTCAAAATAAGAGCCATGAGTAAGGAAGGAACGTTTTAGGTGTGCGGTGAGAGAAGGTGAATTTAATAAATATCTGCATTTTTGCAGAGTGCCTTCAGGGGTGAATTAGTCACAGCAGTCTGCTTGCTGCATTGGGTTACAGTGGTTTTTCCCTCCCAGCTTTTTCTCAGGGCAAACTTTGCAGCTTTTCCAGTCTTTTTTTTTCCCTACTGTTAGGACTGGTGCTACAGGCAAGCTGGACAAAGTGTCCCTGCCAAAGGGCAGTGCAGGCAGCCCCTGTTTGCTGCTGTCCTGCCCGCTGGGGGACGGGGGTGACAATAATCTCAGTACCCCTGGCTGTGTCCCTGTGATCACAGAGAGCAGTGCACGGGCCAGGGCATCTCTCAGTCACCTCCAGCCAGAAGGGATGGGAATAATCCTGCGTCTCTCCCAACTCCAGCGCAGGGCGTTGCAGTTCTTCCAGAGGAACGGGCCCCTCAACATCAACCACTACGCCAACAAGAAGAGCGCGGCCGAGAGCATGCTGGACATCGCCCTGCTCATGGCCAACGCCTCCCAGCTGAAGGCTGTGATGGAGCAAGGGCCTGCTTTTTCCTTCTACATCCCACTCATCATCCTCATCAGCCTGTCACTCACGCTGCAGGTCATGGTGGGAGTGCTCCTGATATTCCTGGGTAGGTAGCACAGCGAGAACCACTGGCAGGGGTTTTTCTTGCAGGGTGCAGAGTAGAAGGTGGTGTGGAGACACACCATTTGCTTTCAAAAAGCTGTTATATTTGTAAGTCTTTACCTCAGAACGGATTAAAGGCAGAATCAGAGCATATTTAGGTTGAGAAAGACCCCCAAGATCATCGAGTCCAGAAGTTAACCCAGCACTGCCACGTTCCCCACTAAGCCATGAACACAAACACCACAACTGTGCATCTTTCATCCATGGCCATTCCCTGGTCCAAACGTTTGACAACTCTTTCAAGTGAAAAAAATATCCAAAAATACAGATTTTCTATTGAAACCATAGAAATGCTGCACCAAAGGAGGGAAGGGCAGCTTTATGTGGAACCTTCCATTTTTATCAGCCTTCTCATATTCTTTTGCCCTGAGTTTGAATGTTTTTCTTACCAGAAACCTGAGGAGGAAGGAAAATTATGAAATACTGTAAAAGAAACGTCAGGAGGCCAGACAGGATCATGCAACCTGCCCAGTTTCATAAGACTCTTTCCAGGCAGTCCTGTTACTTAATCTTACGACTGAAATGTGTTTCTTTCATATCAGTCATATTATAAGAATTTATTGTGAATGTGGAACTCTTGAAACAGAAGTGAAAGTCGAAATGCCCATCTCCATGTTGGTGTGGCATGTTGCCTTCAGCTTGGCTGTGTTTCTGCATCTGCCATTCCCCACCCAGAGATGCCAAATCTCCGAGTGGGGACTGGTAGAAATATCCCAGTTGTTGTGAACTTTCAAATCCACCTTAAACTGGGATTAAATTTAAAAGGAAAAATAAGTTCCTTGGAGCAACGTGTCACTGTAAGAGCATGCCTTATGTGTTACCCACATGAAGTCATGGTGACTTCAGTCCAAAATGATATGAAAATACCTCCTGGAGCTTGCTAGGGAAACCTTTTCTACTTTCTGCCCAAGAAATGTGATACCCTTAACACATGCCAGAAATCACTTCAAGAGAATGAGTTCAAATAGGAGTTGTGTTAGTGGGTGCTTTGGGCACATGGAATGAGGCAGCTGTGGAATTTATTTCCCTGCTCCCTCCCTTCCCCTTCTTTCCTTTCTGTCTTGTTTGTTGAACCACAGACCTTCACATTCCTACAAGTTCAATGCAGTGGTTTTTTGTTCTCCTCAAAAATAGAGGTTCACTGCAATACTGTAATGCACAAGATCCAGTATCTATCACTAAAAATTAGGTGTTTTGAGTTAGTATTGCTAAATCAGGAGCACACTTACCTTCTGTACCCTCTGCCTTGTTCTGTAAGGCAGAATATTGATCTAAGTAGCTGTAGAACCAGACATTTCTAAAACAATGTCATTGCTAAGTGAGCTTGAATTGCTAAACAAGCCCCACTGAAACTCCCCAGAGAGTGGAGAGATGGCACTGTTCTGGAAATCTGAGTTTTCTGGTCTGACCTTAGACAAGCCTTCAGGGCCTCTCTCTGCTGTCTTAACCTGCTGTGGAATTTCCCCCCTGCTTTTGGGAGGCAAAATGCAAAAGTAAGCCAGTGACACTTGGCAGAGCTGCTGACAAGCAGCACCCAGAGCCCCAGACTATCACTTGGGAGAGTCAGGCTAATCAGAGGAAATGTTGAACCCCATTATTCACTGAAATAAATGCCCCCTCCTCTGGGAGGAAACAGCTGTGGATCCCTCCTGCTGGTGATAGGTGACCATTTATTCTCAACAGCTTTTTAAATGTTACCCTTTACCTTGATGAGTACGGTATGACCAGCCTTAAGCCCAATGGAAATGAAAAGCAGCATTTACTGAGTCATGGGCACCACCTTTGGCATCCCTGTCAGTCTTTGAGTGTTCTGCTTTTTTACCACAGCTGAAAAAACAACATTCCTGTTCAAGGGGAAGGTTCCTGGGGATCCAGGATACACGTGGTTTGTAATATTGACACGCAGCTTTTTCCTTCCTTACAAAAGAGGCAGAATGAAGCTGTCTCTGCTTTTGGTTGAGCTGGGGCTGAGCAGAATCCAGGTCTTGGCTCAGAGGAGATTCCAGAAAGGGAAGGAACAACCTGTTGATACTGGGAAATGTGGAAAGAGAGTCATGGAAAATCAGCAAAATCAGTGTCTGTTCCTTGGTTGAGGGCACCTCCCTGGGGGTTGTTTCAGCAGCCTTTGAGGCTGTAAACAAGTCCCCTCTCTTTTTTGGGGCAGTCATTTCTCAGGATGGGCTGAGCTATTGCTTTTTAATATTAATTAAATCAATGTTAATTTTTAATATTAATTAAAACTGCTGCCAGTTTTATCTTTGTCACATTGAGGGTGGCAGAGCCCTGGGTTTGTGGTGACACTGTTGGAGCAGTTGCTGTCCTGCTGAGGTCAAAAGACAGGAAGAGAGGAAATAAGGCATGAGGGGACCAAGATACAGGAACCAGAGCCAGAATTTGCTTTTCCCAATGTATATTTGGTAGTTTTGGCCTGCAGGGACAGTTTGCCTTCCTACCCAGCCACGAAATTCTGCCTCTTAAATCTCCAAACAAAAGTCTGTGCCACCATCCGGCTTCTTTCCTTGAGACAGGGTTTGATCCTGGGAGCTGCCACTTCTCACAGTTTCTCCTCAGGATTAAAAGCTTTTCCTCCTTCCAAAGAGCCTTTTACAAAACATTGTGAGAAGTGTTCAGCAAACTTGTCCCTGAAAGTGACTTGGTGATCTTAACTTTTTGGAAGGAAAGCAAAGACTGTCTTGAAATAGTTTCAGTGGCCCAAAATCATAGTAATCCAATCCCTCTATAATAAAATACTTAGAGAATAACTGTTCTTGAGAACATTTTCACAAGCACCCTCCTCTTAAGTACTGTAATTACCAAGACAGGACTACTGCAATTCTACTTCAAAATTTAGAGCTCTTCCTAAACTGACAAGCATTTCTTGTCTTCTCTGACGCTCCTTTGGTCAAAGGGACAGCTCTGAAAGTGCCAGTTTGCTTTTCAGCATAATTTCTTTTGGCTTGCCTAACAGGTTAGACCATTATCAACCTTTCCTTTTTAAGCCAACCATCTTTTATTCCATCTTGCAGAATTAATTATTCCCTGTGATTTGTTCTGCTTCGTTCACACAGCAGGACTAGAATCCTTCCAGGTCCTGTTGGGATGCAAGCACCCATGTACCTCCAGATGCTTTACAGATGTGGAAACTCATTTCAAAGTCAAAGTATTACTGAGGTTCAGTTATTCCAAGGTCTGGTGATCTGTGCACTTGAGAACTGGGAGCCTTCATAGACAAAAGCCCTTCTGAGGACACGCTCCAGAATCCCCCATCACTCATTCCCCCAGCATCAAAGAAATGGAGCTGAGGGTCTCAGCTGCAGAGCCCTCACTGCTGGAGGACAGAGACACCAGAAAATCTTGGGGTTTCATGTGGTGTTTTAGTGGGCACGATGGTGTTTGGGTGAAGGTTGGACTTGATGATCTTGGAGGTCTTGTCCAGCCTTCATGATTCTAAGATGCCAGGCAAGCACCCCAGACTTCTCCCTGTCCTGTACCAAGCCTATCAGCAGCCCAGTGTAACTAATTTGTGTGTTTTCACAAGGCCTGGGCTCAAAACTTACACTAAATTAATGTTGTCCCCCTCGTGGGATCCTCCCTCGTTCCCAGTCACAGTTCAGGCAAAGGGAAATGTTTGCTCTCTGGGAAAGGGCTGCAGCCACACTGCTCTGACATCTCCCTCTCTTTAACAGAGAGAGCCTTTGCTTTCAAAAAACACAGGGAAAAAGGGGAGTATAATCTGGGGAAAAAAAAAAAACCAGCAGTGGTAAAGAGCTTTGTAGCATTTTTATTATAGGAAATTGAACTTCATCCTGTCAGGGCTTCAAACTTCCATGTAGTCAAGAGTGAAATGATTTTTAAGTGCTGCAAGTCTGCAGCAAAGCTAGGCTGGGAAAGGTGAAGAGCTCAGAAGGTTTCCAGGAATGCTGGTGCATCTCTTGCTTTCCATGTGCCTCCACAGAGATTAGATGCTAATTACTGCAAGTTAATAGGCTCCTTGTGGTTACAGACCTTCCCTTTAGCACTTTTACTGACACTGCAGGATCTGACTTCCCTTTTAAATATGATGCAAATAGCTCAGCCTGAGAGCAGTTCTTGAACTACAGCAGTAGGAAGACTTTTATTCTGGATTTTGAAATACACATACCATTAAACATTTATATTTTTTTTTTCTCTTTGAAGTAAAATACGACCTTAACAACCCTGCGAAACATGGCAAGCTGGATTTCCTCAACAACCTTGCCACGGGACTGGTGTTCATTATCGTAGTTGTGAATATTTTCATCACTGCCTTCGGAGTGCAGAAACCAATGGCTGAGTCAGCCCCCAGGCAGTGAGTTCCAGGTGAGTGGGGGGTCCCTGTCCCCCAGCAGTGCAGGGCATGGCTTTGGGGACAGCCCCGAGCTCCCCTGTGCAGTTCCAGCCCTTGCAGATGTCCAGGTCAGTGCAGAAGAGCTGGGAGCTGCTGAGTTACTGCAGGGGGTTTGCAAATGTGCAGTTCAGAAGTCAAGGGCACCTCACTCTGCCAGGGGCACACAGAGGAAGTGTCCATTGTCCAGCCTTAGCCACTCCTTTTCCTCACTGCTGGCTAAGGCAATAAGGGAAATAATGTTGTTTTGCTTTCTCCAAGTGCCTCTCCTTCTTTTCAGGAAGGTTTGCATCCAGTCTGTCCCGTCCTCCCAAGGACAGGGCTCTGCTCTGCTCTGCTCAGCCCCAAAGATGAGCACTGTCCCTTGACATGTGGCCTTTTAGAACAAGATTGTTGCTCTGCCTGCACTAACTTTGTTCTTCCTTACACAGAAGGATAACTGTAGAAACTGTGGGGTTCAAAATGGGTATCTTCATAGCTGTGCTGAGCAGTCTGGGAGGAGATAAACCTAAATTGTAGGCTTGTAGCTCAAGGAGCACCATGGGCAACATCTGCCTTTAAAAAAGCTCTGCTAAGGCTGTGTGGGCCAGCATTGCTCTGGCTCTTGGTCTCCCAAATCTCAGGTCAGGGTCAGAGACCTGCTGAGGAAGGAATTGCCTGACTTCTAGAGGAATTAACCCAAAATTTATCATCAGTCTAAACAGATGGAGGGAAATCAGTGCAATAAATTACCCAGGGAGATGAACTAAATTAATTTATTTCAGGGTGTAGGTGGGATTTTCTGCTTTAACCAAAACCTGTGAGATTTTGGCAATGAAAAACAAAGCACTTTTATTGTCTTTTCTGGCCATAGCACTACAAATAAACTAATATATATTTAATCTTAGCAGCAAAGAGCACGTAGATTATCTGATCTATTATCAGAATTACAGATAGAATGCTGACCTCAGCAGTACGTGTTAAAGCAGTACTGAAGCACCAGCTCCAAAATTGCACTGGCAAAGGGCTGAATGAAGAATTATTGGAATTTGAGCTGCCTTCACAGGGCAAAATACACACCATAGGCAGGAGCAGAGGCAGAGACAGGAATCTGCAATAGGCATAAGGAAATAGCAGTGGGTTTGTGCCATGCCTTGCTGCTTAGCTGGCTCCTGTTGGAGCTTCTCCTCTTCTGTTCTTCTGCTCTCCACAGGCAACCCAAAGGGAATTGTGGCTTAGTCATGACTGGGATTGTGAAATTCCTAGTTACAAAGTTAGCTTGAATGAGAAATGCTACTCTAACTTCTCTGAGATTGTCATGAGAGAATGAAACACAGTTCAGTGCCTCAGTAAAGAAGGAGCAGTAGCTGGTTTGTGGAAGCTCAGGTAGAGGCAAGACCAGAGGGGGTGAAAAGCAAGTTTACATCTTCCCAGAAGCAGCAGCTGTGGGTTCTTCCCTTCATCCTCTCAAACATGCAGATTCCCAATAAAACACCCAAATTGGTGGCTGGGACCTGTGTCTTTTTACTCCAGACTATTTCCTCTCATTCCTGTCTCACTAACATCTCGATATCCTTGTGTTTCAGAGCCCTGGAGCCCTGATCCTGGATGCCACTTGCACTTGGACACAGTGGGGAGATAAAACTGCTTGGAAGAAGCTGCACACACCGAGCAGCTTTCTCAAGCTTCCAGCAACTTTGTGTACCCAAGATTTTCCCCTGTGTTAATATTTGGACTGTTTGGAGTCTAGGAAAAGGTTGATTTTGCCCCAAGGGCACTGTTTTTCTGGAATACTGGCATTTTAACTTCTGTAGACAGTAGTTCTTTTTCAGAGAAGTGGCATAAGCTCCTCCAACAAGGAAATGCCATCTGGTAGCACTTCCCAGGACTTTCCTTTTTACGTGCCTTTGGTTTTTGTGGCAATTTGTTATTTCCACCATGGGAAGAAAAGGCAGGCCTTCAGTTCTGACAGATTGTCCTTTCTTGGCACAAACCCACGTGCTCTGTAGGCCAGCAGTGCCCTTCATTTGCAGTGTGCAAAGTGAGCTGTGCCTTGTTTTCCCTTTTTGTTCCACTCTAGCCAAGGAAACACGAGACAAACAGAATCAATCAGCTCTCTTTTGTCCAGTTCTGCTCACAGGTGCTCGTTTGCCTTGTTTCCTCATCTCTGGACCCAAAATTTCCTGTCCTTTGTGCACAGAGACACAAATAACCTGATTGTTAGCAGTGTCTTACTATGAACTGCTCTTCCCTGCACTCTCTGTATGCACATTATATGTATTTCATAGAATAGTTTGGATTCAAGGGACCTTTAAAGGTCATCCAGTCCACTCCCCTGCCCTGGGCAGGGACACCTTCCACTGTCCCAGGGTGCTCCAAGCCCTGTCCAACCTGGCCTGGGACACTCCCAGGGATCCAGGGGCAGCCACAGCTTCTCTGGGCACCCTGTGCCAGGGCATCACTACCCTCATTGTAAAAAGCTTCTTTCTTGTATCAAATTTCTGGAAACCCTGTTGGAAGCTCCACCTTTTCTAGTCTCAGCTGGAAAACTGGAGGGTCCAGGGTGAACTTTACCTATAAACTGGTACCAAGTGCCTGTCAGCAATTCAGGTGACAAAAGGGAAGAGGTTTGTCTCTCTGGGACTGAATTTCCCCTCGTCTCTTCCCGTCATTGATTCCTGCAATTTTGTTGTGAATTTATGGCTGAAAGCATAAGTAATTTTGAAATTTTTATTTTTAAATACATATATAGATATATGAATATCTTCTAGGTTCTTACCTGCTGGCTCAGGGACTGACACTTTATCTAAATACACTATTGCTAGTAATGGTGTAGGTTACAAGAATTTCTACAACAGAAGCATTTGGGTCATTTTATTTCATCTGCAGTCAGAAAAATAGACATTTTCTGAGTTGTGCTTGTGTGTAGGTGCAGATTTTTCCTAATGCATTTCCTTAGCAGTGATTTTCAAACGCTCCCTTGCACATAGGAGTAGAAGTTTGACTTCCACGTGTCTCATCTGGTTTTTATTGCTGACATTGCTCTTTGGTTGTGTCTCAAGGCTCATTGATGTCCAAGATCTTCATGTACGTGTTCTGTAAGAATCACTAACAGAAAACAAATCAGAAACTCATGTGATCAGCAATGGGATTCTTGTTGATTTTTTAATTTGCCTTTTGTTGCTTCATTTCCATTGTATCATGTATTTAACCAGCATCTGGCAGGCCGTGGTTTCATCCTGTGTGCTGTACCAGTTTAAACACAGCTCAGAAGTTCTGAATGAGCCACTCAGGACAATTTGCTGGGTTTATTTTGTACAGCCAGCCAGCTGTTGAAGGGCTGCCTGTCCCTGCTCCTGCTGTCACACTCTCCATGCTGCAGGGTCGTGAATTCAGTGGCCACAGGGCAGTGCTGAAGGGCTGAACACCTTTCTTGTGAAGGGCTGTAGGCAGAGCCCTTCCAGGCTGGAATTTATCTGTGGCTCAACACTGGGCACTAATGTTGGTAAGATCCTTGGCCTTTTCTACCTTTCAGCATTCTCCTGCCTGGAATATTTGCCTGTCTGCACATGTGATTGGGATGGAGATGCTCTCTGGGGCAGCTACCTCTGCTCTGTACAAGACACTTTGTACCTAAGCTAGATGTTGCTTTGTGCTGTCCTAAAGACACTCTTAACTTAGATATGAATATTAGACATTTTTCACTGCCACATTTGCATCCTTCGAGTGTTTTAACCAAGACATAAAAACAGGAAGAAAAGTCTTTCTGGCACTTCGTTAATCCTCTCATTTATTGACTTGTCCTTGCCACCCTCAGGGCAGGTGCAGAGAGGCCCCCAGGCTCTGCTGGTGTTTGCTGGCTCCATCCCTGGGGGGCTCTGGGGCCACTTTGGGATGCAGCTTCCCACTCCCGTGCTCCTTCCTGCCTCAGCCCTGTCCTGGCATGGAATCACAGGATGCTTTGGGTTGGAAGGGACCTTAAAGCCCATCTCATTCCACCCCCTGCCATGGGCAGGGACACCTCCCACTAGCCCAGGTTACTCAAAGACCAATCCAACCTGGCCTTGGACACTTCCAGGGATCCAGGGGCAGCCACAGCTTCTCTGCCCAACCTGTGCCAGGGCCTGC
>JAWWMP010000023.1:20879236-20908109 GCA_035047865.1 Dendrocincla tyrannina
GAGCCTTTCCCTGAGATCCACCCTGAGCCTGCCCTGACACAGCTCCAGCCCTGCCCTGGGTGCTGTCCATGGTCCCCTCGGAGCAGAGATTGGAGCTGACCCTCACCAGGAAGCTCCAGACCCCAATGAAATCTCTCCTCAATCTCCTCCAGTGTAAATTATCTTTATTTTTTAACTCCCTATTTGTCTGATTCCATCCACAGACACAAGACCTTTTTTCCCAAACACCAAGAAAATTTCAATGTGCTAAGAACACCCCTGGTTTTGGAATCTGGCTGTGACAGTGGAGCAGCAGCAGCAGGAAGGCAGGAGCAGAAGGTGGCCAAGAGTTCTCAGAAGGTAGAAGGGAAAAGGTCCTGCCCAGGAGACTGGAAGAGTCCAGGGCTGTGAACAGACCCAAAGAGCTCAGCAAGAGCCAGGAAATTGCCCCAGCCAGCCCCAGCATCTGCTCAGCTCTCCCTGCAGAAGATGGGTTGCAGAACCATTTTTTTCTGCAGAAGGTTGTTGGAAGACAGCGCTTCATTTTGGTGCTCAGTCACTCTGCCTTGTTTCCTCTGAGTAATGGCAATGAGAGGAGTGCGAAAGCACCAGAACCAACTGTGCCATAGGAAAGAGAATTCACCACGCAGAGCAGGCTTATTTATGGCACAGAATCCATAAGCATCCTTCACAGAGATGGGACTGAACTGTGTCCTACAAGCAAGTCTGGGAGCCAACAAGTGTTGAGCATATTTTATTGATTCCCTAAACGTCCTCCTTGCCCAGTCCCCCCAAAAATACAATTTAAATTATGAATATTTGCTTATTACTGATTATTAATGCATGGAAAGTGCTGTATATGACTAATGCATTCTTTCAACCTACCTCATTTCTCAGCTTTCCCTCAGCTCTCCTCATTTAAATTCGAGTGAAGTGAATCACATATGTTGATGTGCATTCACTGCAGAGCTTGGGGAGCCCATGCTGGGGGAATAGCACCTCTCCCTGGCAAAGCAAAACCAGGTCCAATTCCCATTTATTAAAATGCTTCAATCAAAAAGAATGTTTGTAAAAGAACTTTTCCACGAGGGTCCTGGTCCTGAATTCACTGAAGGCGCTAAGACAGGCGCTGGTGATGAGAGCACTGTCTAGACTTGAAATTTGTTTTATTTAATATATGAATGGTTCTTTTCTCCTCTTTCTTTTCCTCAGTGGGCCCCAGATGAGAGGAGTGAGCAGTGAGATGAAGAAAGCTCCCTTTGCACGCGCTGAGAATATGACATCCATGGAAATAGCTGCTGTCTGTGCCAGACTCCACAGGGAGGGAGTTCGGAGCGCCGAGCTCCTTCTTTGTTGCATTTCATATCTGCATTGAGCTAAAACCCACAGCACAGGCCAGGAAAAGTCATTTGTCCTGCAAAGGGCAAACAAATTGTTGGCCATTGAAGAAGTGCTGTTGCTCGCAGACCCCCATTGCTCAAGACTTTGACCCAAAGAAAGAGGTTAATTGCCCAAAAGAGCCCCCCAAACTGTCCTGCCAGAGGATCCAGATGAGCTGATTGGGGATCACGTGGAGAGGGAGCAGGTAAAGCCAGCCAGGGTTAGCCAAGTGTGCGATTTCTTTTTGATTCCTGCAGCTGATAAGCTTGAATTCCCTCTCTAAGGAGGCCAGCAGGGTGGACCAGAGAGAAATCCCAGTACTCAGGGATTAAGCCATATCAACAAGGGGGAAATGAAGCTGTTTCTGAAAATTTTGAACTAAAACACCCCGTGGAAAGGGGACAATAGGCAGGCCTGGTACTGGTATATTCAGGCTTTGTTTCGGCATCTAATGCAAAAAAATATTGTTTTGTCCTTTTCTGGAGGACTTGCATGCTTCAAATGCAATAAAGTGCTTTACAGAAAGCAGAGCAAACAAGATGTTGAAGACGTGGGCAATGATGTGTTTGAGCTGCAGAGAAGAGACAAGTGGGACAGGAGGAAAGTCCCTGTGGCTCAAAAAGAGGACTGAGGGCTGAAGGAGCTTCACTGCTGGACCCTGGGAAAGGGAGGAGGTGTAAAGGAAAGAACATTCTTCCCCTTTCAGGGGGAATATCTGGAGTTGCAGTATTTCTGTAACAAAAGATTGAATTTGTCTAAGTCATTCCAAAGGTTATGCGATGTGATTTATTCTGCAGTGTGTCCATCACAGTTTGGCTCTCAGAGCTGTAAGGGATTGGTATTTCCCTTTTCAGCATCTATAGCCCAACCAAATATGAAACAAAAGGCTACTAAAGGAGTCTATAAAGGTGATAATTGCTGCACAATGAAATGGGAGCAGAAATAGAGAGAGCTTTAGTTAAAAGAGTTAATGCGTGTCTGACATGTCAGGGTTTAATCATATTTATGGAGAAAGGCAGAGCAGGTTCCTTCTCTTTTTTTTATGACCACAGATCCATGTAAATCCAGAACTTTAATTAGCCTTGTATTTACAGCCACACAAACCCTTATTTCATTGTGGTTTCTGTCACAGATCTCTGGAATAACAGTGCACAGATGATTTATTTCCCTTCCTTTTCAACCACAGCATTAGCTGTTTTGTCATTTCATAATCAAAAAGGCCTCATAAATTCCACTTTGCACCAGTGGACACCCTGGTAATAATGTTTTGCATGCAGAGAGTTTAAACACTGTCTCCCTTTGTAAATCCTGCTCCTGTTGTTTACTCCTGCAGAGCAGCAGGAGCCTTCTGGGATGCTCAGAAATTACAGTGTGCTTAGAATTATTGGTAAGAAATTAATACAGAGGCACAAGTAAATACTGTGAGTAGTGAGTAAATATTTTTTTTTATAAGTAAGTCAGATAGGGAATATCAGAGTACTGGGACCTCAAGATCCAGGCTTAGTTCAGCCTGTTGAATAGACCATTCAACCAAAATACAAATAAAGGTTTGACTAAACATTAGTCATAAAAAATATTTTTCATCATGAGTAGTTAAAATGCAAATAAATTGCCACTGAAAGGAGAAAGAAAACATTGGGAAGTTTTCTACACCCATGGCATGGGTTGATCATCCACCTTTTTGTGTTTCACTGCCTGTAAAATTCCGTTCAGATTTTCAGATTTACACTTCCTTTCATAAACACTCCTCTGCTTTACCTCTCCCTGTATTGTACTTTGTGCAGCATGGCATGGTGGAAGAGTTTTTGTGCCACACTTTTGGATAATGTTTTAGTGAATTAGAAATATTTTAAAGTCTTATGTGACCCAAAGTGGCCTCGTCGAGCCACTGGTCCTGTGTGTAAAAGCTGGTGTGCAGTTCCCAGGGCTTCCTGAATTACTGAGTATGCTCTGCAAAGGCTGCCAACAGGATGTGACAAGAGAGCATTGCTGTTATGTTGGTGATGTGGAGGAGATGCTGAGAAGGTTCTCAGACGTTCTCAGCAGTTCTCAGACACTGCTGCCCATTTCATCCATCTGTCCCCCTCTGTGCGTGGCAATATCCTCAGGGTGGTACGTTGTGTGTAACAACTCCCAACTTCTGTCAGTAAATACTCTGATTTTAATGTTTTACCACTTGTTTGGCCTTAGCATGGAATCACAGAATCCCAGAACACCCTGAGCTGGGAGGCACCCACAGAGATCCTCGATCCCAGACACCCCACAATCCCACCAGGTGCCTGGGAGTGTTGTCCAAACACTCCTTGAAATAGAATAACGTCGGAGGTGCTGGCAGCTCTGAAATAAGCTGTGAGTCATCGCTGAAGACCATGAGACCCCAAACCAGTTGGTGAGGAGGGTACCAGTCTGCTGGGCCAGTGGCTAAGCCCTGCCTCCAGGGGACCACAGCACATGGAGGAGGATTTATCTGTGGGTTATTGTACAACCTGCACACCTCCACAGCACTTAGCCCACAGCCTGGGGGCATTTCTGCTTCCCTGAAACCTCCACTGGGGCCTCTGTGTGTGGCAAGTCCTCAGCTCTGCTGGGCTGTGCAAAGCTTCAACAAGCTTTGAATGGTGTTAGGAGAACAGAGAAGGTCCAACAGCCCTGGCATGGGGGGTGACGGTACCTTTTGCTCGGGTGCAGAACCTCTGAGCCCTTTCTCCAGGTGACAGCAGCTCTGGGGGAAGCACTGGGTTTACAACTGATGGTGACTTCACCTCCAACCTGAACAACAGATGTTTTTTTCACGGGATTTTTGGAAAAATCAGGGGCTGCAGCTGAAAATAGAGAAGGAAGAAGAAAGAAGGGTGGAAGAGAGTTGAGCTCACGAGGTACTAAACGAACTTGCTGAATTCTTGTCTTTGAGTTACACAGTGGATGAATTCAGTAACTGTATCGTATTGAATATCTTTATTTCTGCTGTTTCTAAACTCCATGCCCAGAAACTGGCTGACAATCTTTCCCTTGGAGATTGGGAGAACAGGTCTGTGATGTAGGATGAGGTTCCTGAGCAGAGCAGGATAAACATTACACTCCTCATCCAGACACCTTCATCCATCTGCAGAGAATATTCCCTTGCAAACACAGCTTTACTATGGCTTTCCTTTCAGGAGCATAGTATTGTCTGAAAATATGTTTATTTTCCCAGCAGTTCCTGTGAGGATTCACTCTTGGAGAAGGAGAAAACACGAGACCTGTGCAACAATTGGGTGCCCTTAAAGTCTGTGTTTTACTGGTTTCACTAATATTGGGCTGCTGAGCAAACCTTGGATTTGGACATCTAGAACAGAGTACTTTTAGGAGAACAAATCCTATCTCATGTGCCTGTCTGGCAAACATTAATGAGATTCCTTGTTGCATGATATTTGTTTACACACATATTTGCCATATGCTCTTTGTTTATAGCTCAAACTATCCCCCCCACTTTTGAAAATGACTTTTAAACCTGCAGAATAACTATTAATAACTCAAAACAAACAAGAAGCAGCTTTCCTTAAACTTGCATGCCTGTGATATAAAAAGACCACACATGGATTAGATTCTCCCTCCAAAACGAGTCGTGAAATTAAACTATAAAAAAAACCCCATTTACAAGTGGGTGAAAAGCAAACAGCAAAGAAATATCGACAGGCTTGAGCTGCCAGGTGGAATTTCATCTGCTCTTCAATTCCCATTTTTTCTCCAGCGTCCTTTAGACTCGGTACCTGCTCATTTTGGTGACATTTACTCACCCATCACCCGCAGCTCAGCACTGGCATAAATCGTATCGTACTTGTTCTCTGCCACACACTGATAGAGGCCAGAGTCTGACATGTTCAGCACGGGGATGATAAGAGTCCCATTTTCTATTTGAATTCTTCCCTGACAAAAGAAAAACAAGAGCAAACATTGGCAGGGCCAAGAGTTGGACAAACCAAAGCTTTCTTACTATCACGATCATAATTCAGGAGCGGGAATGTTGTTTTCTTGGAAGAAATGTGGATGGATCCACCAGAAATACGGTGTACACCTCGCTGTGTGGTGGTGGTGGTTGTGTTTTCAGTGTTCTTAGCTCTTCAAACTCTTCAAGAAAATCCAGGCACACGTTGCAGGAATCGCTTTGGGCAGGTTTGCCCAGATGTTCCAGCTGTACATGTGTTTCTCTGCACTGCTGAGCTGTGAATCCGGGGTTGTGCTTCACCAGGAAGATGACACAGAAGGAGCTAGCTCAGGGCAGGCACAGCTGCTCCTCACTGGGATCCTGGAGCGTCTTCCATAGGGCTCCCAACACCCCGTCTCAGTCAGGGGTCCAGTGGAGCATCACCACCCCCCTCATCCCACCAGATGGATCTGATAACGATGATCTAAGATGGTCAGAAAAGCTCCCCAGGAGACAGAGGTGCTCCAACGATGGGGACATTTCAGATGTCTCCAGACCACAAGTCACAGAAACATGAGCCATTGGAAAAGCTCTCCTGAAAGCCAACCCTGAAATTGCAGTTGGAATCCCACAGGGAGCTCCTCAGAGCAGGGAGGGAACGTTCTCCTCGAGGCCTGGATTTCTGTACACACTGACTTTCCTGAAATGGAGGGAACTGCACAGCAGGTAAATTTGGAGCAGAGCTTGGAGTTTGGTGTACTAAAAGAAGTTTTATTCGCTCTGTTTTGGAAAACAGGAGAAAGCCTGTTTCATGCTACAATTGTAACTTAAAGCTAAATATTTTGCGATCTTACAATTACTACCCTCTAGGGACAATAATAGTTCTGCAGCAAAGTGTAGCACTGAGAGAGAGAGAAGAAAACCAACATTCCCCAAAACAGATGACTTTGGAAGAAACCCACAGGGAATATAAATTCCATCACCAAGTGCAAGCCTGAACAACAGATACTACTGGAATGATTATGCTGCTCCCTCAGAGTGGCTCTTCTGCCTCGGAAGCAGGAATGGAGGAGCACTGGACACCTTTGTAAAGTCTTTGATGAGCAGCTCCAGGAATCCCAGAAGTGTTTGTGAACTGCCAAACACATATCATAGAATCATGGAATGGCCTGGATGGGAAGGGACCTTAAAGACCATCCAGTTCTACTCCCTTCCATGGGAAAGAACATGTTGCTCCAAGCCCCGTCCAACCTGGCCTTGGACACTCCCAGGGATCCAGGGGCAGCCACAGCTTCTCTGGGCACCCTGTGCCAGAGCCTGCCCACCCTGCCAGCCAGGAATTCCTTCCCCATATCTAAACACGCTCTCTGTTCACTCCTGGGCACTGTGTCCCTTGTGCCAGCCCTTGTCTCCCCTCCAGCACAGCCCAGGGTGTGGGTCACCTCACCCCTCGGAGTGGGGCCAGGGAACTGAGCCCTCCTGCGGGTTTGGCTCATGGAGAAAGGGGCAAGAAGCACCAGGAACAACCCTCTGCTTTTGACATCTCTGAGTTGTCAGATGTGTTGTCCTTCCAAGCCCCCAGCTGGCACTGGAAGGATGGAGACGGCAGGTTTTTTTGCCTCTTCTCCCTCCCTGAAAACACACAGAACCTGCTTTGTCCTTGAAAATGCTCTTAAGAAATCTTTAAAAGTGAAACACCCAGGCAAGTGGAAAGGTCACTGTGGACAGAGGAAGGGTGGGAGAGGGACAGAGGGCTCAGTAAGGCAGCCAGGGCAGCAGGGAACACACCTCTTCCAAAGGTTTCCAGTGTGTTCCTCAGCCCTGGGGGGATTTGGAAATCTCAGTTTCAGTGGGTGGGATTTTTCCTCCGTGGAGAGACAAGTGGCAAAACCCAGCTGTCCACACCCATTATGGATCAGGGATATTTAAGGGGCACGGGCATCCTCTTTTCAGCCTCTGCTAGGAGCTTTTAAAATGGATCAGCTCAGGGCCCACGGAGGAAGAACAACCTCAGAGCTCTCCCTTGCTGGTGCTGAGACACCCAGGGCAGCTAAAACCAGGGCTTAAAAGGCAAAAAGGAGAAAAGACCCAGCCCACCCGAGCATGATGAAATATTTTAAACATTTTGCCGCTGAAAAGAGAGGATTTGGTGTAAATTGTGCCGTGAGGACGCATCTTGTGACACTCTGGCTGCCAGCACCTGACTTCCCCTCTTAGCAGCTCATGGAGCACAGAGGGAGACTGAAAGGTTTTTGCTTTACTAGACACAGTGTTATTAAAGATTTATCAACAGCACCGTGACAGAAAGCTTTTCCTTGTGACCACAGTGTAGAGTGCCCTGTGCTCCAAAATAGAAAGGGCAGCTCAGGATTCACCCAAAGTGCTCTTTTATGCCAAAGCAGTGGCAGAGAATGAACCAGAGAAGTGTTCCTGCATGCCTGTCTCCTCTCCTGCTCTGCTTTCTTTGCATCTGGCATGAGGAACATCCCAATGAAGAGAAGTTGAAGATAAGAAGAAAATCACCCCCTGCACCAAATCCTACAGTTTTGTAGCTTCATCACGCTGGTTTTTTTCAATCACATCCAAACCTCAGTGATGTCCATAAAGGTCTGCAC
Source organism: Dendrocincla tyrannina (assembly GCA_035047865.1). Lineage (NCBI taxonomy): Eukaryota > Metazoa > Chordata > Aves > Passeriformes > Dendrocolaptidae > Dendrocincla > Dendrocincla tyrannina. The sequence continues at coordinate 20,887,115 of JAWWMP010000023.1, forward strand.
TGGGCTCTTCTCCTGGCACCTGGCACGAGGTGGCAGAAGGTCAGGGGACACTGCTCAGCACAGGCACAAGCACAGCCTCCTGGTATCTGCTGCTCCTGTCCCCAAAGGGCCACAACCAGTGGGAAAGGAGGGGAAAGACTGTGGTTCCCACTCATCAAGGAGAGACAGTCCAAGGGGAGGCACAGGATGAAGAGGATCTCTCCTCCTGACTCAGTTATCTCAGCTGGAGATCCTCCTGCACTGACACCACCCAGGTCCTGTCAAACAGCATCCAGGGCCAAGACTGGGCTCCTCCTGCCCCCCCAAAGAAGGTGTTGGAGCAGGGGATACAATCCTGGCTGTGGGGCAGTGACTCCCTCAGAGCCTTCAGGTGTGTCAGGGGAGGTTTAGATGAGACATTAGGAAAGATTTCTTCATGGCTGTCCAGCCCTGGAAAGGCTGCCCAGGGCAGTCGTGAAGTCCCCACCCCTGGAAGTGTCCACAGAAGGTGTGGATGTGGCACTGGAGTGGTGAACATGGAGGTGGTGCTGGGCTGATGGTTGGACTTGATGATCTTAGATGTCTTTTCCAACCTTAACAATTCCACGATCGTATGATTTTCCTGCTACAGCAACAAGTTCTTTTGGTGGGATCCTCAACCCAGCCCATGGGCAAGCAGATCCCTCTTCAGTTTATCCAAAAGAACAGGCCAAATAACAAATCTGTCTGCATCTTTTCCTTACCTGAAGTCCCTTTTGGGGTGGTCAAAGTAGCCCTGAAAATCAATGGTGTGTCAAAACCCCTTTACAACAAGCACAGGGGGGTTTCCACACAAGCCTTCACAGGACTCCCCAAATGACACAAAGCCAAGGCTTAACCCAAAGACCCCCAGTCCCTGCACTGACGAGTCCTGTTGAACTCCAGATCACTAAAAATGTGAAGCAGAAAAACTGCAAAGAATTTTGAAAGCGGATGAAAACATTACAAATCTTGCCACAAATACCCAGAAAAATTTAACTATGAGAGGGCAGAGCACAGAAGGAAGCACAAGGCATTAACTGCAAAAAAACCAGCAGCATTTTCTCAGTCCAGGTTTTATTTCAATTGAATTACCAGCTTCACCCCATTAAAAAAAAAGAAATCCATTAATTAATACAGGATTCAAGGAGATGTACATTCAGAGAAATTATCACAAGGCACAGGACCTGTGAAGGGCAGCAAAGTGCTTCTTGGTAGCAATGCTGGGGCACAGCCAAGGCATGGCATAACATGGATAACATGGCATAACATGGATAACATGGATAACATGGATAACATGGCATAACATCTGCACACACAAAACAGCAGGGAGAAGCATCCACAATGGCACATTCTGACCAAATATGTTTTCAATGTGTTACAGTATGACAACAATAACGCCAAATGAAAGAAACAGAAGGAGTAACTTTGCCTCAGGAGCTTTGTGAACTCCAGCCAGCAGCTCTAAAAGAGCCCAATCGTCACTTCATTCCCACTCCGGGTTGCAGACACATCATCCTGCACCAAGTCCTTTAAATAGCAGGCTGGCTGTAAATGGAGCTGTGCAAATTCATGGTGGGATCTGTCCCTTCTCCTCCCAGCTCTGCACACACGGCCCCACCACTCTGCCTTAACCCCTTGCATGGCCCAGGCCAGCACCTGCACACCAGCCTGGGGGTTGTCCCACTGCATAGCTCTTGTCCTGGGATCCAGGTGGCCCCAACACCGCCAGGACAATCAGAGCCAGTTCTGCTTTACTTCGAATCAAAATGCCCATTCATAAGAAAAAAAAAAAAGTAAAGATGATTTTTTGCTAGATATCAAGAGGCCTTGGGGCTGAAGGACCCAGAGCTCATCCCCCATTCCCTGCCCTCAGGATTTGTGCCCAAGTCTCCCAGCAGCAAAGGGGGACAGTCCCTGGTGGGAGCAGCTGCTGCAGAGCACGATGTGGTGATGACCTGCACATGCCACCCCATCTCCTTCCCAAGGGCCCCATCCAGCCCTTCAGGGGAGCATCCCTGCCCAGCACTGTCTGGCTCCTTAGCCTGGAGTGCCACTAAAGGCACAATACTGCAGGAATAAAGCAAAATGCTTGACTTCTTCAGGGAGCTGCACAAGGTGAGAGAGGGTACATTGAAAACAGGGCTGCTTTCCTAGCTCCTGTAACATTCCTGCCTGCAGCACCAGAACCACAGCACCCACGAGGATAACCCTCCACCCTCTGCACATGTAACCACCCACAGCCCAGCCAGGACAACCTCCCTGCGTGCAGAGTGAAGCACATTTCTAAATAAATACCAGCACAGTTTCAGCAGCAAAGGCCAAGCTATTCTAGACCTGCCAGGGAAAGTGGAATTCTGCAGCCAGGCAGCCTCATCCAAGCCCCTGCTTGATTTATTCCCACGTCCATCACACTGGTTACCCAGGAGGACCTGACCCCACACAGGTACACGTGGGTTCCCTCCAGGATGGAACTATCACAGTCTGCACATGCTGCATAGATCTGCTTTCAGGAAAACCTTCCAGGAATCTCTCCCAATCTATGCAGATTCCAGTTTTATAGCCAGCCTGACTTTCACTTTTCAAGTTACTGACTGGCACTAATAAAATAGAATACTATTTCTATTCCTTGTTGTCAGGTCCTTTAACACTGGGATGAACCAAGACTCATCTTTCCTCTCTCCTCCCAGCTCTAACCCTTGGCATATCTCATCCTGGGTAATTTTTTTTCCCCCCTGAGAGGCATCCTCATCTCAAGCAACATCAGGAAGGGAGAAAATACAGCCCTAGCCTTTAGTAACCTTCCTTGTACCGTGCTGGGAAGAAATCCTTCCCTGGGAGGGGGGGCAGGCCCTGGCACAGGGTGCTCAGGGAAGCTGTGGCTGCCCCAGCCCTGGAAGTGTCCAAGGCCAGGTTGGACAGGGCTTGGAGCAACCTGGGCAGGTGGAAGGTGTCCCTGCCCGTGGGGTTGGAATGAGATGGTCTTTAAGGTCCCTTCCAACTCAAACCAGTCTAGCACTCTCAGATTCCATATGGTTTTCATGGCAAGAAAGCCACGTGGTTTAAGGCACTAGGAGGACCATGTCCTGCTGTCAATTGACCCAAGAGGCATCCTCCACCCAGTCAGCACAGCAAATTCTCACCTTCAGATTCCATAAGGCACCAATAACTTCTGCAAATCTCAGTGAGAGCTCACAATTTTTAACCTATTATTCCAAGGGTAACATGGTGGATAGGCTGAAGAGAAGGAAAATGCCTGGCAGGAGTGAGGCCTCAGCTTCTGCTTCAAAATGAGGTGTGACTGTCGTATTCTGAAGAATGTTTTTTTGTGTGTAAAACAGAATACCATTCCTCTAATGAGGTTTCAAATTTGGCTTCAAAGCAAAGATTTACAACCCCTTTAGCTTTCAGAGATGGTTTTTCTAGTCCCTTAAGTTGCTGCTAAAGGTGGTAAGCAGCAGTGGAGAGAGGAACATCTGATTTCAAGTGTTATAAATTAGAGCTGCTTTGCTGGAGAAAAATACAACCTGTTGTCACCTTAAACACAAGGCAAGGCAGAGGGAAAACAACAGATTAAAGCCCTTGCCAAGCTGGAAGGCAGCACAGCAGCAGAGCCTCGTGGGGACCCAGTTCTGTAGGAAACATGCTGTTTTCTCCCTAATAGGAGTCCCCACTGAGATGAGAGCAAGAGATGCATGAGCTGGAAGGGTGGAGGAAGGGAAAAGGAGTCAAATAACCTGCTCTGTGTTATTTTGCTCCATGGCATCTGCCTCATTCCATATTTGCAATAATCAGGCTTTTCTGTGTTTAGAGCATCCCTTGGCCCACTGCTGATCCTGGGCTCATCTGCCTGTGGACACAGGGCACTCTGCTGCACAGGGACACTGGGGAGCTGGGAGGGACACGCTGGCTCTGCAGCCACGTCCCAACAGCCAGGGCAGCTCGGGCAGTGGCACAGAGTGAACCCAGCAGCCCAGGGCAGGTAAATGCCCCACCCAGGGGCTGTGCTGGCTGACAGCTGCCTGCAGTGCTGGCCCTGCTGCTTCACTCAGGTGTTTCAGGACCAGCTGCACTCCCAGCACTGATGGCCATGAAGATGCAATGTCTGTTCTTGAGACCTGACCTGTGGTTCTGTTGGCGTGGGGCTGACCTGAGTCCCAACCACGCTCCAACACCACAGGAAAAAAGCTCTACCAAGTCCTCCAAGCTCCTTTCATCTCTCAAGGCATTTCCTAAAAATACTCTTTGGGTCTTTTAAGATTTGGCCTTGTGTCCAGCTCCTCTCCTGGATTGTATCCTTGCTGTTCTATGAGGAGTGCTGTACCAGAAGGAAGTACAGTCATTACAAGAAGATCTGCTTTAGGGGAGATCAGAGATCACCTTCCACTGGCCCAGGTGCAACTTGGCCTTGGACACTTCCAGGGATGGGGCAGCCACAGCTTCTCTGCGCCCCCAGTGCCAGGGCCTGCCCACCCTCCCAGGGAAGGATTTCTTCCCAATATCCCATCTAACCCTGCCCTCTGTTTAAAACCATTGCCCCCTGTCCTGTCACTATCTGCCCATATAAAAAGTCCCTGATGATGACATTTCAATAGCATGAATAAGGTTTAAAGCCGGAAGACAATCTCCAGTCTGTTTTGAGAAAACCACTCCAGCTGACTGAAAATTCCACATGGGATCCTCCAGTGCTTGGCAGCTGCAGTGGCTATTCAGATGACATTCGATTCGAACTGGAAATTTCCTGACTGAACTCAGTCAGTGAATGCAGAGCCACCAAAGTGTCTTTCTCACCAGGTCTCCCAAAGCTCCTGATGCTCTTGAGCAGTAACTGAAGAACTCTGCACAGCCCTTGGCACTGACTGGGCAGGGAGTAAGCTGAGAAACCCCGAGCTGCTTCACTTGCAGCCCAACTCCCTTCCTCTCCCTCAGGAATTTTAGTCTTACAATGGTTTCCACAAGTTTCTCAGGTTTCAACTCACAAAAGCAAAACATAACATCATCACATGACATTATGAACAACCTCAGGCACTTCAAGTAAATATTTCTGGCCATAAAAGAGCCCCATGCCGTGGCAATTAAGTCCCTGCAAAGCATCTTGGATTTAGTTCTGTTCTTAGACATACAGACTGCAGAGCACTTCACTGAGAAAGGGAAAGCTGAGTAAATCTGAGGCATTTCTTGGTAGTCTGGAGCGCTTCAGGTCAGACATTCCAGTCCCCAGGACCCTCTGTGGGCTGGGAACCAGCTCCAGGGCATTCAAACCAGGGCCAGCAGGGTGTGGCCAGGAGCAGGCTGGGATGAGGCACCACCAGGGAGTCCAAGGACACAGTGAGTACAAGGCAGACACAAAGGGAACTGGCACCCATAAACTATTCACACCTGAGCTCAGGCAGTGAGTACAAAGGATCTAGACCAAACAGACAGTTCTGAAATGGAGATCCATTTCTTAGTAAGGCTTTGAGTGCACGTGTTTGTTTGAAGGACTTCTCTTAACTTAATTCTCACAAAAGACAGGCTAGCATTCTTCAAACAGTTGTGATCCTTCATTCCAGTACCAAACACATATGCAAACATGGCTTCAGACCCACGCTCACTTAGGAGATCGTTTTAAAGCTTGTATTAAAAATACCTTTTTTATCCAAATGATAAATATTTTAAAACAAGCATTTACAAAAATAAATGGCCCTTTCCCAGAGGGAAGGACATTTATAGCTGAAATTCGGAATACATCTGGAGGCAAGGCAATTATTGATGAAGCTAGTTAATAAAATCTTTGGTATGAGTAGAGGACATGTATATTTCTGCACCGTTGGCTTCCCTTGGCCAGACAAGTGAAGAGGCAGCTCTTCCTTAATCTCTTGATATGTCTTCCAAATACAACATACAAATATTTCTAACGTGTCTTCCTATGATAATAGGAGAGAAGCCCAAGATTCTCCTGGCTCTTCCTATGACTTTCGGATCTAAAACAGAACGAAGATGAGAGGAAAAAGGGAAAGTGAGCACAGTTAAGTCCCATTCTAGCTGGGAAGCAGCACCTGCAAAATATAAAAATCAATTGGGAATAACTCTAGAGGAAACATTTCCTTCATGTTGTAGAAATCAACTGCCAAGAGAGGAGAACAACCAATCTGTTGGGTTTCATTGCTGCAAGTTCAGACAGAAGGAGGACACTGGTGAGCCAGGGAAGGGGCAGCTTTACATCTGAGCACAGCACCGGATGGTACAAGCCTGGACAACATCCAGGTCTGGTGGCCCTGTTACACATGGGGCACTGAGAGACTACAGAGGGCCAGGAAAAAGCCTCAAAAACTGGGAAAAGCAGCCTTGGAACAAAACACTTTTTGAGATTAATTGGCAATTTTAGCAAAAACAAAGCCATAGAGATGATTTGAGGCACAAGGGGAGAAAATGTGCAAGGTCAGCTGGCACAGGAACAAGGGGCAAGGGGCTCTGGGGTCTGGTAGAGAACAGCTGAACAAAAACCTTAGTCTGGACCTCAACCCAGCTCAAACTGAGAGTAAGATACACACTTCTAATGCTATGCACTATCTGGGGTCAAGAGAAGTGATGGATTCTCTGTTTTTTTTGGTGTCAGTCCCTGAATGGTTTTCTGAAAATGCTTTTATTAAATGTGGATGAGTGAACCTGATGAAGGGAAGCCATGACAGCTAAGGAAGCACTCAGGTTAGGCTTGAAGGTCTAAAGGTTCCCTCTCAGCCTTAAACTCTGACACCATAAACAGTCCAGCTGAGGGATTCCAATGTGGGAATGAAGCACAGAGCCCAGACTCCCACATCACCTGAAAAGTCCCTCAACTGCTGCTACTGTAACCTACAACTCTGTGAAAAAACCCACCACCTGCTCCCAGGGGGTGTGGGAACCAGAGGGTTTGGGTCTGTCTCATGACTGCTGGGAATAATGACCCATTGCTATAGCAACAGGGGCTCATGTGACTACTGAGTTTAAAAAGAGCCCCTATTTGTGGCATCCTCTTAGGCAAACTATCCATTATTTATACCTCAGCATGTCTGCAGTGCAATTTGTATCCTGACTCATTAATGAATGATGACACCTTGACCTGCCCTGTTGAGCCATGTCAGATCAGCAGCCCTCTCTGCCCTGTGCTCAGGGAAGGCAGCCAAGAGAAACCCCCCAGAGCAGCTTACCTGAGTTACTGCAATACCAAACCAGGGCAAGTCCTGCAGCCACGCTGAAACAGGCCAGGAAAAACACTGGGCCTGCAGAAAATGGGAAAGGAAACACATTAAGGGCAGTAAAGTTTAGCTTGGTTCATAAATCATCAATTGCTATTAATATGCAGAGTTAAGCAGATCCAAATTAAGCTAACACATTCAGTTCTAATGTCCTGTAGCTAATGCACTATGAGACATATTTACTAGACAGCAATTAATTTTTACTACAGTTGCTCTGCCACCATCCCCTGTTCCCCTCTGCTCATCTAGCTACAGCCTATGGAATTTAAAGGAAAGCTTCCTCAGATGTTTCCTCACTCTGTAACTTTGTGCTGGGCCCTCACCACACAGAGAGGCATTTTCACCCACAGCCCCTCAGAGCCACATTTTTAGGGGGTTTTTATTCCCCACAGATGTTCCACAAACTCCACTTTCATGCCAAGAGCAGCTATTCTTGTTTCTGTTGACAGTTCTCCTGGGGGCTGAGAAGAAGAGCCACACAAGACTCCCCCATGGAAACTGCCTGCCTGGAATTACACACAGTTTAATGCTGATGGTTGGTATGGATGTTCAATAAAACCTTTCTAATTCTCACTCAGCCATTGACAAAACCTCATCAAGATTTGCATCTGCTTCTTTACTGCCTAATAATCTCTTTGTATTTACTACTTAGCTAAGAATAGAGCTACAATTAAACTACACCTGTCAATTTAAGGACAAGTGTACTGCAGACTAACAAATCCCTGGAGCTGACCAAGTGGACAGTGACACTGGAGAAACACCAAAGGAGCAAGGATTTGGTTGCTCCTTGAGATGCAACCTCCTCATGAGGGTGGCTAGACAATCTCCAGTCCGAGGACAGCTCAGGGAAAAAAAAATCAAAATAAAACATTATTTCATTGTCTTATTTCCAAGCACTTTCTCTGCTCCTGCTGTACTGCCATGCTGCAGACAGCAACAGCAATTTGGTTCAATGTTCACAGGAACACCAACACAGGCAAAAGAATACACTGAGTTAAACTGTGTTTCTGCCCCTTGTTTCAGTCTTCTCCCAGGAAACTGGCAAAAAGGTGTCATTCACAGGAGGTGTTTTGAATCTCTCATAAGTGTATCCAAATGTCTAAGGAAAATGTTAATAAAACTTAAGTGATAAAATAGTTCATTGTAAATTTGGAAAACTCTTCATCTTTCTTTCAGCTCTTCCTTTCCAAAATACCCTACACAATGACTGAAATATTTGTCTCTGTAATCTGGCATTGAACAGAGAAAGGTGAAAATAATATATATGAAACATAAAAAATAATATAATATGAAAATAATATATTTTCCTAAGGAAAATATATTTAAGTTCATCCTTCCTTTCAAATGATTTGTACTTAATTGAGAACTTAAAAAAACTGGAAAAAAATGAAAGGCATATAAAAAAATATTGATGGCCTTATGCAAAGTGAGAGCAGCATCTGAACAGACCTTTCTGCTCAAGCATTGAAGAAATCACAGGAAATTAAGAGTTTAGCTGTAACAGTGTAGGTAAAAATACCATTGTAAATATTGATTAAACTCCACAGTCTCTTCAATTTCCTGGCACTGGTTTCCCCAACAGCAGCTCAGTACATTTCCCTCCATTCATTCTACTTAACTTGTGACAGTAAAGACATCAGAAACCAAACTAGTTGTTACATGAAATGCAAATTACATGATAAAATAAATTGCATCATAATCTGCAAAGCCATTCCATCCGGTGACACTGTTTGGTTTATTTACCCCTGTCATTTAGCATATATTGCTCCTTGCCAGTGTCTATCTCTGTGGGATCTGGGGTTTCTAGAAATAAAAGCAACACATGAGACGTTAGTACTCAGCTCAAGCAAACAAACAAACATAATCAGCACATGCAAAAGGATGCAAAATAACACATTTCAGAAAAATACCCAATATTGACACAAGGTATTAACCCCTCCAAAGGTAAATTACCACTAGATGTGTTGATCAAAAGACACCTGAATGCTGCAGCCTCTGATCTGCTTTAGCCCTGAGCACATAAATAACATTACACTTGTTTCCCAAGTGAGGAAAGCACGAGCTAATCCTTCCATAATGCCAGCAATTTTCATGGTAATAAATACAAACTATTTGTTAATAGATGTGCTAATCTGAAAACACCTTTCTAATTTAAAGTATCTGCGTCCTTTGTTCTTGAGCAAATCTCTGGGTATTGATGCATTTAACAGATAAAGCACTTGGAAAAAGCCTCTTGGTGCAGGTAATTTACCTAAATTCAGGTTTTGGCTAAAGACAAGCCCAGTTGTTTTGGAAAAGCTTTTTGGTTCTTTGTGCTAACATTTGGCACAAATAACTTTTGCCTCTATCTTTCTGCAAATTCTAGTAGAAAAGGAGGTTGACCTTAAGACAAGGTGTTCAGTGTTTCTACTCTGGGCAGAAAGACCCTTTTAGAGCTGCCTTTGCCCCAGAAGTGTGGAGATAACACGGCAAGAAGGGATGTGCACACCACACATGGCAGAGGAGTGACTTCCCTCAACACACCACCAATCTGCAGAACAATGCTATCAGCTCTTTGTGGTCATAGAATCACAGAATCAGAAAGCTTGGAAAACACCTCTAAGATCACCAAGTCCAACCATCAAATGGTTAAGAGCGTTAAAAAAGGAAAGGAAAAAAAAGGGAAAGCTCCAAATGTGGCTGTCAATAGAAAATAAACTTGAGATTAATTGATCTCAACTGATCTCCTTCTTCTGCATGGCATGTGGAGCTCAGGGAGGTGCTCTGGAAAACTGCCCTGTTCCCCCAGGCAGCAGCAGGACCTGCTGGCAGGTGAACACCCAGCTCCCCTGCTGAAGATGTCCCTGGGGGTGTGGGGACAGCACATGGCACTGCAGCAGGACAGAAAGCCCTGCAGGCCTCTGCTGTGAAGCCTGAGAGTGCCTGGAGCAGGAAGGATTGCTGCAAAGCCTCCATGGGGCACCCTGAGCCCCTGGCAGCCTCCAGCCTGCCTGTTTGAGGGGCTGCTGTCCTCCCCTGCAACTCCAGCTGGGAAATCCTCACCCTGCACAGCCACATCTCTGCCCCTCTCTCAGGGGATCGCTGCTCTGAGCCTTTATCCTTCCAGCCTGCGTCAGCACTGAGAGAAATAAACCCATTTTCTGAGTCTCCTGGAAGCTCCTGATTGCCTTTAATAGCTCTGAGGCTGCCCCAACTGTGTGCCTTACCCCCCTCTAGTGGGAATGCTCCGGCATTACCACACATTTCGCTGGCAATTTACACTTCAGGCAAAGAAATTTTGTTCCAGCACGATTTTAAAGCCGTTTTAAAAATGAAAAAAGATATATTTGAAAGGATTTCATACGTAAAAAATATTTGCCATATGTGCAGCTGCACGTAATCTATTACAGAACTCCATCCTGGCCATGGTTCATCCTTGTCCTCATCAATGATTTCTCCAGGGGTTTGTAAGCTGCTTGTTTCAGCTCAATCTGCACTTAGAACAAAGTCCCCATGTTAGAGACTCATCTTTTTCTTCACAACTACAAATTCTACTGGCAATTCTGTAAATGTTCTGTGCTGAATGTGACAAGTTTAACAAGTATTGCTAAGAGGATTATAGAATCACGGAAAGGTTTGGGTTGGAAGGGACCTTAAAGACCATCCAGTTCCACCCCTCTGGACAGGGACACCTTCCACTAGAGCATTTCTTGACCATTCAATGCAGGCTGCAGACATTTGTTTTAATTAGAGAACACAAAAGAAGCAGCAGCATATTAACACAATCATCTCAGTACCTCCTTCTCAGGTCAACAGAAGGAAACTGCAGAATCTCAGCACGTAGCAGTGCTTTAACCCAGATATTTAAATTATTCTCATCCTTCTGAGGATGGTAACACAAGAGAGTGTCCCAAGTTACAGAGAATTTAATGACTTTTGGTGGTTGCTGAAGTGCCTTTGCATAATGCAGCAGCAGGAAAACAGTTTTGGGGCACCACAAGCAGCTGGATGTCTACCTTGAAGCACTTCTAGCACAGGTACTTGCTGTGCACAGTCTGAACATGAGAAGCCCTAACCCTGCCTACTCATGGGGCCACCTGAGAAAAGCTCTGAGCCACCACATAAATCAAGGGTGAGCACCTTTCTGCTCCAGCTAAAAGTGAAAACATCCCACACACCTTGTCCAAGCCTCCCTGTAAAGTCACATTATCAGAAGTGACTTGTAGAAAGTGCTGCTGAACGTTAACAGAGCTTAAACTCTTAAACATCAAAACACTCTTGAAATTTTATTCTTAGTGACTACACCAGGACTTCTCAAACTGCTCTTAATTCATACAGGCTGTCTAATGACTTCTAGTCAGCCTGGCAGAAAAACCTGCTGCTCTTGAGCTATACCTCAAGTAAAAACAATAGATCCAAGACTATTTAAGAGCCTGTTCCCCAAAGGGCATGACTTCCATGAATATCACATCAAAGCACTGCCTTAAAGCTGCTGCAAGGCTCAGTCAGTTGGGATTGGTGCTCATCTGAGATTGTCCCCAGTTCAAAAGGGTCCAGGTATGGATGAGGGGTAACCCTGCAGCCTCCCAGTGTTTGTGCTAGGCAGACACAAATCTCTTACTTCAAAATGAAAGGTGAAACAAAGGTAATTACAATTTTACATGACAGTTTCACAGCAGAAATAAAAGAGGTCAACCTATGGAGTCTTGGAGTAATGGTTTGAATCTCACTGGAGTTTGTCTCATGTCTGCAACTTGCCCTGGCACCTAACTGTGGAGTTTCTTACAAGTAGAAATCAACTGCCTGGAGAAGCATTAGTGCTGGGATACTTTATAAGGGTTGCTTGAGCTGCAGTCCTTTTGCAGCTTCCTTAAGGTAAATGTGGGAGTTTTCCCTCAAGTCCTTTCAGTGTACAGGATGCCTGAACATATCTCCCATCCACTTGCAACAGTGTTCTTTTCTGCATTTCTTAGGTAGGGGATAAAGAAAACACCAACACACAGCAGCAAGCATAATCCCATGTTGGCAAGTCAGGCTTGAAGCTCTTCCTTAAGGAAATGAACTCCTTTGCAGTAGAATCAAATCTATTTGAGCCTCAGTCCTTCCAAAGCACACACAAGTCTATTTGGGGAGCAGCTTTACAGACATCAGTCAGGCCTGTCAGCAGCACAAAACAAGTCCTAAGTGATTCTAACACCACAGTCCCTCAGTGCAAGGGCCAATGAATGTGTGCTTCGTGTTAAACTAGACACAGTGGGGAGATTTATGGACGGAAGGGAAGCCAAACTTCGGGGCCAGCAGACATTTGAGCTTAACAAATTGGAGGTTTGTAACGTTCTCCTGTGCTGCAAGTCAGAATAAACACAGAGGAAATACACAAGCCATTATGAGGCAATGGCTGTGAAAGAGAAGTTGTAATTCACAAGAGTTATACTGCTGACATGTTGCACTTAAACTGTTTTAAAGACATATTTCATACTTCAAAACAATCAAAGAGTTTTGCCCGTACTAATCAACAAATTACAAGAAGTCAAATCTCCTTATGGCTTTTGGGAAACTCCAGTCAGAAGGAATTAAGGCATATCCCCAAAAATATTTAAATAACCTGTTTACTTATATTATTTATAACCTGTCTAGGTTATAAATAACCTAAACCTCATCCAAAATGAGGCTTTTTAATACACTGATGAGGAAATCTGCAACTCAATCAACTTACTCAAGATTTTCCTACTTGGCAGGTCATTAAACAGCTGTTCAGCATTGATCTGCAGAGCCCTGTAAAACTCCTGGCAGTGCCTGTCTCCTTTCTTTTGAAGGTGCTTTAACAGATCTGAGAGTCTGGTGTGGAGTGATGCCTTTGGATTCCTGAACTGTAAGAGAAAAGCACTCATCAGACAAGAGATTGCAACAGTTGGAGATCCATTTTACATCACTTTACAGTATGGCAAGGAGTGAAGACACAGAGCTTCTTTGATATTTCAAAGGCCAAAAAAAATAAGGAAAACCTAAAAAGGACATACATGCACTGCACAGCACTGAGCTCCATCTGGTCAGCACAAGCCTGCAGATGCCTCTGCCTCCCCTCATGCTCTTCCTGGCCTGATCAAGTGAAATCCACTCTGCATTTGATGTCCTCCCTGGATCCAAGCTAACATGGTATTTGCTATTCTGCAACTCGATTCTGACAGCTGCTGAGAGAAAATATCATCAAATCTTATAATACAGTTTGATGTTTTCAAGTTTGCCCTTAGTTGTCTAGTAATGATCCCCAAAAAGCCACTTTATACTCCTTATCCTGGTCCCAGTATTGCAGTTTTTGTAACTCCAAGATTACATATTTCATTGTTTTTCTTTGATTCCAGCACAATTAACTGCTGTGCACCCAGTTCAACAGGCACAAATTCCCATTGCTCAGGTGACATGGCAAGCAGCTGCAGAGGAAATTACCTTTTTTCTGCAGTGCTAAATGTGCTGAGCATTGGAAGACCTTATAAAGAGAAGGAAAATGCATCCCTAGCATCCTATTTCACAGCAGCACAGTGGGCAATCTTTGGAGCATACTGGGTTAGGAACAAACCCTGCTTGAGGGGGGCAGGAATGCCACAGACCTTACACAACACTCCTTATCCTGACAAAATTCTCACAGGGTCTACCAGATACAGCTGAGACTATAAGGTTCCTAAACACTCAACAGAGTTGACACAAACTTGCCTGGACCCATGAAAATTCAGTTCACTTCTGTCTAAGTGCAGAACTCACAATCACGTTTCAGATTCTTTATGTATTTCTTCTGAAGCTCCTGAGGGAATGAGATATCTTGTCTTGCACATGTCACACTTGTTATCACAACTGAGCATCAAGACTGGCTCAGCAGATGATCTAGCTCTGCTCTACACCCCAAAACACTAATTGTCCCCATGGAGCTTGATTATGGCAGAATTCCACCCATTTTTCCTGAGGTTAAAATACCGAGATGCCAAACCTCTGAGTCTTGTGCAGACAAGAAGCCAGCAGAGAGCAAGCACAAACTGTTATAAGGAGGATTGGGGAAGCTCTGAACTGACTTTAATTTTACCTCCACACAAACTTAGAAGCTCTTTCTCCCTAAAAACAGCTACCACTTTTGAAAGCTTCATGCCAGGGAGAGTGGCCTTCCTTCATACACGGCGGCCCCACTGCAAGATGTTACTAACTCCATGCACTTCCCACAGCTCTCACTTTTACTGGTGGGACTAACACCCCCCTTCTCTGCCAGTACTAAACACTGATGAAGTTAACAGAGATGATTTTGTGGACAGAGCTGGAGGCAGCACAGAGCAGCACCCCACGTGAGCAGGCAGGCACGCAGGGCACTCGGTCACAGGGTGGGAGCAGTGGCTGGAAGGCTGCGTGCTCCTGGTCAGGGCAGGGGCCGTGGCATTAAGCTGCTGCTGCTGGGAGTGTCCTCTCTTGGAACCACTTGGCACAGGGAATGTGCCAGCCCTGTGACTGCTCCTCAAACATGAGACCCCAGATACAACTGGTGAGAGAGCAGGAGGTGAGGAAGACTGGCTGCATGTGGCACCACGAGTCACGTGGGGAAGAGGGCTGGTGATCCACAAAAACAACACAACAGACAGAGACACAGTAAAACTCATCAAATTACCTTTTCTGCTTCTTCATTGGTAAGAATTTGGGGATAGACTCTGTTAAGCTGAAGAACGATTTTATCAACCACTTGCTCATTCAATCTGCTGGTGTTTGTAAGGAAATACATGTCGTGCTGCAGCCGTTGACAATACGACTGATCTAGAGAGAAAATAACACACAGAACAAACCACAGCAGTTCATTAACACGCCCCTTTTAAATTCTGTAGATTTCATTTTCCTACCAGTGATTAAAGAGCTAAAATAAAATTATCCCCACCACCTAATTTTAGAAAGCTGAACTACCTATTAGGGAAACACAACACAGCCACGTGCTTTCACAGACACATCCACTTGAAATGCCACCCATCCAAACTCCTCGCTGGCCACTCCTGCTGCCTCTCTTTCCAAAGGGAGAAGATTCTAAAACCATTTAGAAGTCAAGCACTGATGGATATTTAATAAAATACAGCCCTAAAGTTAATAAATCACTGAAGATAAATTTTCTCTCAATTATGACATTTAAAACTGATGTCTTTTATAGCAGCATCTCTGCCAAGAAGCCATCAAGGTTTTTAGGAAAGGATTTCACAGAGGAGCGGGGAGAAAGGGCATTCAAAGAGCAGCACATTTTTACCAGGGAAGTACACTCAAATACACACACAAATAAAACACATCCCTTTCTACTAACCCAAACCTCTGCAAACACACAAATACAGACTTGCTGTTGGTTTAGGCATCACTTCCAATTTGTCAGCAATGGATTTTGCAGGAGCATAGCTTTCCCTAGAGCTGCTTGTGTGTAATCCCTAGATTAAGATACAAGCACAGACTGGTTCCACAGGTTACTGTGCCCTTATCAGATTTAAAGAGAACATCCATGACCGTGTCTGAAATGAGTGTTAAAATGTCAGTACGATGCTTTACAACTGAGCAGCACGGAAAACAAACAGAAAACACCCCCACACCTCTAGCACGTTCTCCATTTAAAGCAAATGCTTTATAGGTTTTATGTTTTATAGGTTTTATGATATTCTGGCTACCAGAAAACACACAACCATCAGCCCCTTGTGCCCTGCAATTTAGAGAAGATAAGCAGAGGAATGAAAGAAAAGAGCCAAAAAACACTGTCATGATGCACTGTAGCTACACACAGCTCTTGCCCTTCCTACAGTGTGACTGGTTTGGGTATTACCTTGTCCTTCTTCTGTATCTGTGTAGCACTGACAGCATTTACAGGAACGGGTTCAGGAGAACCTCCCAGTGCAACCATCACACACTAGTAACTTCAGCAGTGCCAGTGCCTCTCCTATCCAAACAAGAACACACTGCTGCTGATGCAGCACAGAGAGCTGGGATTCCAGGGCAAAACAGCATTTCAGCTACGTTCCTGCTTTTTATACAGACACCATTTTATTTCCATGTGTTTGTAATGCCTCACTTTTCCACAGCTGCAGTGCACTGTCACAAACACACTGCCGTGAAATACTCGCTGTGCAATCCCCTTTTGCTGCGAGAAGCTCCAGATTCTGCTGGATTCAGGGCTGAGATCAAACTCCTCTTTGCTGAGGCAAGGACAAGAGACTCTGAAGTTGTGTCTGTTCATGCAAATAGTGTTTGGGGAACAAAGCTCCCTGAAGCTTTCTCCCACTCCTCTGCCTCAGCTACATGATTTGTAGTGATTCTCAGTGTCACCAACAGCTCTGTACCTTCTGCTCACTTAGACAGAACATGCATTAAACCAGGGTCTTGCAGCAGAGCAGTTAAACTTCAAATAACACTGTGACAACACACCAACCACAGCAAGGGCTAAAAGCACAAGGATCTGGCAGAATGGGTATACAAAGTGAAATAAAAGCAGGCTCAGAGTGCCGTGTCCTTTCCTGCTGCCCCATCGTTACCCATCCCACACAGGCAGCATGCAGACAAAGAAGCAGTTACACCAGTGAAGACAACTGGGACCAAACGAAGTCCCATTTAAGCCAAGAGCACTTTCTGAGCCATCCTGAGTGCTGCCTGCCCTGGTAGTTTCCATTTACACACACTCATTAAGCCATCACCTTACATGACAGTTCCTGAGTCTTACCAAGGGCTTTTTGCTGCCACCTGAAACCCACACCTGGGACACCAAATTACAGGGCAGAGGCCTCTCTGAGATTTCAGGGGCAGCTACATTTCCTTACCATCTAAGCCAAAAGAGAGGAGCAGAGAATGAGGCCATGCTCTTGGCCTCTCTGGCTACTGTGCCTGCCAAGGACAGCTCTAGTGCCTGTCTTAGACACCTGCAAGATGTCTAAGATGTCTGCTGTGTTTTTAAGAAGCAGCATTGAAGCACTCAGTTGTCTCCCCATTCCTACAGACCTTTCACCTGCCTGCACCTCCTCCAAAGTATTTAGGATGAGCTGCAAGGTTTAACATTTCCTGAAGAGCACTTATCAAGCTCAACTTACCAACTTAGCAACTCATTCTTCCAGTATCTCACCTCTCTCTTCCAAAATCTTGTCTTTTCTCTGAGAGATGTCTGTCCAAACCACACAAGGAACTGCCTTCAGAGAGAAGTGAAACTTCTCACACTGACACCGCCCACCAGTGCAATTGTGCCCCAACTAGTAAATTTAAAGAAAACAAACAAAAGAAGCCCCACCAATCCTAGCAGCTGGAATGTGGCACCCTGCTTGGGAGTGATAAGGGTATCTGGACAGCCCTCCTGTGCATCTGAAGGCTCCTGGGCCCAGCATGCCCCAGGAGCAATGGCAGCTCTGTCATGGCACAGACTTTGTCCCGTGCATTGCCAGTCATGGCCCAGGTATGTGTGTGCAAATATGGCTGTGCTATGAGGTTTCACAACCCCTGCTCACAAGCAGCAGCTCTTTAATAGTAAACATACCTTTCTGACATTTGGAAGTAACAGGAACCCCAGACCAGGTAACTTCACAACTGCAGCAAAGCTACTGATGTGCTGTGAGGTGTTAAGAATTTAAGGAAGGGTTGTTTGGGATATTTTGCATATCCAGCTTTTATCTCACTGCCTCAAAGAGACAACAGCTATTGCAAGGACAATTTAAAATCTTTATGCTAAGAGGACTGTTTTTAAGCAGGACTCACCCCAGCAATAAAGGGATAGTCATGCTGTTGGCCAGGACTTGCCTTGAAAGTTCAGGGCAGCAAAACTGGGAGACCAGGTCAATTTACACAGGTGTGCCATTGCCAGGCATTTTAATGTCCTCAGACTGCACATGGATTGAATACAGCTCCAAATTTGAAATTTCACACCTTCTCCTCTGCCAGAACATTAATCTAACCAGGCTTTATCCTGTCCCATGGTCTTTGGAGCCAAGAGCAGGTTTGCTCGAGTGTGCAGGTGCTGTGGAGGAGCTGGAGGGCTGGCAGTGAGCTCAGCCCTACTGAAGAGCAAACACAGCTGAGATTGCATATCACGACACTGAACCTGACCTGCTTTAAAAAAGTTGATATTTTCCTTCTCAGAGGAAATGTAAACTTGTCAAAGAGGCAAACAGGAAACTTGGGAACTGTCTTTTGACAGCTGGGAAGAAACCATGACTAATAATTTCATGATATTGATTTATAATTACTAAAAGCTCATGACACATCGTGCACAACCATTTTTTTCTGTTATCCAAAGTCCAAGCAGCCTCTGGCACACAGCACAGGCACCCACACACCCTGTACCTGACCACACACACACACAAGGAAAGGACATATAAAATGAAGAGATAACAGGGCAAAGCAGCCACCAGCTCCTCAAACAGAGGAAAAAATAGATTATAAAATAATTATAGCATATATTAAATTTATAATTTATAATTTACCCAATAGATTATAAAATATCATGATTTAGCAATAAATGCACAAGCAACACATGACAGTAACAAAGCAGCACACTCATCATTTTCCACCTGCAAGTACAAGTCACCCCCACTGAAACCCTTCATAAAATGACATTTCTTGATCCTTCCTTCCAAATGGACAATTAGGTTTTTGGCAATAGCTGCAGCATGACCCAGCCACTACACAAACTGCTGGCACTGTAAGGCTGCTGAAACAGAAGTAACAAAGCTCATAAAACCCCCTGGTTGTACGTGACCATAACACACCACACTGTCTGCTACAGCACCTGCAGGAAAAATGGCAGGGGTGACAGGGCCTTGCTAAAGTTCTTCCTGATTTAACAGCTGAGTGTTCACAGGGAGTTTGTCAGAGACAATTCCTAACCTAAGAATGGGCATGTCAGACCCTGGCAGGAGCCAGGATGTTGGACAAGCCTTTGCACTCCTGCTCCATGTGCCTGTGGTGAGGTGTTTGGTCCCCTAAAGCTGTCATTAGCCACTGGCAGAACACAAACCAGAACCTTCAGGTTACCTTGGTTCTCAAAAAGCCCTTTGTAATTTTGGTTCTGCTTAACTATTCTTTCCATAAAAGACCCCACACTGGTTTTTGTACCAGGAAGACCAAATGGGATTTTGTCTCTCCACCATCTCCTTCCACTGCCCTTCTGGATAAAGCCACATGGCCCTATGGACCTGCCACCTTAGGGTGGGGTCTGCATTGCCACTCATATTTATCACAGTAAATGAATAAATCCAGCTGCATTTCAAATTCACAGGCTGAGATCAGCCCCTCCTTGCAACATGTAACCACTCTCATCCAGGCCTGGGAGCATAAATGCTGCCAACTGCCTTGTCAGGCAGGTACACATTTCCAGTTAGGAACTCCACCAACATTTACATAAGGGCTCTTGATACTGTCTCTGACATCACTGTATCTTTAGTATGGTTTCATCTTTGGTTTGCTTTCCTGTTCAAAGCCTCCTTCAGTTTACCAAACAAACAGACAGGATCATCAAGCAGATAAATTTAAAAACAAGAGACACAAAACCCAACACATCCTCTGACATTCTCCATAACACCACACAGAACTTGCAAACATCCGTTCCAGAAACCTCAGTGGTGCCTGCTGTGCAGTGCAAACACGAGCTGCCACTTCCTGTAAAACTCCTGGATGATTTTCATAAACTCTAGGCAGGAAAGCTGGCAAACAAAACCTTGAAGGTTTGTCCATGTAAACACCTTGCTGAAGCATTTCAGGAAGCAGATGAAAAAGTCTCTCTCAACCAAATGTTACCCTACCACTAATTTAATTATGGCTTTTCCCTTTCAAGAGCCCGAGAAAGGGATGCTGGGGATTTAAGAAGGAATCTCTGGCTGCAGAGAAATGGTCTGAGATGATCAGGTGGCAACTGCCCTGCTCATCTGGGCTGGAAGGGCAATACAGAGGAGAACGACTTGATGCCACCCTCCTCAGCCACACGCTACTGGCAAGTTACCAGAAGTCAAGAGTCTCTGACAGCAAGTCAGAGAATCACAGAATCCTTTAGGATGGAAAATAACCTTAAGACTACTGAGCTCAACCATCAACCCAGCACCACCATGGTCACCACTAAACCATGTCCTCAAGTGCCACATCCATATATTTTTTGAACACTTCCAGGGATGGTGAGTCCACCACTGCCCCAGGCAGCCTGTGCCAGGGACTGAGAAGCCTTTCAGTGAAGAAATGTTCCCAACATCCAACCTAAACCTCCCCTGGTGCAACCTGAGGCTGTTTCCTCTCATCCTGTCCCTTGCTGCTTGGGAGAAGAGACCGACGCCCACCTGGCTATACTTTCCTTCAGGCAGTTGCAGGCTTCAGTAACTCATTTTTACCTGGAACATCTTTTAAAAACAGAAGAGAAAAAGTGGTAACACAAATACTAAAACGCCCCTGACATCCGAGTGTGACATCAGGTTACACACAGCACTGCCCATAGACCCGGGATGGGGCTCAGCTGTCCCCGCAGACCCGGGATGGGGCTCAGCTGTCCCCACAGACCCGGGATGGGGCTCAGCTGTCCCTACAGACCCGGGATGGGGCTCAGCTGTCCCCACAGACCCGGGATGGGGCTCAGCTGTCCCCACAGACCCGGGATGGGGCTCGGCTGTCCCCACAGACCCGGGATGGGGCTCAGACCCGGGATGGGGCTCGGCCGTGCCGGGCCCCGCGCCCAGCCCCGTCCGCGCTGTCACCGCCCGAGCCTCGGGCCCGGCTGTGCGGGACCCCCAAGGACGGATGGCCCCCAACCCAGCCCAACCCCGCCCATCCCGGCCCGGCCCGGCCCG
>JAWWMP010000023.1:20924153-20935505 GCA_035047865.1 Dendrocincla tyrannina
CTGCTTGCAGGAAACCAGAGGGCAGATTTTAAGCTCTGTAAATGTTGGGGAGGTTTAGGTTGGATATTAGGAAAAAAATCTTCTCAGAAAGGGTTGAGAAGCCCTGGAACACACTCACAGCCAACCCGCAGCAGCGGGTGAGCACAGTCCCCACTGGCATTTGGGTGACCCCACTCTTCTTTTTGGCCCCAATTTCTTTAATATCACCTCCCAGTGACCTTCACCACCGTCTCTCAAACATTACCAGCAGCTGGCACAGTGGAAGAACAGCTGCCATTGCATTTTCCCCCGTGCCTGTCACGGGGCAGGGGACAACCTGCCCCATCCAAGCTCTCCCACGTGGCTGCTTGCTGGGATGGGAGAGG
Organism: Dendrocincla tyrannina; assembly: GCA_035047865.1. Lineage (NCBI taxonomy): Eukaryota > Metazoa > Chordata > Aves > Passeriformes > Dendrocolaptidae > Dendrocincla > Dendrocincla tyrannina. The sequence goes on from JAWWMP010000023.1 coordinate 20,924,519, forward strand.
ATTGTTCATCTCAGGTGGTGGGAGCCCAAGCAGTTATTCCAGAGAAGAATTACTGCAGGGTCAGCTATTACCCTTTATCAGCAAATAACTGACTCAAAAATAACTTATCCTGGTACATCCTGCAGTCAGGCTGAGAGAGTTATTCCCAACACCCTGACAATCCTCCTGCCCAGCAATCCTCCTGGGAGCTGCTTTGGAGGTTCATGGACATTGTTCTCCCCTAACTACGTGGCCCAGAGCTGCAGCTAATCTCCCTCCCAGAGACACAGACCCTTTTTTTCAGCTAATCTGGCTCAAACCTCTGCACCCCAGAGCAACCTGCTATCTCTGAACTTCTGAGAAGCAACGCTGGGCAAACACCTCCCTCCCTGCAGCCCCGTGATGTGAAACTTGTTTTTCCCTGCTCAACGTATTTAGCTCTCTAAAGATTCTAAAAGAGCAAACATGCTGGAAAGACCTGCAGCCCCTGGCATAAAACACTTTGTGCTAGAAATTGGGATGTTCATCCTCGTTGTGATTCCTCACATCCAAATGGAAGAGGTGGCAGCAGCAGTGACTGCTCTCTGTAGTTAATGATCCCAGGTGTTTGGACACGTATTTCTCAGCATTTTAAAGCAATTTGTTCAAGCAGCCAAGAAGCCAGAATGGGGCTCAGTATAATTAGAGTAGTTGCCACTGAAATTCAACGTTTCCCTGCAAAACTACATATTCCTCGTGTTTGTTCTGTGCTCCAAACACGAGGGGAAAAAGATCTCATTTTGTGCAGACAGGCCCAGAACAGCACACTGGAACCCCCACTGTCACACAGCTGGGCTTCTCCATTATTTATGACTTCTATCCATCACCATTCTGCATCCACATCATGTCACCTCACTGCAGCCAAAATTCCCTCATCAGCATACGAAGCCTTAACTGATGTTTCTTAATCCTAAATTTCTCTGCAAACTGTAACAAATATCCTACCTGCCCGAAAGAATTGGCTTTTTGTTATATTTCATAGTGCCCTACCTGAAAGAATTGCCTTTTTATTTTATCTCTTTGATCCTTAAAGTGGTGAATCAACACGGTAGTCTCTCAATCTATTGCAATTAAGTCTAAAAAGCAGCATGACCTACATTTTTTCTGGTCAAAAACATGCTAAGATATCCTCAAGAGGGTCTTTTTCAAGGGCGAAGCAGCTTTCACTCTTCCACATGCTTCCTATGCTCCAAGAAGCAGAACAGTTTTCTTTAAGAAAAGGAAATGCTGTCGTAAAAAGGAGTGAAATTGTCAGGCCTTCACCCCTTCCCTTCTCAGCCATGGGCACCACTCATCTCAGCCTCCCCTGCCAAGAGGGAAGAGCCACTTCCCGTGGCTGGATCGCAGAGAACCACCCTGGAAAAGGCAGGGAGGAAACAATTCCCCTCCTGTGCTGCTCAGCACAGGTCCTGACTGGGGAAACCAAAGAGAGGTGTAGGGATGCATTGCACAATTCCTCCAAATGCCTGGAACATTAGCACAAGGACAGGATGGGTAGGACAGAGCAGGGTGGGATAGAGCAGACTGCACTAGGCTAGACTAGAATAAAATACTTCTCTTGGAAGGGACCCACAAGGATCATCCAGGCCAACTGCTGGACCCCTTCAGGGCTGACCAAAACTTCAAGCACATTTTTAAGGGCATTGTCCAAATGCCCCGTGGCATTTGGGGCACCCACCAGCTCTCCAAGAAGCCTGTTCCAGGGTCTGAGCACCCTCTGGATACACAAGTCAAGTCTGAACCCTGCTCGAGGAGCCTCAGTTAAATTTTCTTTTGGCTTGTTCCTGACCATGGACATGGAGCAATACCTGGAATCTTTCCTTTGGGATTGCCTGCCCTCAGTCTTGCTGCTTTTTCCCAACCATGCTGCGTTCCTGTTTTTATTTCCTTGGACAATCAACGCTGTAACAGCTCCACCAGGACAGCAGCACCCACAGGGGGAGAGATTTCCTCCAAGCACAGGCTGCCAACGTGTCCACCTCACCTTAGGTGGAGAAAGGATCACCCAGGCAGGGAACACGTCCTTTCATGCTGGTCTTCCCAGCACAGCCCACCTTCACACCTGCAGCTCCCCGGGGATTTGCCTACACTGTCCTGCTCTTCCCAGGCAGGGGGGTGAGCACAGGAGGTGCTACACGCAACAAATAAGCCTTTCAATTGAAACATAAAGCTGACAGGTCATCTGTTGTCTTCGTGAGATCTGTTAGCACAATTCCCACAGCTCATCCTGCACACTTATCCATTTAATCGAATTAGGGAGTAGAAATCAGCACCTTTTAATACCGTTGATTAAACAGCTCTTATTGGAGTGGAGAAAGGGAAAAAGGTAAAAATAAGGAAGGGTCACATCTGTTCCAAGAGCAATTCTGGGACAGCTTCGTTCAGAATCACTTCCAATGCCATTTCCATCTCTGATTAGGAGCAGTGCCCACGTGCAGAGCAGCCAGACATTTGGCATGGGGGGCCAGACTGCTGCACCTCCTGTCCTAGCTGGCTTTGGCTCTGGCTGCTGATTAGCCAGGGTCCCATCCCCTCTGCACGCTGGAGATAAAGCAGACCTTGATTACTGGCTGATCTCCTGCACCAAGAGCTGGGGATGAGCACCAGGATTTCACACAGCACCTGTATTGCCCTACCTAAGAACAACAGGGCTCCCAGCCTTTCCTGCTCCTGCCTCTGCCATTCCCCACTGAACTTTATACATCCTCCAGTTTTCTAAAGAAATAATAAATGTGTTGATTTCTGGCCCCAGAGAGTGACATCCCCAGATGAGTGGCATATTCCCTGCTACCCTCAGGTCACAAAAGGTGTGCAGGACTCAGGAAACAGAAGCCTCTGCTCCAGGAAGGAGTGCAGGGAAGAACCCAGAGGGAGCTCAAGGCTCCATCAGAGCTCTCACCTCTGCTTGCAGCCCTTTAGAAGTTTATCCCTGCTATTTTAAAAGCAGATTACACTTCCACAAAACATGAACATGGCAGCAGATTGAAGTCACCCAAAAATAAAAACTGCAGCCTGAGTCTTCTAAAAACTGCTTAGGTTATAACCAGCACTTAATTAGCTTTCTACATCTTTCTGAAATCACCCAAAGCCAGAAACTGATTAAGCAGCCAGCAGACTTTTGTGCAGTACTCCAGTTAACACGATTTCCAGCTGCACTCTGACATGGGAGCAGGTTTATAATCTGCATAAGATAGTTTTCTGCAGGTAAGTACCGGCAATCACTGATGCTGCTGCACAGAGAGGCTGTACAGGTGAGCAGGGAATTCAATGCAAATAAGGACTGTGCTGTATATCATCACACACCATGGCAGAGCAGAACCCAGAGGATGTAAAAGGCACGAGGACGTGCGTTTACATGAACTGTATTAGCAAAACAGTGACTAGATTTTAACCCCTATTAATTTTTCTGGTTTTCTTCTGTTGGCACTGCCACATTCAGTGCCAAACCACGCTCAGAGATGATTTGGAACCACCCAAACCCCCAACAGCACCTGATGTGCTTCCTCCCAGCAGGGACAGGTCTTTGGGCTATCCCAGGGCCAGGGTTCCCACACGGGAATTCTCTCTGCCTTGGGGATGAGGATGCTGTTGTGCCTTCCCTGCTCACTGTGGGGTGAGTGGCCGTGCTTGGGCTCCCCTTGAGCTGCCCCACAGCCCCAGGGTGTCCCGGGCTGCCTCCCCTCCTGAGGCTCTTAGGAAAGTTGCACTTTTGATCCCACTAACCAACACTACCCCATTACCTGCTGCAGTTTAGCATCCATTTAACAAAGCCAATTAAAACCCTCTCTCCAGCTAATCTGGTGCAACCTGCCCTGCCTGTCTCAGCTGTGAGAGGGGAGCTCACGCTCAATCCTCTGCTCTCCCACTCTTTGGCAACGTTAATTCCCCAGGACAAACCCTGACAACCCACCAGCATCACAGCCTTTCAGGGGCCTCCTTTTAGAACTCATTTTCAAGGAATCCCCTTTTCTAAAATGGGTTCCACAGGCTCATTCAAACCCACTGCATTGTAAGAGCCTTACCTGTAGAAGCCTTGGTTATCATAGGCCATGTTAGTCACGTCGTCAAATACAGATTTATTCCTGAGTTTCTTGTTGTTGTTGTTATTGTTTCTTCCCTTAAAACCAAAGTAAGCAGCTTGCATGTGCTCTAGTTCTTCAGTTCTCAGCTGGTACCACAGCTGCATATCTCTGTGAATACAGCAAGGGGTAGGGTGCACTCTGGTGATACATGGCTGAGCTCTCACCTCACCATAGTCCTCACCTCTAGAGATTTAAATAGCACCTGAGGGTGGGGAGTTCTTAAACAGCATAAATCTGATTCTGTAAAATAGTGCTATTTTAAGGATTGTCCAGCACTCCTCAAAAACCAGCCATAAAAAGAGCAATTTTCCTGCGAGCACCTGGAACAAACCCCAACGATTAAGTCAATTTGTTACAGTGGGTTTTGTGACTATGGGTAATAAGAAAAGTCACATGAGGTGGGATGTGTCAGTGTTCTCGTGGACTTTCATGGGTGGCACAAGTCAGGCCACATTTTGGTGTGTGTGAAAAGATTACAGACTATCTCCATTTTATGGAATAAATTATTTCAGGGGGGAAAAAGGGATTTTCTGGGAATTTTTACAGCACTGCAATTCCCAGAGGGTTCCAAAATCACCAGGCAGGTTGAAAAGATGAACTGACTTAAAACTGAAGGTGACAGGTAATGTCACCTTTGTTAAGCATAGGACATATTCCCTTGCCTTCGGGATTCCCTTTCAGGAATGCTCAGCTTTTCATGCTGCTCTCTGAGGCAAGAAAAAAAATCATGATTTCTTTTCTTGTTTTTAAAACAAGTCTAAGATTCACAGACATTTTCACTACCTGACGGGGCAAGATTAAATAGTGAGAGCTGATGACACTGATTTTGGTGCCATTTTTGTTCTCTTGGGATGCAATCCTGCTCCTTCCGAGTTAAAAACTGGCTATGCCCACTCAGTGGGACAAGATCTGTGAGGAGGCTCCAAGGTGGGAGGACTTGCAGCAGCCTTTGTCCTTTTTCTCTCCTAAAAACATGGGGATGTGGCACTTGGGACCTGGTTCAGTGGTGAACATGGGTGGCAGTGCTGTGTTGACAGTTTGACTTGATGATCTTCAGATCTGGTTTTTTCCCAACTTTAACGATTCCATCATTCTATAAAATACAAGATGGCACTTCAAAGGCCATAAGACACCTTGCAAGGTACAGGCACAGGTGATCTCTTCTAGCAGACCAACTAGGAGAGCCCCAAAAAGCAGGCAGGCAGACTCCAGAGCTGAAGGCAGGGTGAGGGCATCCTCCCTGCTCCACAGGTACCTTGTCTTTTGGAGGTGGTCCAGGAGACACTTATTTCACCATCTCCACCCCCAGGACTTCTCCCTTTGTATTAAGTTACCAAAGCTGCAGCTTTTTGTCAGGTTCATGCTTTGTGCATCCAGAAGTCCACCCACTTTTCCACCTCCATCTCCAACAGAGATGCCACCACCGAGCCTGGCACTCCAGCAGGGTCCAGAAAGTTTCACAAAGGGCTGAGTTACTCTTCCTCCCACGACATGGACAGTCTGTGCATCACTTCAATTCTCTCTGACAGAAGGGACAAGCCACAAGTGCCCCCAGGTTCCCTCCTGGAGTTGCTGCTGGGAAGGAGCAGCTCCTTCAGGAGACAGGGAAGGGAGCAGCGAGGGCAGCAGGGAGCTGAGAAGCTCCCAGCAAAGGGAATCATTTTGCATCCTGCTGACAGAATCGGGTCACAACGTCCAGTGTGAAGGGCTTTTCTCTTGTAGGAGAAAACTATCGAGTCATCACAGGCATGTGAATGGCCAATTTTGACAAAACTTCATTGAAAATAAATGAAAAACTAGGACTTCGATATGAATACTCTTATCAAAAAGAAAAGTGGTGATTCCACAAGTGTCAATCAACCCTTTCATTTCAAAATTTATTTCATGCTATCAGTAAAAACTTAATATTATGAATGACACCAAGGACTTCCATTTTTCGACTCACAAGGGAAACAGAAAATCTGTATTTTGGTTACACTCAGATTTCAAATGACAGAATTTCCCCCCTCAGCTGGTTCCCACACAGCTCCAGATAAGGCACAGCTTGGCACAGAGACCTTCACTAGTGTCTTCCCTCCACTCCACTGGAGGAACCAGTGGGAATAAGGAGTAGGAAAAGTGAGAGGGGAAAGAGAGACATGGAAAACCTCCTGCAGCAGCGAGTGTGGGTGGATGTTCTGGAGAGCAACAGTGGCTCAGCCCCCTTCAGCCTGATGTGCCCCTGCTGCCACTCTCCACACTGAGTTTCCATAATGGACTGGATTGAAGGTCTGGCTTCTTCCCATTCCTGTTTATAACCCTGCATTTAGACTTGTGCCAGAAGACAAAATCCTCCCTCCTTCCAGCAGCGTGCTGTGACAGCTCTGAGGATGCTCTGCAGATGGGAGGGACTGCACGGCTCTGACTTGGGGAGATTAATTATCCCACTGGTGTTCAAGGAGAGCAAAGGGCAAAAGGAAAGAAAGAAAGAAGAAGGAAAAACACTGCCAGGCCTCGATAAATTGAGGAGAGAAAGGTTGGCCAGAAAATAAGACTTGTGTGTTTGGCTTCTGCATAATTTGGGGTAAATCCAGATCTGCCCAGACCCACTGAGGACAGATGATATTAACAGACACGAGGTGCTTAAATACTCTAGAATTCCAAGTCTTTCTATGCCTAAAGGCTGACCAACAAATGAAGGATTTCAAGTAATTAACACCATTGCAGTGCTGCAATTGGCAACCCCTTTGAAGCTCTCTGCTACCCCAGCAGTGGGGTCCATATGATGAACATTCTTACACCATTTTAAAACCCACTTCTTGACATACCTTTGAGTCCTTCTCCTCTCGCTTTTCTTCACACACTTGATCAGACAGCAGGTCAAGAATGCCATGGACATCAGCAGAATGACAGCACAGCTCACAATGGAGGCGACCACTGCGACCTTAAAGCCAAAAGTCTCGTATTTGGGTATGGCTGCAGCAAAGCAAACACAGAAACGTGTCTCTGAGATCATTAAACCGTGCTGAAACCCGCCTCCTTCACACTTCTGCTCCGTGAGGACCTTCACTTTAGTAGGTGTCAAGAAACCAGAGCATCCTGAGTTCAGCTTAGAGCTGGGCAAGCCTCAAACTGGACTGTTTAAAAATCTCCCATTTTGAAGTCACTAATGACTTGTTCACAGGCATTTCACCACTGCAATTAATTAAACACACTGCCTTTAGCACTGCAGTGGATAAAAAGCACAACTCTGCTGGCAGATCAAATGCAGATGAGCTGCAGACTCTTCTAAATTAGAACTGGAGCTGCAAAAACAAACAGTGACGGGGGCAAAGGGGTTTAGAGAAGCCCTTCAGAGCAAGGCCAGCTCCATGTAAATCCCATTCCATCCAGCAGGGAGCAAACAACAGGTCTGTCTCTGGCTGGGGAAGGATGCAGGGTGAAAGACGTGCAGGGCTGAGTGTTCACAGGGATCTGCTGCTGGAAGTGAGTTCTCCAGACACGAGGAGTGGCCGTGTGGGGTGGCACAGCTAAGGCAGCTCTAGTCAAGCCAGTAACAACTTTATAACAAATAAGCAGGGAACACAGCATGAGAGGTACTTAATGTTGCCTTTTAAACATGATTTGTCAATATGATAACTTTCCCACGTCGCTGCCCACAGGCAACAAGGCAGAATTGCTCAAAAAAATATCACTGTGTTCCTTTCACAGCAAAAACATGGTCAGAAAAGAGTGCCAGGAGATTAGAGGTTTGCAAATATGCTTCCACATCGGCTGGTCACAGCCATATATTCTCTAAAGGAGGGTACAGCCTTTAACTAGAGTTATTCCAGGTGTACCAGTGATGTGGGATCAGGCATGAATCCAACTGAGGCTTTCCCTGATAATGACTGATGTCAGAACGTACATGGAGCGCAATTCCCATCAGTGGGGCAACTTGGAAGAAAATCGAGTTTGCCTTTCTCCTTGCACAGATATTGAGAATCAGGAGATGGGCAGGGTTAAAAACCAAAGAGGGAATGGGTTTGGGAAGAACCTTACGCTTGCAGGAGGGCACTGCGGCTGTCCACTGCGTGCTGTTCCCTCTCCAAACGCAGGTGATGATGCCAGGCCCTTCCAGCTGGTGCTCAGCAGGGCACTGGAACACGAGCACGGTCCCCACGTCGGTGCCATTGCCGTGGAGCACCTGGAGGGTGCCGAGCTGGGGCGGCAGGAGGCGGTGGCACTGCCCTGCAGAGCAAACACACAGCCAGGGGATGCAGCACCACGCCAGGACTGAGGGGCCTGTGAGCTCCCACTGCCCCCAGAGTGTAAACCAGCCTGCAAACCCAGCTGATGGGGAGAGCAAACAGCAGAGCTCGGGGTGGGTGAGCCTGGCTGCTGTGCCAAGCACCAGCCCACAGCCAAGCCCCAGGGGTGCCATTCCACAGCTCCTCTGCCCTGGCCCCCAGCACGTGATCTGTGGCATTATCTGCTCACACTGGTACATACTGAACACTAAAATGTTGGAAAAGCAGTCCTGCCTGAGTGGAGTGGTCTGCTGCAGATCCCAGCCTTGCTGGAGTCTTTAATCCAGCATCTTCCATGCTGGGAGGATTCATTACGCAGCTTCCCCATGCAAATGGCCAAGATCTAATGGATTGAGCACGTATTTCAGACCGCTTGGAAGCACCTTGGCACGATCCTACAGGAAATTCCTGTCTTTAAGAGCACTGCACCTCTGTGTGGCTTGGCTGAAAGGGGTCGAGGGGGTCAAAACCACAGAGGGGGGGAGGGAGAGGCACACACACACAACCCATCTCCCTTTTCAAGTGGCAAAGTCTGCTTTACAACAGATCATTAATTTTGAGCACATTTCTGTTCACTCAGCTTTTCTCTTCCTGTTTCTTTGTGGCTCATACAGCTGCTCCTTGGGCCATGGCCCAATGTCAGCCCCTAACTTTATACACGGGGTTTTATTGTCACAACATTCCTTGTTCATGCTCATTTTAAACGTGTCATTGAGACAACAAAGCACCCAGATAACTTCAAAGGCAGCAACAATAAATATATTTCCTGGTTCTGTACCTGTGCACTGACAGAACCTGGAAACTGTTTTACACAATCTTTGGGTTTTTGGCATTTACTAAGCCCCAGCACTGCTTCTGCATCAGAGCCCAAGCTCCCTGGTTTTCACTGGGTGTCCAAATGGCTTGAGAAGACTCAGAGAAAACCACGCTGCAAGCACTGTGAGGACACACGCAAAAATACTAAAAGGGGTGAAAATATTCTTCCCAAACCATACCCTCCTTGAGGAACTCCTGACAGAACCACATGCTGTTAGGAAACCTATTTTATTTCCAATACCCAAACTCCCCCATGCCATGAGCTGTTGATCACACCACAACTGTCCCCATTCCACGCTCTTAAAACCCCTGCCCCTGGCAAACAAACCCACAGGAATCTCAGCAAAAGACCAAACAAAAGCCACAGAGACAATTCTACTGAGTAAATATGAACCAGTCACTAGCTTTTCAAGCCATACCTCTTTAATTCCATGCAGATTATTGGTTTGTTTTGCCACCTCCTTCAGTAGCAATTTGCTTCAATGAGAGCAAATATTTTCTGGAGGGTTTCCATTCATCTCTTGTCCCTCCCACCCACATCCCATTCCTGGATCACATGGGATGCACTGGACAACTTTCCTCCTCCCTGGGCTCATCACTTACCCTCTGCTCTCCAAAGAACACATCATTTGGCCCTGGATCCCTTCTTTTAAGATATATTTCATTTAATCCAGCCTTGGCCATTCTGAGTAACACGTGGCTGGTTGAGGTGCTTGCACCTTCCCCACCCTGCCCTTGCCACTTTATGCCAAGTGGTTAAAAGCTCTGGATGGCAGTGACCTTGTCACCACCATTCCTGGGTATTTCCTTGCTCTGGCCTGGGCTGCAACAGCATCATGGATAATTCCCAGAGATCATTCCTATAGGAATGTAACTGGGGCTGGAACCCCAGAGGGGCATCTTAACAACAGCTTCAGAGCTGAAAGTTCATCAGCAATTCCATATATTTATATCTGAGCAGAGGAGAAACACCATTTCTTCTTCTAAGAGCCTCTCCACACCGTTTCTTCCCGCTGAAGTCAGAGCATTAAATGTGTCTCTGCCTTTTGCTTTTCACAAATGCCTTTATTGAAATGCCCAGATGGAGTTCTGCCAGGATCATTGTGTGAATTCCACCCAAGCTGAGATTCAGCATCTCTGGATAAAATTTGCCCTAATTTTCATCAGCATCTTCTAAAAACTCATTAGGAAAACCCTTCCTGTTAGCTCTAGCATCCTTCACTATGAACTATCTGTAATGTTTTTATGGTTAACCATTGCACTCACTTTTCTGCTGGGTTAATTTTACCCTTCCATCTCCAGAAAATCATGTTTAAGTAAGTTTTCATCCTCATACTTAGGTAATGAGATGTTCTACACAGTCTTCTCCCTTGAGTGCTCTTCAGGCATGTTTATCTGACTAAATCTACCACAAGCAAGAATATTATTATTAGTTTTATTAATATATCTATATTTTTTATTTCAGCTGAGACAGGTGTCTGAGCCTGCACTGCTGCCTGAAGTAAAACACAAACATCTGTGCTGACCACATTGACATTTTGATTTGTATTTCTTTTCTAAATATCTAGAAAATGTCATCTTTGGGTCTTGGTTTGCAGCAACTCTTGGCACTCAGAAATGTAAAAATGAAAAATCGTAAACTTGAATAAACCCCCTACTAATAAGAGGGCTGGAGCCCCTCTGCTCTGGAGCCAGGCTGGGAGAGCTGGGGGGGTTCACCTGGAGGAGAGAAGGATCCAGGGACACCTGAGAGCCCCTTGCAGTGCCTAAAGGGGCTCCAGGAGAGCTGGAGAGGGACTGGGG
>JAWWMP010000023.1:20936176-20948793 GCA_035047865.1 Dendrocincla tyrannina
GCCAGGTTGGACGGGGCTTGGAGCACCCTGGGCTGGTGGAAGGTGTCCCTGCCCATGGCAGGGGGTGGGATGAGATGAACTTTAAGGTCCCTTCCAACCCAAACCACTCTGTCATTCTGTGGTTCTGTGATTCAATTCCTGCAACTCCTTCTGCAGCTTCTTGGAAAGCAGGAGCTGATTTACACAAACATTTCTCAGCTTGGCCCCACGCTGAGAGGATATCCAGGGCTCAGAAAGTCCCAGAGTGTGGTGCTGCTGTTTGCCAGCACAGAACAGCACTGGCTACAGCAAACAGATTATTGCATGTGACAAATAACTGTCCTCAAAGCAAAGACACCAGAGCACAGCGTCCTCCATAAATTCATAATTCACCCCAACCTCTGGGCTCACAAAGAGCCACACACATCATTTCCAGGCACTGAAAAAGAGAGAGCAATGCAAGAATTAAAACCAAAATAATCCAAAATATCTCTTCTCGTGCACAGCCAGGATTATCTGTATTGCAAAATCGATTTGTCAAAAAGAGGAACCATATGGTTTTGCTGTCAGCAAGCTGTGGGTTTATGCTTATGTTTGGATGATAAGAAAAAAGAAATGAGAGAGCAAGCCAGGCATGCCTGCCTGGCAAACATTTCCTGTGCTCCTTCCACGTGAATCAGAGACTGGAAATCAAATCCATTGCATAAGTAGCTACAAAATGACCTAAACTGCAGAAGTAATTACCTGGAAGGACGCTGCCAAGGCTGCCACTCACTGTCTGTGCACATCTATCCCTTTGCCTCATCATTCCCAAACACACCCCCTTGCATTGCTCACTGTTGGCTATTTAATGTCACTGAGACACGCTGGAATAACTAGAGACCAGAAAGAGACATTAAGTTCTATCAACCCTGCAGAAAATAAACACACCAATGCTATTTCTGCAAGTCCCCTTTCCTCCAGCCTTGGAAATCAGTGTCCCTGGAATCACAGGCAAGGTGTGGAGCACCCACAGCAGCCTCACAGAAGGGCTCTGGGAAGAAGAGATGGCTGTGCCAAAGGGCAAAAGGAAAGCAGCTAGAAAGTGAAACATGAAATAAAGCAGATGCAGCAAAGCATCTCGTGTAGAGTGCAACTGCCTGGCCCTGGCCATGCCTTTGTTCCCTGGCACAGCTGGCCACGAGTCCTGCCAGGGCTGGGCTTTGACAGCAACAAAAGGCTACCAGGAGCTCATCCTCCCACAAGGAAATCCAGATGCTGGCATGGCTTTTTAAGAAATTAGTGTTAAACGTGACACCAGACCAGCAATAGCAGAGCAGGGGGAGATCCAGGCTCTTGAAGCTCTTGAAGCTGCAGAGATTGAACAAGGTCTCCAGGAAGCTGCTGTGGAGATGTTGGAAAGCTCTTCCAGACCTGCCTGCCCTCCAGCATGCAGAAATCACACCCCAGGAAGGTTTTGGGGTCCAGGAGTGGCACAAACCACAGGCACCAAAACACAGCCCTCTGCACAGCCCTCCCTGCAAGGACCAAGTTCAGCAGGCAGGGCCAGGCTCAGCCACCAGTGCCCTGGGAGCTTCACACCCCAAATTCGGATGGAGAGCTGCAAGGACTGAGCAGCAGCCACAGGACTGTTCCCTCGGGTCAGTCCCATGGAGGAACATCTGGACAACTGCAGACAGTGAAACGTGCAGGTATGTAAGGGACACATCTGTCAGAGCACATTGCCAGACAAGAGAAATGCAGCTTGTTAATGGTATGTGGGTCTGGTACCTGCCTGATGTCAGTATTTCCAAATGAAAAGACTCCCAATAAAACATTCTGGGTTTCTATCGATATCATTAATTTTTAAACTGTGAAAGAGCCAACCCAATTTCTGATCATTCTCGCAGGCCATTCTGAAAATGCTTTTTCAGAAAAGCTTATTCTCCCATTAAATAAGTCATTTCCCTGCAATTAAGAGAGCAGGAGGGAAGGAAAGCCAAAAGATATCTGAAATGAGTTTCTTTCTGTGTTTACACATCCATGCTCAAATAAGCTCTCAGCTCACACCTCTGTTATAGCAGACACCTCAGGCTCACTCCTACCCACTGCCCTCATTTTATCCTGTGGTCTGTTTTGTAGGTAAAACTGATTTTTCAGCACATGTAATTAGCAGCATGCAGCATGGAGGGGTGCTGAGACTCCCACGGCAGGCTGAACCTCATCTGTCCTTTTTGGGCTGCATTGCTTTCGTGGAATCACAGGATGGTTTGGGTTGGAAGGACTCTTAAAGCCCATCTCATCCCACCCCCTGCCGTGGGCAGGGACACCTTCCACCAGCCCAACCAGTGGAGAAGAACAGAGAAGCAAATGCATCCCGAGAAAAGAAGGAGCACAAGTGTCAAATGTCGAGCAGCTTTGGAACACAAAGGGGCAGGACCCCCCACCCACACATGACCTTTTCAGATAAGAGAGCAAAAGCCCAGATCCAGCTGCTGCTGGATGCTGGGGATGATTCACTGGGAGCCTGGTCCTCCTGAGCCTCATTCTCTGCCTGGACAAAGCTGGTGTGGAGCCAGCGAGAAGAGAAGCGATGGGCAAGGCTATAAATCATCTCATCAGCACGGCCAAGGTGGGACAACCCAGAGGGGCTGGACCCACTTCACGTGGGTCGCAGTTATTCACATCCCTATCCGTACATCCAGCTGGGAAAACTCTGTGGTCCCTCATGGCTCTGGGTGCCTTTGGTGGATGAAGGATGGAGAAACCTCCTTTGAAGCCTTGCCATGCCTGCTAAGGTGGCAACAATCATCAGAGAGCAGCAAATCCTTGGCTTCCATCTCCCCAAGAAAGCCTGTTGCAAAGTCTTACACCCACTCCTGAAGCAGGCAAATTCAGTTTGTCTCCTTTACAATCCTGCTGGTCCAAGATTTAGGACCCAGCATTAAATACTTACCAACTCTACTCTGGAACAGTAGGAACAACTTGAATCCCTGTAAAATCCAAGCTACCTATCACCTAAATGCTAGATTAGGGCTTGATGGCAACTTGTGCCACCCACTCTGGTTTCAAACATAAATAATGGGTAGGACTGGTGTAAAGAGATTCTTTCCAATGTGCTTTATGTTACTCTGTTAGGACAGGATTTGTCCCAGTCACCACACTACCCTCACCATGATTGATTTATTCTGCCAATTTACATCAAAGTCAGGTTATTCTCATGTGTAGATTTTACTTCTGGATCTAGAAATGAGGGCAACACCGACTCTTTATCCTCCTGCGGCAACAACTGAATGAAAAATAGGAACTAAATGAAAAATGAGGCAATTTTTTATCTAAATCAATCAGTCTGTCTCTCTGTCTCTCTCCATCTATCTATCTATCTATCTATCTGTCTGTCTGTCTGTCTGTCTATCTATCTATCTATCTCCCTCCCTCTCCACTATGAAGTGCACCAGAATGATGGTTAATTCAAGCTGTTCCCCATTAAAAATGGCCCATGGAAATAATGCCAACAGTTCTTTTGTGACAGTTTAGTGCAGGGAGCTGTTAGTGCTGATGGTCTCCCCTCTTCGGCATTCGAAAGCAGATGATAAATGAATTCCATATTTGCCCAAAGCAGAGTTTGTGGCCTGGTTTCCAAAACCAAGCTCCTGAAGAGAATACAATTAAGAGGAATAACCTGGAATGAGCTTTTCACCTGCACTTCAGCTGAGACCCTGAGTGTATGAGATGCCCCAGAGGTGACCTCAGCAGGATGCCACCACAGGCCATGGCTCTGGGCACCAAGTCCCAGCTGGAATGCCCAGCAGGCAGCCCCGGAGCAGCCCCAGCTCTGCTTGCCTCCAAAGCACTCCAAGCTAGCACTGCTTCTTGCATAATGAGCATTGGTATTCACAAGAAGGAGAACAGAAGTAACTGGTTACACAATACCAGTCTCCTACAGATGGTCCTCAGCCTCCCCCATGCATCTCTGGGAGGTTCAAATCCAAAGCAAGATGTGTTACCCCAGGATCTGGCACCCCATCTCTAGGGAGAGCCAAGCAAATCAGGGCCATGAGAAGCACACAGCAAGGCGACAGATCCATCAGCTCAACTCTGAATTTGAAATTCACAGGTCAGGAATGTTCCTGTATAATTTTCCTTCTCTCCAGGGAATAACAAAGACTAGGAGCATCAGTGCAGCTTCCCTCTGCCACCAGGTCCCTCTGCCCTCAGCCAGGTTTTGGGAGGCACATCGTTGGTGGTGGAAGTGTCCTTCACTGAGCTGGTGAAGTGTGGAGGTGTATAGTTTCAATGTGCACCATTATTTTCCCCCAGTGCTCATGAACAACCTCTCATTCATTAAACCTTGTGCAGCCAACTGTAACATTTCTGCAGATGGTGCAGAGCAATCCACGGGCTCCGTGAGCCAGACCCTGTATATGTTCTAATAGAAAGTATGAGGATCATAATTCTCCCTTTCCCACAGTCGAGTAAAACATGATCTTGGACCGATGCTCAAAGTGTTTTTCATCATCACAACAACTGCAAGAAAACAATCACTGCAAATGTTAATAAAAGTTACACAAATATGCTCAAGAAAGCCAGAGGGTTTGGGAAATACAGATTTCAGCATCCAGCTCGATATTGTCCCCCCAGCAATTTACTGTGAGGGTGGGCAGGCCCTGGCACAGGGTGCCCAGAGAAGCTGGGGCTGCCCCTGGATCCCTGGCAGTGTCCAAGGCCAGGTTGGACGGGGCTTGGAGCAACCTGGGCTGGTGGGAGATGTCCCTGCCCATGGCAGGGGGTGGGATGAGATGAGTTTAAGGTCCCTTCCACCCAAACCCTGCTGTGATTCTATGATTTAGCACCCTGCTAACAGGGACCAGGTACCAAGAGGAAAGCAGACAAGTTTCACAAGCCCGTCTCCATGCTCATCACAGGAGCTCAGTGCGAGAGGGGATGAACAGCCTCTCCCAAGAACAAACTCATTTCAGCACTCTCCCCTCACACGAGCAGATGATGCTGGGCACGTGTGGGGGCTGGAGAAGGCTGGGGGAGCTGGCTTGTAGGAGACTGAATTTGAAAACCTGCCCCTTTTGTCTGAAAGGGGGTGGTCTGACACAACCCACCCCTTTTGCTTTTGTTCCCTTTAAAAAACAGAAAGGAGAATAATGCCAAGCCCACCTTGCCTGGCCATTTCAAATACAAACACCTCACCAGCACCCACCTACCAACAGCCCCAGCAAAGGGTTCACTGTCAAGAAAGATTCAGCTCTGTGGATTTCCACCTACTGAATGGTTTGGCACCTCTAAGGATCTCTGCAAACCCCTTCAGCTTTGCCTCTTTATAGCAGACAATCTTCTATAATATCTGATCCAATTTACGTTTCACCTGAAAGGCTGCTTGCAACAGATCCACCATTTTCTAGCTTCCTATGATAATTATTGAAGTTTTGTCACCAAAATCAAGCATTTTAATAGATTTTTTATAAACTGAACAGGATGTCACTGCTTTCTGCAGATGAGGGAATTAAAATAAGGAGAAATCAGCAGCAATGCTGCCCATTAAGCTCTGGGTCTTTAGGTTCAATATATAAACCACTGGTGCTTCTGGTGCCCCTCAGGGGGCTGCACAGATGAGCAGGAGAGCTGGCCAGTGCTAAGAACTCCAGGAATTCAAGGGTAAAGGACCAAAAATTATTAGCTGAACACACCTGATGGAAACCTGAGTGCTGCCACCATCAGACATCTCCTGCTTCTAACGTGGTTTTCCAAGTTCCATTTAACTTCCAAGAGGCAGGGCTGAAATCCAGCACTCTGTTAGAACACCAGCCACTGGAGAAGCCAAAAGAAACCCCCACACCTATTTCCACAGGGAAAGAGCATGTCTGTTAGGAGCCTTGGAGAGAGAAAGGGTGAAGGATGCCCCACCAGACAACTGGGCAGGGCTAAGGCTGCCCCGTGGGCATCCCTTGGAAGGAGGGCAGCATCCCTGCATATCCACTGCCCACACCCAGCACTCTCCCACTCTTCCCCTCCTGCAGGGCACGGAGCTCAGCCTGGCTGTGTATCTGCCCTGCCTGGCCCCGGGTTATCTGCCTGCAGCAGCTGCTGGGGCTGGTTTGTGCACAGGTGCTGGGTCAGGAAGGGCACCGATAAGAGCAGATGTGCCCTGGTGATGTGCCCCGTGGCCTCTTGCCTCTCCGTGACGTTTGCCACACTGGGCACAACCTCTGTGGACGGTGGAAAGCCCCGTTGGTTGGGGGAGATTGCACTGGTCAAAAAATTCTCAAGTGGGAAGGGTGCAGAGCTGGACAAAAAACACTTCAGGCATTAAGAAAACCCACCGCCAACGGGATATTTTAGGGGGGTCAGAACTGCACGTTATTTGATGGTTATACACTCATTTTTTGCCAAAAAGCCCCAAAACACGGGAATGGCATTTGCACAGAATGTGCATTTGTAAAGAATATAGAAACTTTACAACTTTCCTCTACGAAATGTTACTGTTTTAAAACAGACTATGGAATACAGATTTGTTCATATTCATGGAGAATTTCCAAGCACCCTGTTAAGCAGAACCAGCCTGAATGCTCCAGACCTTGCCTGCATTCACTACCCCTGGCTGGCCCCCTCTGGCTTCTCCAAGAGAAGAAGACCCCAAGACTGTCAGCAAGGATTTCTGTGAATCATTGATCTTTTCAGACAACCAGTCTAACAATGGCACGCCTTCCATTACGGTGCTACAAATCCTTCCCCAGCTGAGGAACTAACAGGCAGATTTAAACCCCTTCGCTGTGGTTTTATCACTTCTTATTTTCCCTCTCTCCTGGTTGGGTCTTTTCCTGGCAGGGTTTGGCTTTCCCATTCCTGGGTTTGATGCAGAGGGGTGAGCAGCCAGGAGCCTGGAGAGGGACACCAAAGCAACCTCCAAACCCTGAGAGCCACGCAGCAATGATTAACAGCATGAGTCAACAAGCACATCTGCTTTTGGCCTCCCTGGCCACGGGAATTGGTGGAAGATGGCATGAAGACTGACGGGAACCACTCCATTGTGTTTGCTTTTTCCCGTTAAAAAAGTCAATGATTGCAGACGAGTTATCCTCAGAGTGACAAGGAGCTGGAGAGAGCAGAGCAGAGGCCAGCAGCCCATGCCCTCTCCTTCCCTTGTACTGCACATGGCTAGGAAACTCAGATCTGCACCTGATAATTCAGCTAAACCACTGGCAGCTTTTGGGCAGCCAGATTAAAATGAATGAAAACCTTAGCCCTAATCTAAACGGGCTCTCTTTCCTGGGCAAAACTGCCCCTGGCTTCACGGGGCACCACTTTTTAAAGAACAGCAGAACCCGTGTGTCCAGTCCAGATGCCTCTTTTGACCCCGTCAGCTACCAAAGATCTTGGCAATATCTGCACCTCTGAGCAGAAACACTCCTGGGTGTAATTCTGCTCTTTTACATGAAGGCACAAATTTCTGCTCTTCTGAGCAGGAGAAAACAACAACCAAAATTTGCCCTTTGCACCTCTCTGAGGCACCGCAGCCCAAACCAGCCTCCCCCACACTGTTCCCAGCCCACGCATGCACTCAGGGGATGTTATACACCATCCTCTCCCTTCACCCTGCTTGACTCCTGTCCCCGTTTTCACCCCTCCTCAGAACCACTCCACATCAAAGCTCCTCTGCTTAGGAGTCTGGTACACATGAGCAGCATTGTATCTGGCTTTATTTCATCCCAGAAATAATAATGGAATCGTCGCTCCCGGGTCTGGTGGAGGAAAGGCAAGGAGTTAACCCATCCCTGTCCTCCCAGCTGCTGCTGCTCCAGCTGCAAGTGCTGCCTCCCTGAGCAGAGACAGAGCCCCTGGAGATGCTGCTGAGCCACAGGGGCTCTGCTCTGCTGGCAAAGGCTCGTCCATAACCCAGGCACCAGCCCAGCCCCATCCCCGAGACCCTCAGCAGATACAGGAATTGATTTATTTTGGGGAGCGGTTGCTCATTCTGCAACTTCTGCATTTCTCCCTGTCATCTGACAACCGAACGAGACGCGAGAGAGGCAGACTCCCATGCAGGCTGCAAAATCATCCCCCTGCCGATCCTGACCCACTGAGCTAGTCAAAACTGTTCCTCAGGATAACACACTTGCTCATCTGCGGCCGCATTTCAAAGACAGCGCGTCAATAAAATGCCTAAATGAAAACCAGCAGTCGTCCTACGTGGTGGCTTGTCCCCATCACAACACTGAAGGCAAGGCTCTGCAGCGCACATAAAAAGTCAGTGGCAATCGTGATTAATAAGCTAAATCATGCTAATTCCAGCACAGCTGCAAATCTGTTTGCTGAGGAGTTGTGGAGGTGCATGGGGAGGCTCTGCTTTTTCATGGGAAAGGTCCAAGGATCTCCTGGCTCTGCCACAGTGGGAACACCAAAACTTTGGCCCTTTATTATGGACCACATTCCTGAAAGTCCTGGGTTAGCTGCTGCCACTTGGGGTGCTTCTGTTCCTGTGTTTTCAGACTGACTTGAGGGATTTTTTTTAAATATCAATGTTTTGGGTCTAAAGCATTCAGCTCGCCTCATTCCCTAGCTGAAATTCAGAAGTCTAATCATAATCCATCTCTCTGACCCAGGCAATTTCAGAGTAGCTGGGATGAAGCATTGGAGAATACCACAGGGAACAATCTTGCACTGCAGAGGATTCAGAAAACCCAATAACTTAATTCCTTCTCTGTCTTGTACTGCTCTGGAGTTTTAATGACAAGCACAAAAATCCTGCCCTCAAAGCAGTATCAATGCCTGGTGGAAAAGCCTAACCACCCAGATTAACATCCTGCATGTACAGGAGATAAAACCAATTAGCTGACATTGTGTAACTGTCACTTCTTCCACTGTACTTAAGACAAGGTTTCACAGGGGTCTTATGGGAGAACAAGAAAGGAGAAATAACAAGTACATGTATTCCAAGTCCTGTCACATTCTGCCCCGTGGAAATGGAAATTTGGGATCAATGTTCCCTTCCACAGCCTAAAAGCTGAGCTGCACCTCAGGATGGCGGGGACAAGGTGAGAAACCTCCGTGCAACCTTTCAGCAGAGCAGCAGCACTCCTGGCTTTGAAGAACAGCTTTGCTTTTGCCTTTCTGGAAGAGAAACTGCAAGTTCGTAGTGACACGATTTCAGTTTCTGCGCTGGCAGTGAAACTCCCTGCAGGAAAATAAAGTCGTCAGAACAAAAGAAGAGACACCTCAAGTCACACCAGAGATACATCAATCCTGGTACCTTCATCCCACCAACAGCTGTCCAGGGTACAACAGAGCCAGTGCATAAGATCCCTCTTCTATCCTCCAGCAAACTGCAGCTTGTGCCTGTCCTAAGCCAGAGGAGACCCTGCCTCCTCCCTTCGGTGGTGTCTGCAAGATAATTCCTTCCACAGCTTGGTCTGGGGGAGCATTCACAGCGTCCTGCAGCTGTGAAACCTCTCCCCTTCCCTGGTTTGGGAAGAGGAGAGACGAGAAGGAACCACAACTACAAACAAGAGCACAACCTACTCATTTATAACCTGTCATAATGAGTGTTTCTGCCTTGTCCTGCATTTCTGCTCCCCTTGTCTGTGGATGCACTGATGTGCTTGGAGATGCATCTCTTTGTTTACAGAAGTCAGTGCTGCCTGGTCTGAAAGAGCTACAGGATGGCACTAAGGGATGAGGGAGGAATCACAGCAAAAACAAAAACACAGGTACCACCCTGGAAAAGCAGAGGGCCAGAGCCTCCAACTTCAGCAACATGGAGACTAAAAATAATTTTATACCTTTGTAACTCCTTCCTCTTTTTCCTATTTCACCCCAAAAGCCCCCAGTCTAATCTGAGCAGCTTCAGAGGCACCAGTATCTCAGTGGCAAGGAAGGGGCAGGGCTGACGACAGCACCCTGCTCCCTGCCGATTCCCACAGGGCAAGAGAGTGCTCAGGTCACCACTGGCACAAGCAGTTCAGAATCTCAGGGGCTTTTCCAGAGAATATAACGAGCCTGGAGGGCTCTGGTCAGTGAGTGCCCATAGCACACTGCTGCAGCAAGGCAGTAAGGCTGGAACGCTGCTGAGCCAGCAAACCAACCCCAGGGTGGTACAGAACACAGAACAGCATCTGTACCGCTTGAAAATACAAGAGCCTGAAGTGCAGGACGCTCCCCCTCAGCCTCCAGAGATTCGTTGTGCTCTTCCCCTGCCCCACAGCTCACACCCTGCAGTGCTGCAGACCTTCCCCCGGGGTAAGCCAGGCTCCCACAGCATCTCTGGGATGGAAGGGTCCTGCTAACCCTCCCCGAACACGGGGTGGGATCATTCTCCCTGCTCCTCGCAGAGGGAGACGCCAGTTCTTCAGCACAAGGCAAGCCCAGGAAAAGCAGAGGGTGTTTGGATCTCACAGCTGTGTCTCAGGAAGCTGAAAGACCCTCTAAGTGCTGCAAGGCATCAAGGGTGTGCCAAGGAACTTCCTTTAATTTCTCTCTCATTCACACGGTAATTCAAATGGAAATCTTGCCGTAGGTTTTTTCATCCTCTCGAACATGTGAGGGAGTCTGTCCGTGCAAATCTTTATCATCACCCTATTCCTCACGGCCTGAAATAGCGGAAGGGGACACTCAGCATGAAAAAGGATCACCAATAATGACATGATACTGTATAAATACCGTGCAGCAGTTGGCAGCGAACACTGATGCATAAATAACACGGTGGTGTTTAAATGAAGCGTCCCGAACGCGAGTTTCATTTAAATTATACAAGAAGTAGCCACCACAGTAACCGTGTAAGCCACTCGGAGCTCCAGCAGCACCTCCACCTGACTCAACACACTCACAGTCACGAAGGGGTGTTCGCAGAGGTGGAATCTGCCCCGTGCCAAACCAGAGACGGGACGAGAGACCACAACACCCGGCCAAGGTCCGGTCCTAGAACCCATCCAGCAGCTCCGTGCAGCACAACCACGGCCAGACCCAGCGTGGTCCACTTCAGCACCTCGCCAAGAGCTCCTGCTCCACGGGTTTGGTGTAGTTGGTTTGGAAATCATGGTGTTTGTTTGGCTAGAGACATGGCTGAGAGGAGCCAGGTCGATAGATACCCGAGGGATTAACTGAGCGTGGATTTCTAGTCTTAACACCAACTATTTTGTGGTGGATCCCACATTTCTGGCATTTTTGGCACAGATCTACACAGAGTAAGATTAACCTACACAGAATCAGAAAGGCCAAAGTGTAACACAGGGCATGACACTTCTGAAACTCATCTTAGTGTGGGCAAACCCGGCCCCACGAGACTTTGACACAACAAATAAAGGCAGCCAAATATACATGCTTTTAAAATAGAAAAAAGTCAATAATTAGCAACATCATCAAATTAGAGCAAGAGGGTCTACACTTGGATTTGAGGTAATTCTCTAAATAGGTTTCCCAGAACTTGTCTCGCATTTTCAAATGAACTGCTCTCTTAAATTCAAATTAAATTCACAGTTAAGCATATTCAGAGGATGCAATTTAAAGCATCGCTACGCTGGCATGCCAGATACGTTTGCTCACCTTCTATGGGCACAACAGAAGCAGGTATTGATAAAGTCTGTTAGACCCTCATGAGCAGATTAGATCGTAGGGATATGAGGAGACAGGCTGCACACGAGGGGGTCCCTGGGCTGCAGGAGCACACAGCCCTGCCTGCTCTGAAGCCACGGAGAATTCTGTCTGCCCTGTGAGAAGAAACCCCCGCAAGCAGGAGCTGCACGGAGCTCCAGCATCCCTCCATCTCACCCTGCTCCCGGCTGGGGTCAGACATCCCCCATGCAGTGGGCACGTCCCCACCAGTTTAGGGCCAGACCCTCTGTCACCTCCCGTTATCCCCAAGTTATTGGACCCACTCGAGTCACAGAGGTTTTGAAACGATGTCATGTCCCGTGCAATCGAATTGAGTACCAAAACTCAAGGGAAGAGAAAGAAATGGAACCAAAATGCTTTGATCTGTTTCTCAGTCCACCCCTCGGTGTGCTATCATATCCCATTAACACACTGATATCTTCATTTCCTACCCAGCCGAGTGACATGTGCCCAGGGACGATGTCCCTGAGGACCAGCAGCTCCCATCCCTGGTCACTTCCCTCCCTATCCGTGTATTCGGGACCAATGAACTCCAAACTCCCATCAGTGAACCCCCAGCGCTTCCCCTCCGAGGGCAATCCCCCTCCCCACGCCGGGGACCGCAGCCCTGCCAGACCCTTCCCAGGGTCTCCGGGACCGGCTGGGACCCCCCGGCGGCTCCGGGACATCGCCGTGTCCCCGACAACTTCCAGATGCGGGGAGGACCCTCCCCGACCCTCCGCGGCTGCGGGGACCGGCCCGGGGCGGGCACAGAGTGGGACGGGAGGGGACCCTGCCCGGACAGGAGGTCCGGAGCTGAGGGGGGCGTAACGCAGCCCCGGCCGGGGGGGACATCCATCTCTGCCCGGGGCACCGCATCCTGCCCCGGCCACCGCGCATCCCTACGCCGGCGGGATCCCGCACCCCACCCGGGGTCCCGCCGAGCATTCCCTTCCCCTGCGGTGCCGGGGGGATCCCGCACCCTTCCCGGGGTCCCGCCGAGCATCCCCCTTCCCCTGCGGTGCCGGGGGGATCCCGCACCCCTTCCCGTGGTCCCGCCGAGC
>JAWWMP010000023.1:20948893-20970334 GCA_035047865.1 Dendrocincla tyrannina
TCCCATCCTGAAGCTGCTGAATCCCATCCTGAAGCTGCTGAATCCCATCCTGAAGCTGCTGAATCCCATCCTGAAGCCGCTGAATCCCATCCTGAAGCCGCTGAATCCCATCCTGAAGCCGCTGAATCCCATCCTGAAGCTGCTGAATCCCATCCTGAAGCTGCTGAATCCCATCCTGAAGCTGCCTCACGTTCTCATTCTGGCAGTTCTCAAACCTAACTGAGGAGAAGTAATGACTTTTCCTGACTCAGGCGCCAACTTGAACTAAAAGACTTCTCTTCTTGGCCACACCTTGTGCCACCTTCTTGCTGTGCTGAGTCCATTTCCCACTCCCACCTGGGCACAGCAAGGCAGCTCTCTCCAGCCTCTCCTGCTGCCTAATGCCCCTAAAGCATCATTTGGTTTTTAATTACATATTTCTTCAGTCTTCAGTGGCCTCAGCCTGGGTGTCTGCACTGGGTAACACAGATGTGGGGTTTTATTTCCTTCTCCAAAAGCTGATCCCGGGGGCTGTGAAGAAGAGCCCAGACAGTTCATCCCAGCCATGAAAAGGGGATCTCAGCAGTGACCCACAGGCCATGGGACCACCTCAAAGCCAGTCCAGGGCCACCCATCACGCTGGGACCCCACTGCAAAGGGTGGGGACACTGAGCCACAGCCCAGGGCAGGACTGAGTGTCACTTCCCTGGGGCTGGGGGAGTCACCTGTGCAGCCCAGAGCTGTCACAGCGTGGGAGAAGCCTCTTCTTCAAGCCCTGGGGTTGGACTTCGGACCTTTCAAGGTGCCTTCCACCCTAAACCATGCCATGACCCCACAGTCCCTGCCCTGAGGTGCTCCCCCAGCTCAGCCCCCTCCTCTCCCAGCAGAAAGGCAGACTTGCCAGAGCATGGGAGGAGTTTCATGGTCGGGTTTTTAGGGGCAAAATAAATACCTCTAAAATTATAAAGCCTCATAAGCTTTGGTGTTAGGAGGGAAACAGTGCCACGAAACTGAACAACTGCTCAACTCTCCTGTGCAAGAAGGGACAGCAAACGCTGTGATGTAAATCCCTGATTATTTAAGGCTTGGCAGGAGGCAGAAATGATCTCATGCTGAAAGACCAAACAAAGCTATATGGTCAGATCCTCAGCTAATTTAACAGAGTTGTAACTAAATCCATCTATTTGTACCAGCCAAGGAGCTGCCCACTGTCCTTTCTAACGAATAAAGATTTTTGTTTCCAGAGTTCTGCTTTTCCCTGCGCAGTTTTAAATGGATTGTTGCAATGATTCATTTTATTAAGCCATTTTTATTTCAGCCTTTTGCCCTTTTCACTGCACGGAATGGATTTGTCACAGTCTCTAAGTGGTGCATTCAAATGTAATTGCAGAGATGCTCAGCAACATTGTCAATTTGCTCATTGAGCAAAGGGCAGTGCCTGAAGGATATGCAAGTCCACATTTAGCTCCAACTTCAAAACAGCACGAGCTGATATTGGTTAATAATTCTTCTTCCAGCTGGTTTAAGGGCCTGAACAAGGGAAATATCACCCCCAAGCAAGGCACTGACACATCACTACAGTTCGAGACAGTCAAAATGGCACAAGATGATGAAGAAGGGAAATATTGAAACATTCCTTGCCCCAGACATGAGCAGTGTGGGACAGAAACATGAACATAGAATTCCCTGCTCCAGCCCCTGCCTTTGACCCACCTCATGCTCTGCATGGTCAAAGAAAAGAGGTTTAAGGAGGGGAAGCAAACGTGATCAGAGCTATCCAGAAGGGACAAGAGGCCCAGACTCCTTAGAAAGAGACACCTGGGAAGATCCAGAGAAGTTCTGTGCAGCCTCAGGGGCCCCAGGAAGGTTATGGGGGGTGGCCAGTGCTGCTCCCCAGCCAGACACAGAAGGTGCCAGCACAGCAGCCTCAAAACCAAGGGAAGGCATTTTCTAGCCAAGGTGGGGTTTAGCTACAGAATTCTTTGACACAGGATACTCTGGATATTAATATATATATATATATGTATGTATATATATATATACACAGTCAAAACCCCCAGCAGCTAAGTTCTAGGGCAAAAGGAATTCTTCCCTGTGAGGGTGGGCAGGCCCTGGCACAGGTTTGCCCAGAGAAGTTGTGGCTCTTCCACCCCTGGAAGTGTCCAAGGCCAGGTTGGACAGGGCTTGGACAACCTGGTGTGGTGGAAGTTTGCCACGTCCAGGGAATGGAGTAAATAACTGGAGACTGGCCCCACCTGACTGCCCTGTCACTGCCTTTTACCCTTGCCCTTGGCAGCTTCTTGTTGGTGTTTTTGCCTTTGCCAGGGCTCCTTTCTTATTCTGCATCTTAGCAGAATAGGAAAATCATTAAAAAAGCGCTGAGACGAAATTGTGTGGGAATGGGAATAAATGCAGCTAACTGATTGGTTGATGAAAACTTCCTGAAACAAATCTGGGGTCGTTTGAACCCTTAATCTATGATTCTGTATTAAAAATAAAAAAGAAAGAGAAAAAATGACAGACATCAGTTTAATTAATAGCAGAAAAGGGATGATGGGCACCTTGGAGAGGGACAGCAGCTCCTGGATAAGCAGCTGGCCAAAGGAAAGCCTCACCCAGCTGCTGAGGGGAAGGAGAGAGAAAACTCTCCCAGATTTGGCAGGCTGAGCTCCCAGGCTAAGCAGTGGTTTGGGATCCTGTTTTGGGATTGCTCAGGGCACCACACCTTGGTTTACTCCTGCACCAGCCACGCTGGGAGGCAGGCAGGCTCTGCTGCCTTGGCTGGTTCCTCAAAGACCTGCTGTGTTTTTTACTCCTTGGGTGCAACCAGCCCAGTGGGGATGGTTTGCTGGTGCAGCCCCACATCCCTCAGGCACAGGGAAGGCTCCTGGCTCGTTGCCTGCTTTTGGCATCTCTGCTGGAACGTGCCAACGTCAGGACATCCCACCTATGGCTCTTGCACTTTTCATCCCCACTTCACTGAAATCCAGTCTCCTGCTTAAATTCACTGCTGCTGCCACCACTGTATTTTTCATCTGGTCTTAGCATGGCCAGCAGATAAAATTCAGCTCTATGCAGAGCTAGAAAGAGGCTATTAGTGGTTTAAATCTTATTTATGCACTAATACGAAGGCATAAGTAGGACTAACAGGATGCTTAATCCCTGTGCTAGCCCTGAGCTCAGAAGAACAGATTTTAGACAAAGGAAAGTCTAAAACTGATAACTTTTAGGACAAATACTGTCAGTGACTCCTATTTCTTCAGCTTTGGGAGTTCCCACTTCCTTCCAAATGAGAGATGAGGAACGAGAATGAAACAAAGGTCCTGACTTTGTAGGGGAGGTACGCCAGTCCTCTGATGAACTCGTGGCCTCCTCTGGACTTGTCCCAGCAGTTCCATGTCTTTCTTATGCTGGGGACACCAGAACTGGATGCAGGACTGCAGGTGGGGTCCCATGAGGGCAGAGCAGAGGGGGAGAATCCCCTCCCTCGACCTGCTGCCCTCACTCCTTTGGATGCAGCCCCAGGATTCTGTTGGTTCCTGGGCTGTGAGTGCTCACTGAGTTCTTTTTTTGGTGTCCACGTCACCAGCAAAGCTGTTGAACAGGATCAGCCCCAGCATGGACCCCTGAGGGACCCCACTCATCACTGGTGTCCACGTGGATGAGCCCTTGACCACAGCTCTGTGTGCAGCCACCAAGCCAGTTCTGGGTCCACCGAGTGCTCCATCCATCAAATCCATGTCTCTCCAGTTCAGAGACAAGGAATTCATGCAGGACACGCACCTGCTCCAAGGATTTATATGAATGAAGTCACAGCAAATGAGATACAGGTCTCCTCCCACACTTCTTGAAGCATTTGGTTGCTGGAACAGCAAGAAAGCCTCATAAGAAACAAGTGACTGGAGTGGTTCATTATCCCTGGAAGTGTTCACCCCATCCCTGGAAGTGTTCAAGGCTGGGCTGGATGGGGCTCTGAGCAACCTGCTCTAGTGGAAGGTGCCCCTGCCCATGGCAGGGGGTGGGAATGAGATGAGCTCTAAGTCCCTTTCAAACCAGGCCACCAAATGTCTGCTGTGAGTGCTGGCATGGAGGAGACAAAACTTCCATTTTAGTGCTGCAGAGAATTAGAAATAAACCCTAAAACCCATGTGTCCCCCATACTTAAAGATAGGGAGGTGAGTTCTTACCACTGCACAGAGGTTTAAGACCAGAGTTACACTGAGGCACCAGAAACAATGAATTCTATTATTCCTTTACCCATCAGCAATTTTTTCCCCTCTTGATCATACGCTCTCCCTTGGGCTTGTTCACTAAAATAAACTCACATTCCCCAGAGAAAAAAGGACTTCCTTACTGAGCAGCTCCAAAGCTTGTGTGGCAGGCTGGGGGCTGAGAAAGGCAGCAGATCCAAAACCACCACCCCATGGTCTTGTTGGGGGCACATCATGGTCCCTGAGACGGAAGGTGGAAGGATGTCCTACCTGCGAGCTCAGGCTCTTCCCCTGGGTGGTCTCATCCTGAAATGCCAACTCCATCACCCCTGCAAAGGCACCCACTCCCTTCCAGCAGCTGGGGACCTGGCTGGCTCTGCTCTGCTCTGAAAGGCTGGCTCAGAAAACATCTGCAAGCTTTTATTCTCCTCAGCTGGGGGAAGACCCACTAGAACATGTCAATGAGGAAAGCGAGGTGCTACTTTATATTTTCAAAATAAAAAAAAAATTAAACAATATATGAAGTGTTCCAGGCTTCCCCCATCAGAATTTTGGAAATTAAGAAGAGCAAGGGCTCTTTGGAGTTTTCTGGGTTTATTTAAACCACACTTCACTCCTCCACCTGGCTCTGGCCGTGGGCTGGTAATTCTATTGCCTGACAACACTTAGCCATACCACATCCACTTTGCCAGGCTGGGGAATTTCAAAGGAGCGATGAAAAAGTCATATTTGACAAAGGAAAAACAGGTCTGAAAAGAAGCCAATAGGAATTTTATCCCTGGATTTCGAGGCAGCCAGGGTATGGTTTCAACCTGTGAATCTCCAAGTGAGGGAAATACCTCCATTTCAGCAAACAAAGCCATTCATTTCAGCTGAAGCACAGGGCTCGAAATGGCTCTTTCCCCTCCGTGCCTGGTGTGTTATCAGGGTGAGCAGATTGCACAGCTCCCTCCCACATCCTGCACTAACCTAAAGCAGCGTCACATCGATGCATTTCTGAAGAACAGGCAATGGGATCGATTAAAATGCTCTTAAACACCCCATTTGCAGCGCTCTCCAGGAGGATGCGGGTTGATTGTGATTCAAGCAGCCTTTACAGATCCCACTCGAGCTTTACTGTAGCTGTGAACGAACCAGCCAAACCACAAAACCTCCTTGGGCACAAAGGAGACGTGGACTGGGACACCGAAATGCCAAATTCAAGGTCATACCGTGGACAAGATGAGGCTCTTCTTTGTGCAAGTGCAAAACTGGTCCAGGACGGGGGAGGCTGAACCACCTCTCATGGGAAGATACCATTTCCTGTAGTCCGAAAATAAATGAAACCTAAAAGTGCATTCCTAACTTCGTGCTTCATTAGGTACAGTGTTTACAGAGAAGCCTCTCGGAAAGCGAGCCCCAAACAAAGCTTCACACCTTTTAATTACCGACAGTTCCCCTCCACTGCCAGCTCCTCTTCTCGCTTCCTCCATCCTTTCCATTCCTCTGAAGCTTGTGCAGAACCCCGAGTGCTAATGGGGGTAATTAAAGTAACTGCAGGAGTCACTAGAAATCACCTTTCAGATTATTGGCATCTCCTGCACTGGGGTGTCATCACGGGTGAGCTCTAGGGCAGCCACGCTCTGGAGCAGAAGAAAATAGCAGCACTCAAAACAACTTTACGGCTCATAAACGAGGAATGGGCTGGAAATCCCAGGTTATTCCATGTGTTATTCACTTTTGGGGTGATTCTCCTTGCCCTGGGTGAGCATCGGAACCCTCCCTGAGCAGGATGGGGGACAAGGGACAGGGCAAGGGTGGCAGCTCAGCCTCCCCCTCTGGCCTGACCTCTGCCAGCATAGCTCATGATAGTTTAATTTATTTTTTGATTTTCTGATTTAGTCAATTTCCGTATCTATTCCGTTTCAAAATTCATATATTTGAGGTTAAAAAAAGTCTTAAATACTCACCTAGCAGGTGAATAGGTGTGTACAGACAGTGTTGGGCAGTGCCACTGATGGGGCACACGACTTTGGAGGAGCTGTGCCCGCCCTGCCCCTGGCACATGCCACTGTCCCCCACAGCCCCCCCAGGCTTCTTGTTCTCCTCTCACTCCCCATCCCCTCAGCCCCCACCAGCTGAACTGCAGCCAGCTATTTCAGCTTTCCTCTGCACAAATGGCATGCCCAGCAAAGATTTTTATAGATGTGATAGAAACATAAAAATAAAAGAGATTGAGCTTAAACAGCCTGGCGTGGTGGGAGGGTTGTGATTAATACCCAAACAACATGCTGTCTCTTCTCACTGGATCAAAGCGGGATGGAGCCATAAATTTGAAAAAATAAATCCACTGTCAAGACACAAATGCAAATATCCAGCAACTACTCATTTTCAAGTATGACACTGCTGAATAATAAAGGACTTACAGGCATCCAGTAGGAGTTGTTCAGAGTTATTGCAGTTTTAGGAATACCAGTCAGCACCAGTCAAAAGCTGCCAGCTCCGTGAGCACATCTTGCTTCTGGCCACAGGCACTCGAGGACACTGTTAAAGCTCTTCCTTGCCAAGCACTTCGAGCAGCTCAGCCTTCCTGGGCCAGCTCATTAACCAGATCTTATTAATTTGCAACCAGTTGTTTCATGGGTGTAGACACGAAAGGGGTGGGAAGGGAAGTGGCACTGAATTTGAGTCTCTGGAGACTTAGACCTCAGAAAGACTCACAGAACCGTGGAAAGTTGGGCTGGAGGGGACCTTAAAGAGGTCCCAACCCCTGCCATGGCAGGGACACCTCCCACCAGCCCAGGGTGCTCCAAGCCCCGTCCAACCCGGCCTTGGACACTTCCAATGATGGGGCATCAACAACCTCTCCGGGCGTGGTTCCAGCAGATGAACTCACTGCTGTGCCCATCACAGTGGGAGGAGGTTCCCACCCCCACAGCCTGCTCAGGGCACTAAGGAAACAGCCCCAAAAGAGAAACCCCAAAGCAATCTGCCCTCATTTCAGCCAGCCCACAAAGAGCAGTGCTCAGGCAGATCAGGATGGGCACGGGTTTTATCTTCACATCTCCTTGGCTGCAGGGTGGTTAATGGTTCCCTGCTGGGATGTAAAACCTGGAGATGTGGCACCGTGAGCCAGGAAAGCTCAGCTGACTGTGGCCCATAAAATGCTGACATCCTGCAGAGCTCAGCCACACATTCCTCTTTCCTTCCCTGTGCTGCTGGGACAGGAGGAGAACATGGAAGGAGACTCAGTGGCAGCACCAGGCACGAAGTAACCCAGGTTAAAAGAGCCAAAAGCTAATTTTTCAGCAGGAAGAATTCCCATTTCACAACACAGTTAAGGCAGGGAGCAGCACCAGGTGTTTGTTACCAAGGTATTAATTGAGACCTCATTAGCAATGACAGAGCATGTTTAATGAACATAATGAAGTATCTCATGACAGACACCTCAGCATTTGAATCAGTGTGAGGAGAGGGCAGCACTCAATGGGAGAGAGCTCTGGAGGCCCTGTGGAACACACACTGGGCAGCAGGAGCAGGGAGAGGGAAAGGAGGAGAAAGGAGATTTGAGGAGCAACCTGTTTGCAGGGATGGGGGAAAGAACTGAGTCAAAGCAGAGGGCAAATAGAAGCGATGGAAAGTGCATGGCCTGAAAAGGGTGGAAGCATTCTTCTGTTTTCTTATCCTGAAGATGTCTATTGCATCTTCTCCACTGTTTTGTTGCTAGAATGCCACATTTCTTCCCTCCTTGGCAGTGCAGCAAGAATGTGGCATGTGTTGGGACCCCTGTCATCATCTTTGTTTCCAGATTTGTCTCATCAGCAAATTTCCATTTTTTATATTTGTTCAGCTCGCTGTGACTGGCTGATTGTTAAAAGCATGAAGCTTTGCCTGGGGTAGAACCACAGTTTTATCAGTCCCTGCACAGAAGACCTTTCCCTTCTGAGAGGGCTCCAGCTCTTGGCTCAGCAAGGTGCCAATGTCCCTCCTGTGTCTCCTTTGTATATTTAGAAAGGTTTTGGAAGGTCAGTGTGATGGATCAGACAGCCCCCTTACCCAAAGCAGTTTGGTGCAGGCTCTGAAGGAGGAAAAGGCCATGAACTCCTCCAGGAGACCCCCAAAGGGGCCGAGTCACTCCGTGGGCATGGGAGCTTGGGTGCAGCTGTGGGTACCAGGAGGGGTCTCAGGCATGTCCTTCCCTTCGTATGCCCTTTGCCTTCAAGCCACCCACTTTATCCCACCAATAGCTCAGCCTGGGTGAGCCTTCCCCGAGCTCTCCCTGCCCAGGAGTTGGGCTGTGTGCTGGTGACCTCCCCTTGAGCTGGGACACCTCTCCAGGCTTGTGGTTCTGACACTGGAAGACCCTTCCTCACCCAGTGTGGAGAGATGCTTTATTTACAGCAGATCCTCAGGAAGCCACTGATACCATGCTGAATTAATACGAATGAAATCCAAGAGCTCATTCCATTACAGAATCACCCAGGTTGGAAGATCATCCATAACAGCCAGTGAAACACCCTCTTATGAGATCTCTCTCTGGGATTTACAGCTTGGTAGGGGCCACTCAGTCAGGCTGAAGTGTCTCTTTGCAGAGGCTGAGGCAAAGGGGAAAAGCTTCTTCCCAGGGCAAATAACACTCCTTTCTTTTCCCCAGTAAGCAGCTGTCCTCAGGAGCTCTTTTTTTCTCTCCCCTCTAAATTCATTCAGTTCTTCTCTTGTCTCTGGTCATTCCCCATCCCCAGCTGTGGCACATTCCCTCACGTCACTGCCTTAAGCCCCAGTTATGGACACGAGGGCTCCAGGAGGGCTCTGCCCTTCTGGTTTATTTAGAAAGTCACAAACCAGCACGAATTTGGGAATTCCTCCATCTGCTGTGGAGGCCCAACCACTCCTCAGTTCCACTCACACACATGACCATTAATTCAGCAAAACCACTGGCATTTCTCCCCTGTCCCTACCCATAATTTATTTGATAACATCCTATAACAATTCCATTTATTGGCTTACAGCAGAAATCTTTGCTGTTGCAACTCTCTGGATAACGAAAATGGGAGTAAGACAGTATTTCTCTAAGCAGGAGCCATTCCACCCTCTCTTCCTCTCCTGGAATTACTTGAGAAACATTGCAATGCAAAACAAAAGACTTCAGAACTGGGCCATGTTCAGAATGTCACTTGCCTGGGGATGTTTCATTTTATCTCCTTCTCTAGGGGTATTTTGAGATGCATTCAGGGCACAGGATGAGCTGCTCCAGGGAGGATTTGTGTCCACACAACAGAGGAAATCAGTCTCCACTGCCCCATTTTGTGCAAGGACTGTGAGAGGATTCCAGGTGTGCCCCAGCTCCCTCTTGCCATCCACTTACCCCTGAGCTTTGCTTTTATGGACACAAACAGTATGGCAGGTCCCCTTTCCACTGACACACAGCAGCACCCGTGGACACAGCCCTGTGTCACACACCAGTGACAAACTCAGGCAGACATGCCTGTAATGGCTGATTAAATCAATCCAATCTCACCCTGTCACTGAACGTGAATTCAAAGAGACCTTTTGCCACCCAGCCCCAGGAATTTGATGCTTCTTGGCACGGGGTAACAGAGGGACTTGGAGCTTGATTGTCAAAAGGGGGTTCTGTACATGAACTGAGGAGCACGTGGTCCCTCCTCTCTGGGCACACCAACTCTGGAACAGGTCCAGCTGTGCCCAGGTGAACTGAACATGCCCAGGATCAGTCAGTGTTCTAGCAATGGGGGTGTGGGACAGCCCTCAGGTCTTCTCTCTTCATGAATACCCAATTTCACTACCCAAACTCGTCTGTTACTGCTCCCTCTCCCCAGCTGTGGAATGACCACCCCTGAAGTCCTGCCTCGCTCTAGGAGCTGTACCCACACTCAGTTATCTCCCTTCCATGTTGTTTCCAGTACAAAGCTCTTCCTACTTTAATTCTGTTGCTGAGTTACTCCCTTTCTCCATGATGTGGTTTCAACAGCATTTACTGTAATGAAAAAAAAAGACTTCTAAAAACCCAAGGTACAATTTTACTTGTGAAAAAATCAGGTGGACTGTCCAGCCTTTGAACAGCACGATGGCACTGGAGTTCCTAAGACAAATTCCTACCATGGCTGCCTGTGGAAACATCCCAGTGCTTCCAGACTTGCCCAAAGCACCCAGACTACTAGAACTTAACACCACAGGCAAACTGGAAGTGTTGAAAAATTAAAACCTCCAGAGGTCCCTTTTCAGCTTCAGTAAAATCAGAGTCAATACTGGGCCCTTTTATCAGAGCAAGAATGTGCTGCCCTACATGGAGAGTGAAATCAATAATGCATTCACAGGGGCAAGACATGGTGTGCAATCATCTCACCCAGCTCAGAAGTCAGCTGTCACCAGTTTCACACCAAGCATTGCCATCTTCAGCTTGGAATCTGAAAGCATCTTCTCTTCAGCACTAGAAGTGGGACAAAGTTTTCCAGTTTAACCTCTTCTTGCAAGTTACAGACCACCATGGCACAAGGCCCAGAGAGCAAAGGGCTAATTCTAACACAGGGCAAAAGTCTGGAGAGATTCTCGTCCCTTCTGAGATGCTGGGACCACTGACTGCTCCTTTTCTGACTTAAAGACACACCACTACAGACCTGATGTGACCTCTTCGATCCCACTAGGGAACCAAGAACCCCCCAAGTCTGCAGAGCATCCTTCCTGAAACAAAGGGAAGTTACTCAACACTTGTAAGCACGGCAGGTCCACATGACAGATCTGGGGACTTGGGCACTGGGGCTTTCTAACACAGTCCAGACAGAGTCTGTGCAAATTGCTGGGACTGCCATTTGTTTCCTGCCCAAGCTGAACACGACTCCCACCGAGCAGTGCATGCACATGCTGCTCCAAACCCAGATTTTCCCCAGGTTTATTTAAATGCAGTGATGAAGTTAACATAAATCATTCCAGGTGAGGACTGGCTGGCTGGATTTAGAACCACTTTGGGAAGATCTGGATTAGCAGGATTTCATTGTAGAGCAGCCTGCAACCCCTCAGCCCCACCAAGCCTCCCCCAGGCGAGTGGAAACCCAGCCCAAACCCCTGCCCATGCCCCACACGGGCTGCAGAACAGGAAAAGGGAAATGGGGGGATGTGAAAAGGGAAGGGGCTTGGTTTGGGGATCCACAGTCATTTCTGTCCAGCAGGGAAATGGCCCGTGGTGCTGGTAAAGGCCACGAGGGAAGGAACGAGGCTGTTGGGGGGTTAAACCAGCAGGTTTCACCTGCAGCTCCAGCATGGCTGGGCAGCTGGTTCAGGGAAACTCTGCTGACATGTAAAACAGGCAGGAAAACCCCCCAACCGTTTGTTACCCCATCCCAAAGAACACAAACTAAGTATTAGGAAGAAAAGGTAATCTTTACCCCTTCACGTCTTGGAGCTCACTTTGTGCCTCGAGAAATGCCTGTTGACCTGAGGACTTGAGTCTCTTTTTCTGAATAACCAAATAAATGAATAAAGATACTCTCTTAATTTCAGAGTCTGAGAACAATGTCATACAGTTCTTTCAGAACAACACTTGTGGCTGGATCATTCGATGCAAGTTCTCCTCCCGATTCTTGTAGAATCCAGAATTTTGGCTCTTAAAATTAAGAAGTTTGGTTACAGGAAGCCGTGGGCACCCTCATTTTTATGGTCTGTTGACGGAACTGGAATGTTTTTTAAGATGTGTGTTTTGACACACTTGGTTATAAAAAAACCCCCAACAAAATGGAGAAAAAAGGGGGGAAAAAAGAGCGTGTTGAAGTTTTTTTTTTCTTAATAAAAATATGGTTAATAGAAATAAGAACTGAAGATGGATTGAGATGTGTCAATTTTGCTTTGGTTTACCATTCTCCCTTCCCATTTCTCTCTTGGTAGAGAAAAAGAAGCAAACAAGCAGAGGAATAAAGGAAATTCTTTACAACAAAATAAACCAAAACCGCCCCAAATCAACAAACAAATAAACCCCCCCCATGTCCAAACAAGAAATGCTCCTAAAGGAGTAAATTTTCAAGGCAAGCACTAACACCCCATTATATTGTCAGGGAAGCTTGGCAGAGGAAAGAACACACTGAAAAGAACCCTTTTCATGCTAAAAAATTACTCCTCAAGAAATCTTTTCTGTGTTGAGTGATGGGAGGGAGGAGAAGGAAAATGCAGGTCTCGGGAAATTCTCCCAGCAGATAATCAAATACATGGATTCTCATTCTTTATCATCCTGGGCTTCAGGGATGTGATTTATTGCACCACTGTCAAAAATAAACCAGACCCCAAAAAGGGCAAGTCCTTTTCTGCAGGGTGGGAAATGCTCACTCATGCAGAGCACTGATTGTCCCCAATCCTAACAAACCCTGGCTGTGTGGAGCAGCTCTTCCTCTCTACCAGTACCAGAGAACGTAGGAGGCTGAAGAGGAGACAAAAGTTAAACCAAACCATTTAAAAATACAGTACTGTGACATATTTTATTTCATTTTGATTGATACTACATGCTTACTACCACTAGGAACAGACATGCCTTTTTTTTTGCTTGTTTTAGAGGGTTTTTTTAAGGCTGTATTAAATGTTGACCTAAACCTTGCTGTGCCTTGGAAATCTGGCTCAGGAGTTAACTGCAGGAATTTTTATTTAAATAGATAAGCATTTAAGTTTGAAAATAAGACAAACACAGGTGAACAGGAAAATTAAATTACAAATTCAGTTCATACAAATATCTCTTATACTATGCACTAAATCCTGTTAATTAGCTGAGGTTCTTCCAAAAATTCTTCAAATACTTATGAAACATTATTTACAAATTATATAAATAAAACCTAGGCCACTTAAATTAACCAATACAACAAAAAAAGTCACCTTTTTGTACGGTGTGTACTAAAAATGTTCTGGTTTATTGATCACAACCCAGTTTGCAGTATAAAATGTTTGTTCACTTACATCAGAATGGGTTCCAATAGCAGAAAGGAAGGTACTGGTTCCAAAGGAAAACAATCAATATTATAAATGCTTAAAATCAATGAGGCTTCTTCACGGTCTGTTCTGCAGCATTTGCAGTCATTTTTAGAAGTCCCTTCTACAGCATTTGTCTGGTGGACAGGTCATCTCAAAATAGCAGAGACATAGTTTTAGCAAAGGGCAGATACTCAGGACGTTGCTCACACTTCACAAAGACCTTGGACCAGGAGGCAGAGAATGGAATGTCAGTGGCCAGCACAAGCCTTTACAACATTTAACTTAAAAAGGCAGCATTTAGAGAACTAATCACAGACTATACACATCCTGCACTCAACAGCAACGGAAAGGACTGGAAAATATACATTTAGGAAAACAAAAGACCGATGGTTCTCCGTGACCTCTGTTAAAATTAATGCTTTGCTCCTTGTCTTTTGTTTCAAAACCAGCATCGACACCACCAACAACTACAACTACTTTTTCCTTTAACATAATATATGGCAGGTAACTACTGTACGTGAAAAATGTACAATAAAAGGCAAGAAACCACCGAATTTCCTATGCAGACACATGAAAATATAAAGCCATACAGATTCCAAAGTGCCATGAATACCAAATTCAAGTGATCATTTATAGCATGTAGGAAAGAAACTAAATGGAACTTGCTCTACGGGTTGCCGAGCCCTTCAGCTGCATCCTCGGTCTCCCCTTTGGCGGCTTTGGTGAGAATTTCCATCCATTTCATCTGCAGCTCCTCATCTTCTGCACTGAAATACAGAGTCTGATGGGACTGGCAAAGCTTAAAAACGTGCTTCACTTCAAACTTCTCCCCTGAACCCGGCAAGCTGACTTCGTAGCCGGGCAGAGGGATGGGCCGCGGGCTCCGTGTGTCCTACAGGAGAGAGAAGGGAGGTCAAAACCCAGGCCCAAAAGCTGCGTGGGAGGGGAGGAGCAGGGCACAGTCACACACTGCAGGAAGCACACGGAGCCAGGCCCAGCATCACGTGCATTTGGCTCCTCGTTCAGCACTGCAGCAGAGAAAGCAGGGAGGGGGCAATATCGACTGACCCGACACAAAGCCATGGCTTGCTGGTGATTTGTTCTTCTCACGTGGCCAGGGATTGGCATATAATTTTCATGGGATGTGTGCACGTGTCTTTAACAAAAATTCCTCTGCGTTAGGTACAGGCAATGGGATGCAGCTGAGAAGGGTTTGGTGTTGCCCCTTTGGCACTTTTTTGTGGGATTGGTTCAAAGGCAACAAATAAGCAGAGCTGGACCCTGAGAGACACCAACCAACCTTTGTGGGATGGGTTGAAAGGGAACAAACAAGCAGAGCTGGACCCTGAGGGACACCAACCAACCTTTGTGGGATGGGTTAAAAGGGAACAAATAAGCAGAGCTGGACCCTGAGAGACACCAACCAACCTTTGTGGGATGGGTTGAAAGGGAACTGACAAGCAGAGCTGGACCCTGAGAGACACCAACCAGCCAACAAGGAAAAGACTTTGAAACAAAAGAGCCTTTTGGATTTTCAGCCTAACGGTGAATCTCCGCAGAAGGTCTTGGGTTATTTATGATGCCTTTCAGAATTGTCAGGGCAGTCAATACCCCAGTTCTTGAGCATCCTTTAAAGGCCAGACTGGCTCGCAGATCTAAGGAGCAATACAGCTCTCTAACAGCCTGAGCATCAACCAACTCCTCTCTCCTAAGCTCTCGGGAGAGACATCTTTTAGCAAGGCAGGGTGTGCCACGGCCAAGCAACTCTCTTCAAAGCACGTCCAAAAACACGTCCCTGGACTGGAGTCTGAACCACACAGACATCAGGCACCTGTACGAAGCTGTCGCCTCCTGCAGCAGCTCCTCGCGTAGCAGCCCCTCCCCAAACTAGCAAACACCACACAGGGAAGCAGCAAAGTCACTCTTCTGTCAGCCCACACCAAATGCAGCTGGCTTGGCAGATCTGGAAGAGGACCGAAGATCTGAGAACAAGGGCCAAAAGAATTCCCTGCTTTCCTAACACCTTGACTAAAGTAATTCAAGTTTCAAAACTGCCCGTTCCAATACATACTAAAGGAGCAAGGAACACACAGCCAAAAACGTGTCTGCACAGTTTATCGCATCAATACAGGCTTCCTGATTTATTCATCTGCTACTTGGTACTGTCATGCAAAAATGCCAGAGCCCAACTATTCCAAGACTGAGCACTATTCAGTGAGATTTAAGGCAGCTTTAGGCCAAACATTAAAGAATTCAGTTCCCATTTGAGTGTAGGTAGCTGTCTCAAATGCAGCAGAGTTTCTGTACCCCGACACCACAGCCACATCCCTATAAACAGGGAGCTCTTGCCCATGCAGAAGAAGGACTGGCATGTACAGAGCAGCTCCAGCCCTGCACATACAGCACTGCCCAAGCAAGCAAACACGGGGCTGATGAACACAAATGCACAAGAGCACATGCAAGCTCAACCATGCCTGCTCTGCTGGGCTTGGCTTGGAAAAACAGACACTCAGGCTTGGCACATGGAGAACTGGAGGCTGCCCGTGACAATGAGGAATGATGCTGGTGGTAGCAGAGCACCATAAGAGCAAACTGAGGTTTGAGTTCACGTGTTGCACCTACCCAGCATGTGCAGGCACAGGCTAATTAAGCAGCCTGCCTTTGGTCTTGCATCCTCCCTTTTCTTAATATGCTGCCTTTGGCACTTTGTCTGTACCTGCCTGATTCAAAAGGAAGGGA
Source organism: Dendrocincla tyrannina (assembly GCA_035047865.1). NCBI lineage: Eukaryota > Metazoa > Chordata > Aves > Passeriformes > Dendrocolaptidae > Dendrocincla > Dendrocincla tyrannina. The sequence goes on from JAWWMP010000023.1 coordinate 20,964,766, forward strand.
TTTACATTATCTCTGAAAAGCTGCACTACTGACAGGTAAAGGTGAAGCCCCTGGCCCTGAGGCAAACCCCACCCCCAGTCCAGACCTCTGGATGTCCTCTGGCACTGAGCCCTTCCCTCCTTCCTGGAGCCCAGCAAATCCAGGAGTTCCAGCCCTCCACTGAGCATGGAAGTACCACTTAGACACCTTCCAGAGAGAGAAAATTCACATTCCAGTTTTAAGAGCCTACCAGCTTGGCTGTTTGCACTGATTTGGTGGTTTTGTCAAGTATTTCTGTATGCAGCATAGCAGGGCTGCACGATACTGGTATTTCATGGACCCAAAATAGCCAGTGCTGAGAAGGGTTTTGCTTTAGGGCTGATTGCAATAATTCTCCTCAGATAGCGAGTGATAGATAAAAATCTAGTGGTTATGTAATACTGTCAGCAACCACAAGTCCTGTGCACTCATGCTGACTCTCCCCAGCACTACACAAATGCATTATTATCTAGGTCACTACAGCAGCAGGGATTTGTTGCTGTGTTACAGCCAATACAATGCCCAGGGCTTGAGGTTTGGGACTGGGCAGCTCAGTTGCACATCCAGGCAGTTCTGTCTCAGGCCCCCTGCACACAGACATCCATCCCTCTGGCACTGCACAGCTCCTCACACTGTGTGAACTCTCTTATACAGCACTGGCCCCACTGCCATTTCCCCCCTCCTACTTTTGAATGGGCGTAGAAAATCCCTGGGTGTTCCACCCAAACTCCACCCACTGCCCAATCATGACCTAAGTCACTGAGAGACTCCTGTGATGCAAAGCTCTGCAGGACCACAAAAAGGGCAGGCAGAGTTTTGTGTGGAGCCAGGCAAAGCTTCTCCTAAATAAGATCAACAGGCAAGCCAAAAAAATACTTCTCTAAAACCCTGAGCTCAACTTCAAACTCAGCTACTCCCTTATTTTCTAAAAGTAAATCATATTTACACAATGAATGGAAGATTTTTCTTAAGAAAGTGAAATTTTCTCTTGGATCCAACCTGATCCAAGACACACACATATATATCCACACACACACGAGCTCTCACTATACCAGCTTCACCCTTCCTGTCTCTCCAAAATCTTTCCTTTTCTAGCTAGCCTGGATGCCTTAGCTCTGCACTTCCCACCCAGGTGGGCTCATGTCAGAGCTCTGCAGGTGGCTGTGCATTTTACAAAGGGCAGAAGCTCCAGGTGGAGCCCTTGGAAAGACAGACTAACTTCCCTAAACCCACTGCTCCTTACGCTTGAAGTGGTCTTTGCTTACACACAGACTTATAATTCCACAGAGATAAACATGACAGACAGTTGCACAAGTTCTGCCTCTGTGTGAGGACAGGTCAGGTTGGTGTGATTCCCAAACCTGAGAATTCATCCTCATGCACAAAGGCTTATGCAAGGCTTAAGCTGTGAACGCTCGGGATTAATTCATTCTCCTGGAACAAGGATCTAAAGCAAAAGAGCAGTTTTCTGGCTGTTTTAAAGCCTGTGAGTTGTGTTTCCATGTGCACTAGCATCCCTCCTCTGGTGTGAGGGCCAGGGGGGCAGAGGAAGAAGCTGTCAGGGCTTCCACTGCACCCAAAGCTTCAGCTCCAGCTTAGTTTGCTCCTTCTTCCCAAGAGGCAGCTCCTCGTTCTGTTCCTCTTCACAATAATCCCCCAACATTCAAACTCCTATGGTCATGCTTTACCCTGTGTTTCAAGACCTTTAATACTACTGTTGGCAATATCATTCCCAAAAGGTACCTCTTTTAGGCACTGAAATGCTCCTTTGCAGGTGTAAAGAGGTCTGTGAGACCCACTGAGGTGAAAAAGCAGAGCTATTGCTTGGGGAAATAACCTCCCAGCACGTGTGAGTGGTTCCCAACTGATTTCACACACTCAGACACCAGTAACGAAGCTCTGGAGGAGATTTTCCCCAGAAATGTAGTGTATCCTATGAGAACCAGAACGAAGAAGTACGTTGGGTTAATACCAAGGAATAGGATTTGCTGCTAATTTTGTCCTGCAGTTGGATGTGAATTGAAGTACCCAAATGGGAATGGCAGGCCCCCGAAAAAGGGATTCATTTCATAGTCTCAGCCTGCAACTGGTGACTCCTGACAGCAAATCCTGGTTTGGGAATGCTAACATAGATCAACCTTGTCCTATTGCTTTCTTGCCACTTTACTGGGAGATTTATCTCACACCTGAAAGAGCTGAGGACACTGACCACTAAATTTAACTGCCATAAAATCAACAACTGGCATCAAAGGCACCCTTTCCCCCTAAAAAATAACATCTTACTTATAATACCAACAGAGGCTCAAGCTCAAATTTGGCAGGACATGGACAGAGGAGCAGCAAGTGAAGCAGAGAAGCTTCTCCAGCTTCCAGCCCAGCTTTGCTGAGCATCACTCTGTGCACTGAACGAGGTGACGTGTCCAGGGGTTATTATTTGGGCTGTCTGCAACAAACAGTTGGGCAGCAGGGAAAGTCTAAATTTCTGGGTAAGAGGTGTCGCTTTCTCTCAGCTTCTCACTCCAATCATCTCTTGGATAACACATATTGCTCCTGGGTGAGGAGGGCCAGAGCACTTAGCCCTCTCTGCCACCCTCCTTGCCCAAATGTGATACAGCCAGGCTGGGTTTGTGTGGCCACAGGGCTTGCCCTGGCCCTTGGCTGAGGCACAGCTCGCACATCAGCTGAAAAGTTGCCCAGCAAAGCCATTTTCTCCGCTTGGCTTTGGAAAGTTTTATTCCTTTCCCAGCCCCTGACTCCAGAGAGATCCAAAGCCTGGGTTTGCTGCCTTCTTTTAGTGCCTTGTGTGAGGCTGGTTGCTTTTCCAATGTGTAATTTCAGCCATGCATCTCCCGTGGACTAGGAGAGAAGCCAGGCTGCCTGATAAGCCAGGATGAGCTGGAAGCTTACCCACTGTGGGCTTGGCATCACAGAGGAAGCCAAGGGGGCTGTGTCTGAAGCTCCAAATTCAAGCTTTCAGCCTCTCTGAGCATTGTGTTCAAACCATTACACACACTTGTTTAAAGCCAGAGGTGTTCTTGCTGACGAGCAGCAAAATGAACACAGTTCTTGTTGAACACCAGCTACAGGGTGAGCTCTACTCTGAAATTATGGGAAAATCAAGTTCCTTTCCTAGCCACAAAGTGATGCTAATAAAAAGCAAACCTCCTTATCACTGCAGCTACAGCAGGGTAAGGGCAGGCTGAATTCAGACCCAACTCCTTCTTCCATCCCACCCAGGAGAGAAACAAAGCTGTGTATAAATGTGCCAAACACCAGATACCAAACTGGAGATGGGGAATCTCATTTCAGCCCTGCAATCCTTCACCTTCGGTGCCAAGGAGGCATGACTGGTATTTCTATTTTGGATATTCTATCTTGGCTATAGATGTTTCCATCACTTGACTTTAGTCACACACAAATGCTAGTCAGCTTCCACAGCACATTTAGAAACAAAGAATTCTTATCAAAGTAATTATTTCCAGTAAAGATACAATCCCACGGTGCCACCTATGGCAAGGAGCTTCACCATTTGTCAGGCTGAAGAACATCAACATTTTCACAAATTCCTCCAACCTCTCAACCGAGAACTAGGTTTAAAAAAAAATAACTAAAAAAAAGGCTTGAACCAGCAATTGCAACATTCAGCCTGCTCCACAGCTCTCTACATTTAACTGGAAAGTGCTTTCCCTAATGACAGAATGATAAACCCCTCAAATATACCTGCCTGAAACCTCTAAAAAAGCCAAACCATAACCTAATTATCCCTACTTTTTCCTTAAAAATTTGAAAAGAGCAGCGATGAGCTGAAACATCTGCTCACACTGTATCAGCAGTAAGCACAGGTAACGAGGCAATCTGAAATCTCTGAGGCTTTGTGCTGTATTCAGAACACCAAGTTCTGTTTGGTTGTTGAAAGCAAGCCAAATCCTTTGACCCATTTCTCAGTTTGACATATTTAAACTTCTCCTTTTTTCCTCCCCTGTGTGTTAACCCTCATGAATGCCACCTTACCTGGCTGCTTCCTTGCAGGTACAGAACAAGAGGCTCAGTCTTGGGGATGGTCACCCACATTTTGTACCAAGTCTTCCCTTTTTCAAGGAACTGGAGGTAGCTGCTGAAGAGGCTGTTTTCAGCTGCAAGGATGCTTTGCTTCTGGATGAAGGACAAAAAAACAAACCAAAGAGCTGTTTCCATTGAGGTTTAAGTGGGAAAAACACTTAAAATGAAGTATAAAACATTTAAGTTGTGCCGAGTCAAATAACACTGGAGGGCAAATGCTGGATAGCAAATAACTGAATAAAAATCATTATTATAAACCATGAAGAAACAGCACAAATCCACGACAGAGACAGAGGCTGAACCACCACTCTCAGTGGACATGAAGTTAAATTCCCCCTCCACCCAGTTAATTGAGAATGGTAATTAAGATGCTGCAGCTCATTTCTTAGCAAAGTCGGCTGGGAGATAATTTCCAATTAATGCAAAGGGTGTATTAACAGCTCCTCTTGTGCATGGACAGAGAGAGGGGAGCCAAATCAGAGGGCAAAAAAAAAGACTGGAAGAAATGGTTGTGTCGATAGAAAGCAAAGAAAACCAAATTCCTGGTCACATTAGGCTTGGCACAGAAGTCTCCTGGAGATTCCTGACAGCTGCTAATGACATTTGTAAAGTGGCAATGCCCTCAGCTGCTCCTAAGCTTGTTAACAAAGTTTCAGGTAAATAGGAAGGAAAGAAAAAGCCTGACTCTGATCTTTGCTTCCCATACAGCAGCTTGCTTGCATTTCACCTGATCCTTTGAAGATTTAACAATAAAATAGAAGCCTGAGCACAGGAGGGGAAAATGACACTTTTCCCTGGGTTTTTACAGCTTTCTGCTGTAATCTGCTTTCTGAAGTAAAGCCATAGGTCACATTTCACTGGTTTGCCTTCTGGCTTTTCAGATTAACTGTGCTCTCTCCCTGCCCTGGGGAGGTGCAGGTTTTCACAAACAGCACAAAGAGGTACCACAGCCTCTCCTGATACCCCTCAAAGGGTGGGCATAGCTGCAGTGTGTATCACAGCATCACAGCATGGTTTGGGATGGAAGGGACCACAAAGGCCATCTCCTTCCAATCCCCTGCCATGGGCAGGGACACCGTAGCTGAAGGTTTTGATGGGGTGGACAAAAGTTCTGGATCCAGAAGGTTCTCTGCAGGCCTGGCAGCTCAGGGCAGGGCAATGTGCACCTGCAGCTGGACCCCACCCTGTATTGCTGAGGATGAGTGTGGGTACAGAGCTGGCAGAGCTCCCTCCTGAGCAGCACAGTTCACTCTGGGACACCGTGCTGGTCTAAGTTTACCTGCACAGGTACCTTTAGTAGCCTGGGACGAAACCCAGCATATCACAGAAACACAGAATATCCTGAGCTGGATCCACAAGGATCAAGTCCAACTCCTGGCCCTGCCCAGGACAGCCCACCCTGTCCCTGAGAGTGCCATCCAAACCCTCCTGGAGCTCTGGCAGCCTCGGGGCTGTGCCCACTGCCCTGGGGAGCCTGGGCAGTGCCCACCAC
>JAWWMP010000023.1:20970434-20989878 GCA_035047865.1 Dendrocincla tyrannina
AGCCTCGGGGCTGTGCCCACTGCCCTGGGGAGCCTGGGCAGTGCCCACCACCCTCTGGGGGAAGAACCTTGTCCTGACAGCCTGGCTAAAGCTCCCCTTTTTAAAGAAGATTGCTTGAGGAGCTCTGGGGTTACACTGGCAGGTTCCTGTTTCTTGCTCCGAATCCATCCCTTCTCCAGGTAGTTTGGTGTGATGAGCAGTTTGACCAGGCTGGGAGGCAGCCCCGTAGCTCTGAGGGGTGGCTTCCAGGAGGATGGTTTTCAAGATCAGATGTTTTTCAGTATGGGCTGCAACTGCTCCCCTGTTTTCCATGAGGTGCTCGGAGCAGGATGGTGAAGGTAAGCCCATGGAGGAAGGGTGACTGGCAATGAAGTTCTCAGTGTGTTCGTGGCTCTTTCAAGATCCTCATGACCCTGTGGGTCCACTTCTAATTGAGATGAAGATCCTCTGTCACACATCCAGTGACTTCTGGCTGTGTTTCACAGGTGAAATGAAGAAACACCTTGTCTTCAAGATGGCCCATGAAGAGTGTGACATGTAATGGCACCTGCAGCTCTGCCCATGGTCTAAAATAAGCATTAGTTAAAAGAAGGTTCAGTTTGGCAACGTGTTTCCTGTTCTTGTGCAAAATAAGGGGAGGATGTGCTGCTCTCAGGGTGTAAAGCTTGGTGACACCTGGGGCATTGGTGAAGCAGCTGTTGACACATTTTGGAGGAAAGAGCCTGCATTACAGCAGGGTTGAGAAAATGCTGGTGAATCCTCATAGTCTTCCAGAAGGATGCCATTCCTTTGCACAAGCCACTAAGGAAAACATGGTTTCAACAGTCTTTTGACAGGATGTGAAATAAGGAGTGCAGAAGTATCTACTATGTGGAATTAAACTATGTGGAATTAGAAGTGCAAAACCAAACCTCATTCTGATTGTGCACAGCTCAAGATTGGAAATACACCATAATAAAAAAGGAGCCAGGGGTTTGCCCCTCTTTTCTGTAAGTTCAGAAGCTGGAGCTTAGCTGCCAAACCTGTGTGCATCCCTGTGTGATCAGCATCCTACCATGAACCCCCACCATCTACAACCAGCACCCAAGGCACGTCCCATACCAGTTACAGACCACAGGATTAAATATCGTCGCGGGCGAGAAAACACAACCAATTTGATTTGTTTCTAATAAATAAACTGGGGGGAAAAAAAAAGGAGGGAGTCTCACAAAGCTTCTTAGCCAAAGACTGTACCTCTGCAGCCAGTCTTTTCTTCTGTTCTGCCCCTGGTTCCACGGCAGGGCTGCAGGGGCTCGCTGGCAGCTGCAGGAAACACTCCTTACACACGCGGTTGTGCCGGCTGTTGTCTGCCAGGGGCTTGAACTCGGAGCATTTTGCACAGATCACCTGTACCAGAGAGATGGGGCTTTGTTAGTTTAAAACATCCCCCTTCAACAACCCAACTGGGTCACAGAATGGGTGCTGTGCAAGTAAAATCCCAGGAAAACTGATGTAAGCATAAGAGACCAATATAACAATTGCTGTATCTACCTGCATTCATAATTAACGTGTTTGGGAGCCCATGCCACGGATCAAGAGACCAAAATAAAGAAAAGAGATGCCTTTTGGGAAATACTGTATGATTAACTTCATGCAAGTGTGCTTTGCTTTTCTTGGAAGTCTTTATGAGGCAAAAAGAGGTTGACAAAGCCACTAGTGCTTTTTAATGATCTAGGAAGGAGTCAGTCAGGGAGGCCAGCCTGGGAGAACTGAGGAACCCAGAGAGCACTGACTATTTAAAGAACCAATACATGTCCAATAAATGATCCATTGAAAGCTATTGATCTGCCTCAGCAGCCAAGAGCATTGGGCCTGGGGAAGCAGTGCTCGGGAAGAGTGCTGGACTTGCAGCTCCAGAACCTGTTTTCATGCTAAAAATTTGCCTCCAGCACACCCACTCCAGAAAAAGAAACTGTCCCCAGGGTGTCAGCCCCACCATTCTGAACTTACAAGAACACACAGAATGTACAATAACACACCACAACCCCCCAGGCACACGAGTGTGTTGCTTCATGTCTCACTGCAAGACATTAACTGTTATAAGAATAGAAGTGCCTTAATCCAGGAAGCATTAAGTTAGCCAAACAAAAGCAGCATTTTCAGCAACATGATGGTCTTTTGATAGTCTTTCCTTGAGACAAATTAATCTCTTTAATTCGAATGCTTTGACCACACCACAAGGCATTGCACGACAAACAACTGTTTAACAATAAATTATTAATTATGTAATTCGTTTTATCCCTCTGTCCCTGGGGGTTTCCCATTATTTCATCTCTTTAGGAACACTCAGCTTTGCAATGGGACATTTTAAACCAGAATCCAGAACTCTATTTCATTATTTAAGCAATTATTAATAAAAACAAACGCAGACGGTTGAAAATCCATCTGCAGGGCAAAACTGTCTCCTCCACAGCAATTTTGTTTCAATTGCTGAGACTGAGGTTTCTTTAAACACCTTAACTATACATTTAGGTCTCTATCCAGCTGAAATTCCATCTCCACTTCAAATCACTAATGTTATTTCAATACCATTACTCTGTATTAGTTCCATGAGGAACCTGCAGCGTGAAACTCAAGGCACAGACTGCAGGTTCCAAGTCATCTTGCAGAAACCCATCTCACCTTGGCCAGGGCTGCGATTTACAGAAACACACCTGAGAATTCAGCTGTCAGTAAATGGCACCAGGGAAGGTGGCTGAGGGCCTTCAGTAACCTGGCACTGCCTCTCTAGGATGGATTTTCTGTTTGTTTTTCAAGCAGGAGGAAACCACTTTCGCATCACCTTTCTTCAGGGAAAGAACAACCCATCCATCTTTGGTATCATATGTTCAGCTGTTCATCCTAGAAGAGCTGCTGTCTGTGTGAAGTGAGCTTGTCCTAAGGCCACTGTTTCTGCAAACAAAATATAGGGGACAATCCCCTCCCCAGACACACCCCCAGGGAAAGCACCACCTTTCTTTTTATTCACCGAGCCACTGGATTTGCCTTTCAACCAGCACAGACTGGGACTTTGCACCGGTTTAGCTCTTTTTCCTCCCCGAGTAAAACAAGTGGGGAAACTAATTCTGTCAATGACATGCCACGGATCAGAATGTCTTTTAGCTCCTGCACTGAGAAAATAAAAGTTGTTTTCCATGGTCTCTGCAGAAGAAACTGAGCAGCTGAGAGCCCTGGGATACTTACTGCCCCGCACTGCTTACAGTGGTGCCGCCTCTTCGTGATGGAGTTAAAGCTCTCACTGCAGCTCTTGCAAGCCTGTTTCTCCTTGTCTCGCTTGGATTTGGACGATTTTCTACAGGAATCGCTCTGAAATTAAAAGCACAAGCACAGGATTAAAAATAAAATAGTAACAAAGTCGCAAGATTATTCACAGGGTTCTGCTGACAAAGGTCCTCTTTGGGATTCACACCGTTTTAGGGAAGAATTTGCATCATTCTGCTGCTTGTCTCAGCTGGAGGGCTGGTCCAGCCATGGAGGGTTTCTGGGAGGGTCTCACCCTCTGTGCCCTCTCTGTCTGTCAGTGAGGAGCAAGAGGAATGGCCAATGCGGGCACCTCAGAAGAGCTTCCCTTCCAGCACCCACCTCCTTCTTGGTTAAGGTACATGTTGGCTCCATGAGTGCCTTGTAAACCCCCATCCCTTGGTGGGGAGCAGATGGGAAGGTTTTGGGGGAAAAGGCTTGAAGGAAGAGGAGGATGGTGTTGGGAGTGGATTTTGCACCACCCAAACTTAATTTTCGGGGTTTCCTTAGGCTGCCTCTCAGCCCACAGTGAGACATGAAGCTCCTCAGGAAGGCAGGGACCTGCTACCAACTCCTCTAGGAGGTGACAGGCACTGTCTGCTGGCTGGGTGACCAGGTGAGTTTGGCCTCTAAACCTGAGCACCGAAGCTGGTACCTAAAGTCACTTGGCATCATTAAACCCAATTGGCATCATTTTCTGATAAACTTAAAATGAGAATTACCAAATCCAGCATAAACTGGACTTCCCATGCCTGGAGGTGTTCAAGGCCAGGCTGGAGAAGGCTCTGAGCAACCTGGTCCAGGGGAAAGTGTCCCTGCTCGTGGCAGGGGGTTGGAAGGAGATGATATTTAGGGTCCCTTCCAGCCCAAACCCCTCCAGGATTCCATGATTACCATGCCAACGTGAAGGTCTCAAAAATGAAACCTCACACAGAGTTTCAAGTAGACTCACTGTTTTGTTTTCCTTTTTAAAATAAATCAATCAATACTATTTATCCTCCCCAGTCAGGCTGGCTTTGTGCAAGGGAGTAGGGCTGGGGCACCTCCAGCCAGGGAGCATCCTCATGGAGACCCGAAGGACTGGCTGCACCACAGTCCTCTGGCACAGCTCTTTCAGGACACAGCTTTGATAACTCTCTTCATTTTTGCTTGTCTGACACAATCATTTAACAACCTACTGGGAGAAGAAACATTTCCTCTGCCGTCCACCCTAAGGTCTCACCTCAGTCGTTACGAGTAACCTACAAAAATCACTAACAGAGATTTTTAGGCCAAGTAAATAAAAAAATCTGAATTTTTAAGCTGACACCTCTGTCCCTTCTTTCAGCCTCCTCAAGTCTGCCCTGCATTCCCTGCTTAGAGAAGAAAGCATGTTGTATTTCAGCAGAGCCACTGCAACCACCCTGCCTTATAATGCCATTACACAACAAACCCACAACTAATTACCCCTAATTGGATCGACTCCTTTCATTTTCATTATCTTTTCTGTGGCTGCAATAGCAACGTTTCCAACTTGTGTACCAGCACATGGGATGTCTGGCAATTCAGCCTGGCGAAGGAAGCACACAGATTTGTCCATTCAGGAAAATCACTATAACCCCATAAACACTTATTAATTGCTCAGCAAAACCAGAAGGGCTGCAAATCCAAGTCCTCCCACGCTTGGAGTAGAGAGCAATATTTCACTTTTCTCGCAAAGAAGCGGCTCTAACCAGTGGGACACTGAATGACACCGAGGGAACAATGCCTGGGATGAGTCATGAGCCAGCCCGTCCTTTCCGGCTCCATCAGACCCCTCTGAGTAAGGCAGATAATTAGGGCGATCCCAAAACTCAGCAGCACCGACGTCCAGAGTAACTTTTTTATGTGTATCACAAAGTCAGCCACTTCTCACTCTGATTTGGATGTTAATGCTGTCGAATGTTTTAGAAGCCTCATTACCCTTCCACCAGGGAGGGAGGGATTGTCCTTAACTTGTCAGATCAGAGCATTTCCTCACCAGTCAGCCTTATTTTTATTAATCTTAATAAAAGTTCAAATTTGCGTACAGAATAACAGGACTTTTGATTCTTATACTAACCACAATTACACTGGTGGCAAAAGCATGAATGAGAGAATGAATAGGAGACTGGTGTCAGCTAAAAAATTCAGGTTTCTTTCTTTATTTGGCCTGAAAGTGTCTCTCAGTGACTTCTGTAGGTTAGTCATAACGCCTGAGGTGAGACCTTAGGGTGCCCAGCACAGCCCTGAGCTCGGACTGGAAGATAATCATGACAAAAGCTAAACCAACCCAGATTCTGGCTTTCAGTTGATACCTACACGTGCCTGCATAAGAAAAACGCTGGAGTTCCTCTACCAGGAATTGAATGGGCTGCTTCATGTGGAAATTGGTTAATTTGGCTTGTACTTCAACAGGGATATCCATCATCTCCCACATGCATGCTCTATAACAGATAAGACTCAAGCTGAGTAATTCCTCTAATGGATCTTCTATTTGACATCCTCCTCAGTGTGGAACAGCCTGGGCAGTGTCCACGTCCAGAAATACATGACCCATACATTTGACAAAGAACAAAAGCAGAAGATGTGTTGCATTATATTGGGCAAGATTTGTTAGGGCAGCTCTGCATGGCCTTTTGTTTTACACCATTGTATTTTAACTCGCACTGTAGTATTTAATATTAACTTCACTAACCCAAAAAGGCCCTGTATAAAGGGGTCTTCAAAAGTTTGATGAATGGCAGCAATATTTCATAATATTTCTCGACACTGTGAGAACACAAGAGCTTCAAACATTGCTACTGCAGCTGTAGAAAAGATAGTAAAACTGAAAAAGTCTTTGAGACATGGCAAACTCCAGTGAGCAAATACAGAACAAAGACTTTTTCAGTGATAGGATATTTAACTGCTGACACTGAGAAAGAATTAAAAAGCTCTTGGGGAAGCCAGGAGACCTTTCTGCATGGGCAGTGCCCTCATCCCAGCCAGGGATGGCTCAGCTGACCTGGCCACAGACTCTTAACATCATCTGAACAGAGAGGCTTTTGTGGCAAACAAGGACACGCATCGTAACTCACACTGTTCATCACAGATAAATAAACAGCCACTTTGCAACTGTGTCCTTCATTACTTTATTTACTGCTGGTGACTGTTGGGAGGGATGCTAACACAGAGCTGCCCCAGCTGCAGCTGAAGTGTCTTGATCCCAAAGGCACTGAAATAATTGCCAGATTTCTCATCTCTCACGGTGTCCCCAGCTCTGCTCTGAAGCTGGCGAGTCTCACAGGAAAAAACACTCACATAAAATCTGTTCAGAGCCAAGATCTTTCAGATCAGGCTGTATTGACCACTTTGCTTTTACTGTATGCCTGCATTCAACTCTCTAAATCTTGACAGTTTTCCCCAACTTTATAATTTTGGTGGAAAAATAGTCAGCACTGTGGCTGCAAGGTGAAGGCCCGTGGCTGGCCTTCTTAGAAAAGCAGATATCTCATCCTTAGTGAGCCATCAGAGCCCACATCTGCTTCTGAAAAGCAGGGAAGAATCCCTAAAAAGCTGACAGGAACAGCAAGAAAAGCAGCGTGCTCAGGAGACTGCTGCTCCATTATTTATTCCTTGCTGTACAGTCACAGAATCAGGCAATCCCAGAATGGTTTGGGCTGGAAGGGACCCTAAAGCCCATCCTGTTCCAGGGACACCTCCCACTAGCCAAGATAGCTCCAAGCCCTGTCCAGCCTGGCCTTGGACACTTCCAGGGCTGGGGCAGCCACAGCTTCTCTGCCCAACCTGTGCCAGGTGTTTCATTGTGGGCCAGCAGGTAGAAATTCAGCCTCAGTGCTGTATGTGCAGCACAGACACAGCCTGGTGAGGCTCTTACATGGGCAGACCCAAGAGCAACCCACAGGTTTCATTGTCTTCTTTCTCATTATGCTCTTACAGGTGCATTTTCCATTCACAGATTATTTGGAGCCACCCACGATGGGGTAGAACATCAGCAGGTGCTTCTGGGAAACACTGAGAGATTCTTTTAAATGACACAGCCAGTTTGGCACTTTGCAAATTTTTTTAGGGTGTTTCTCTCCATGCCAACATCACACAGGCAGGGTGAGGTGTCAGCCAGGCTCATGCTTTCCTCCTGCCCGCAGAGGGCTGTGCCAGCAGCACAGAGCTCACTGTAAGGATGCTGTGGAGGAGCAGATGATCCCTCCTGCAGCAGGAATTCCTGCAGAAAGTGCCAGCAGGCTCCGGGAGGAGCAACCAGTTTGTTGGGCACCACTCCCACCAAGTGGTTCTGCTGCGGAGCTGCTGGGCACAGGATGGACTCGCCCCGAGATGCTGCTCAAGGGGTGTGAGCATTGAACATCCACGCTTTCTTTATTCACTGCTCACGCTGGGATTATCCATTCCCAGCAGGATTAGAGCCCCGGAATTGATGCTACACGTTTTGGGTATTTTTAGGTTAGTCTTTTTTACCAGCTCCGTTTTTATTTCTATCTCGGGAATTAAATTCCTCTTGAAAGACATGACTTCAGGAAAATTATTTAATGTCTCAAGAGAGGCTATGCAAATCGTTGACACAACTATTTAATAATCAACTAAAAAGATCTAATTTTTTAATTTAATTACAGATAAATTTTACATATCCCAAAGACACTTAAGACTAACAGAAACTTTTATGGGTTTTTTTTAAACTACTTTAAAACATCTCTTTCATTAAGCAGTTGGCTCAGTACAGCATCTGTAACTCAAGGCACAGGGGCACTAATCACAAAATAGACCACAAATAAAGAAAAAAATTGCTGAGGGGAAATTTTAAATGTGAACAAAAAAATAACCAGCAAGGAGCACATTGATCACAAACACTTGATTTTGGTAACCTGTTTTTTGTACAGGTCCAGTTGCTGGCTTGTTTAACAGCTTTGCATTGACACTCTCCACTCTACCCGAAGGTTCCAGGCTTGGCCAGGGGTCTGGAGGAGCTGCTGAGCTGCTGCTTTGTTATTAAGCAGGTCCTGCTAATACCTAACACCCTGCAGCCTGTGTCAGCAGATAAAGGGGTTTTTTTGGTTGTGTTTGTTTGTTCTTGTTGAGGCTTTTTCAGTAAAGTCAACTGCCCCTGAAGCATTTCCTGAAAATCTTTTATTCTAGAAGGGAGAGGTAAGAATGCTAAAAAATAGACCTTATTAAGGTTTGACTCAGCAGTAGTCACAGCCTTTGTACTGAGCACAAGGAAAAATAGCTTTGAAAGTAGATTGTGCTTTTGTGGCAGGCCAGAGGTGTGTGAAGGTACCATCACCTCTTCTGCACGAGCAGAAACAGGAAAAGCACACTAGGGAAGAACTGTTAACCCAAATTGGGTTCTGGAGATGAAATCCTGAGTTACACAAGGTGCCAGTATTAACCCCAGAGGTTTCCTGGTCTCTTTTTGCCCTCCTCCCTCCAAGGGTTCAGCGTAGCTCCCTATCACAATTTAAATACACACACACAAAACCAAACAAATGAAAAAACCCAATAACAAAACCAACAAACCCCCCTCAAAAATGAAAACCTCTCCTCCCAAAAGCCAGTGCTACACATGGTAAGAACCAGCTTCCCTCCACGGAGGTTCCTCCAAACACACGTGCAGCAAGAACCTGAGCAGGATCCAAGTTCCCTGATGCTGCAGAAGGAGCTGGGAAACTCAACCAAGAGGTCAAGGACAGCACAGCTGCAGCCACAGACAGCAGGAGACAAGCCCGTATATTCAAGTATGATTTTCTTCTTCCTGCTAGAAGAGAAACATAACCCCCCTCCCCACCCTGCTCTGCCTCAAGTGGCAGCCTCAAGTTACTCACCCCGCCAAATGCAGCCCCACCATCTGCTCCTGGCATCGATTCCACCGAGCTGGTGCTGGCTATCTGAGGGACACACAATGACACACAACAGTTTCAGCATGCACATGCTTCCTAAAATATATTAAAACATTGAAAAGAAAACAAAACAAACAGGTGAAAATATTTAAAAAAAAAAGAAGAAGGAAAAAAAGTTTGCTTTCAGCCCCTCATCTCTTTGTGAATACACTTTAATTGCTAGAATCCTATCACAGAAACACAGGATGCTTTGGGCTGGAAGGGACCTTAAAGCTCATCCTGTTCCAACCTTCACTAGCCTGGGTGCCCAAGCTGCACATATGCCCAGCCACCCCCAAATGTGGGTTGGCTCTGCCCTGGGTGACTTTACAGATGGCACCAAAGTGCCACCTGGCCTCTGAGTGCAGCCTGTGCCTGTCCCCAAGGTGCTGCAGAAAGAGCCAGGGCCACGGTTTGAGGGCCACCAGCAGAGCCTGCCAGACTCTGCCAGGAACAAAATGCACTCCATTCAAACACCCCTCCAGTTTTTCTTCATTGCAGTACTTCTCAATCACAGAGATGTATATGTATTGAATACATACAGATGCCTGTGTATCTCTATATTTTCATATAGAATACATTCACAAAGAAGTCATAGATATCCATATGTATTCAATACTATTAGACCCTTTATGGTAACTTCTGTTACTCCCACAGGTCATTCTTCCTTTACCAGTCAGACAACATCTCTTATTTCGAGGTTATCCAAATGGCCAGGGCATTTTGGCATTCTGGCTTCACTCCATTGGAAAGCAAAAAGGTTTAATCTCTGTTAGAAACAACCTGAGCCGTACTGTGAGTAAGCACCCGAAGTGAAGAGCTATTCATTCCGATCCCACAATGTATCTATTTCTATTCTAATACAATCTGTTTAGAGCAAAGAAAGGAGTACAGGCATCCCCTGGGGCCAGGGCTGTGCCACCCCAGAGCTCTTCCTCAGGGAAGGAGACTGCATTGAAGAGAAGCATCACTGCTCAGCTCGAAGGTTTTCACATCACCTGTTCCTCCACCCTGTGGACAGGGGGCTCTTTTCCCTGCATCCTAATCGATTCAGGACTTTGCCTACTAAAAGAATGTGTGTGTGCTGTGACAGGGGGCTTGGAAAGGGAAAAGTGGAATAAAAATGGGACCTGAAGAAGAGACTGAAAAAACACCTCAGCAAGTTTAGGGAAAAGAGAAAATTTCTCCAGTTGCCTCTTCAGATCCCCATGTCCACTTAATATTTATTTGGAAAAACAGCCTAAAAATCAAATAGTTCCTACTTTTAACTGGAAAATATTTCAGAGGGGCTTCTCACCATTACCACTCACCATGTTATTGAGACATTTGTCAGAACAACCCCAAACTACGGGGAGGGAAATAATGATGGTTCAGCACCCAAAAATCATGGTTTAGCACCCAAAAATCACGGTTTAACTAAAAAAAGCACTCTCAGTCCCAAGCCTTAGGGATGGCACCTCCACAGAGCCCAGCTCTGCCAGCCTCCAATACTGCACTAACTGGGTCCTTCCCCACACCATGAGCCCCTGACTCTTCTGAGCTCAAGCAGTGGTGAAAACAGGTCCTTTGGCTTGGGAATACTTTGAGATGGCTTTAAAAACACCCTTCACACAGCCTGGAAAAGCTGCAGGAGAAAACAGAGGAACTACATCTTCTTTAAAAGCCGACTGCTACCCTTGCCCCTGACAGGACCCTGAATCTTCCCCTCCTCAGAGTTCATTAATCGGTGAAATCTTAAGAGTCAGGTCAAATTTCAGATCTCTGCACTTCCCAGACACCACAAGTCTTCTGTAGGCAGATTTCAGGCTGAAATCAACCCATAATACCGGTATGAGCTCATGTAAGTCAGCAGGGAGCCAGAAGCACGGTCAGAGCTGCATGCAAAGGCAACCAGCCCTAAGCACTGTAACATGGCAAATGTGTGGCCAAGGGTGGGAGAAAAGCAATTGGACTCTTTTTCTACGGGCTTATTAGAACCAGAGGCCAACTTCTAGTAGCTGTTACAGATCTGGAATCCATGAGTGCATATCTATTTCTTGACTCATGAGAGCAAAAAAGAAGATTATTGTCGCTTTTTCCTCTGAAGTCACTGCCCAGTATTGTCCCACAGATGATGAGAGATGTGTGGTGGATGCAGCTAAGAATGCTCCCAGTATTTGCAGTTTCAGTTCTCCTGACAGAAACACCTTCAGCTCTCTTTAACTGACAGCAATTTAGCTGTGGCAGCAGTTTTCAAAGCTGATTATCCAGGGCAGCTAATCTCCTCAAAATGCAGGTTAGCATTCTGGCATTAAAGAAATTACAGTGCAGACTGCATTAATATTCCAGCCAGGGATAAACCAGAGTCCTGCTCTGCTGGACTTCTGTGAGGAGCAGGGCACACACATGTGGCTGCACAGAAGCAAAAGCAAATGGAATTTACAAAGCAAAATAATAATAATGAAGTTGAACAGATGCTGTGTCTTCATTACACAGAAAGAAGTTGTGCTTATTAATTTGCTAATTATTAGCACAGGATTTTTTTCCATCTCAGCATCCTGGCTCTGAAGGCAGCTGTGAGTTAACTGAAAAAGACAGGCACGAATTGATTATTTTCTGACTTTTTCTGAGTGTTTTCAGTTGAGGAACAGTTGAGGATCAGTAAGAGTCTGAAAATGGCTCACTGCTGGCTGCTTTCTGCAATAGGATCCTAGACTTTGGGGAGGTTTGGGAAGATCTCCACTCTAAGTGGGATGAAAAGGCATATCCAGCGTTTCCTGGGAGCCTCAGAAGAGATAAATCAGATAAAAATCCAGATTATTGAGCCACTGAATCAGTCCTGGGAAAGGAGAGATGTCAAAAATGGTTAGGTACCAAAAGAGAAAAAACCCAAACAAACAGATTAGGGGGGCAAGGAAGGGGGAAGATGAAAAGCTCCCAAAGTTCAGTCTGTGCAGATGGACCTTCCCTTCCTGTGCTCTGAGATCTACCATGTCTGAAACCACCAAGTCACGGGCAGTGCAGACTATCTGGCATATTCAGTTGAGGAGTATTTGTCCTGAAAAATATTTATTATCTATAAGACAGCGTTCTAAGATCCTTTTAAAATGCATCAATTTCCTTTCAAATCTTTTTAAAACCCAGGAAAATAACAACAAAGAAATCATCCCAAAACGCATCTCTGAGGAGATGGGGAAAAGCAATGAACAAAATCTTGCAGGCACACAAACAACATTGCAGACATGCAAGCTCTGGTAACACTGAGGAATTACACCCCTTCTGCTCAGTGGGCCACCAGGCTGGAAAGCATGACTGATGGGCCTCTGGCACTGCATTGCCCTGTGTCATTTATTCCATATCTGCATGGCTGAGACACGGAGCTGACTGCCCTGTAATGTCACATAACAATCCAGAACCAGACTGGACTATTTTCAAGTCAGCTGTGTAGGGCTTAAGTGCTGGTAAAACTGTTCTGGCAAAGGAGAACAAAGCACTGGTACTTACTGAGGAATCAGGAAGATGCTCCTCCTCTTGTGAGAAAGAGCTATTGAAAGCTCTGAATGTCTCACTGTTCTGTTTGTGCTTTTCAATTGTGGCTTGAATGACCTGAGACAGAAATTCCAGCAAAGATGAGAAGCATCACCAAAAAAAAAATTCTTTCATAGGAAGATGGGTGGGATTATCATTTGGTAAAAACCCCTTAAACTTGTAGAAATGGAAGGGAAACATAAAAACATTAAGTGGTGGTGTTAACTCACCACTGTTTAAGCAAAAAACGGTGACTGCCATCACACAGTGCCTCTAGAAGCCAAACTGCAAGAATATACAAGGTCTGATGCCTCAGTCTCCTCCCTCCCTGGGCTTGAGGACTGCAGGAAGGGGGAACCTGTTTGGAAACCCCAGACACTCTGTGGGGCCAGCACTGGGACCCTGCCTGGGCAGCTCCCCCAGCCTGGCCCACGCAGCTTCCCTGCACAGCCACATTCCCTCAGAACCCCAGAGAGATAATTGTCAGTGCTGCCTGCACGGTGATGTCACCCCCTTTATCATCAGTGGTTTGTACTAACCTGAATCCATTCCCTCTTCTCCTCTTCTGTCCTGTTAAAACAAAAGAAAACATCTTTACTCTACTCCCAATACTTTCAGTCAATTCAATTCACAGCTTCACATCCACCAAGATTTTAGTGTTGCTATCCACTATTTTATAAACTTTATTAAAAATCATTGATGGTAATTACTACCAAATGCCAAAAATATTTGAATTATTGATACAGTGGAACCTACAAACCCAACTATAAACACCATAAGCATTCAATAAAGGCAATCCACATAGCCCTGTAACACACCTGGATTTAGGACCAGCATCTCTGGCATATCTAAGTTACCCATCTCTGCTGCTCACCTCGTGGTTTAAAGCTCTGTCACACTAGCACAGCCCCCAGCTCCTCAGTTCCTTCATATATATTCACAAAACTCCAAAGACTGAACAAACACTATACCTGGCTTGCAGCTCCAGAGATCTCTTTTTTCCTGTTATGGAAAATGTATGAGCCACGTTTTGCTTGGCGATTTCTTGGACCTGTAAAAAGAACAACTCAGCTTTTTACTCATCCCCCTTGTCTTTCCATCTTTTTTAATGACTTACAAATACAGTCATTCTTTACAATGCTTAGTTGAAAGGATCATTCTGAATATGGTATAGAGACAGAAAAAGTAAGGGATTGTTTCCACAAGTACCTGTCTTGCTACAAAACCTGTGGATCTGGATCTATGGGGGAAAAGGAGGCTCCTGTGCCAGCCAGGGGGTGAGGGAAGGCTTTCAGCCAAAGCATGTACACAGTCATCATTATTCTACTCCCCTCTGAATGATCACCTTAAAATAATTCAGAAAACAAAACCCAAAAGAGATCCAATCAGAGAATCACTAAGGTTGGAAAGGACCTTAGAGGTGACCAAGTCCAACCACCAGCTCAGCACCACCACCATGTTCCCAAGTGCCACATCCACATGGGTTTTGGACACTCACGGGGATGGTGATTGCACCACTGCCCCAGGCAGCTGGGCCAGGGCTGGACAGCCCTTCCAGTGAGAAATTTCCCCCAATATCCAACCTAAACCTTCCCTGATGCAACTTGAGGATGTTTCCTCTCATCCTGTCACCTGGGAGAAGAGACCAACCCTCACCTGGCTGCATCCACCTGACAGGGAGTTCTAGAAGGCAAGGTGGTCCCCCCTGAGCACCCTTTACTCCAGCCTGAATCCCCCCAACTTCACCAGACTTGTGCTCCAGACCTTTCCCCAACTCCACTGCCCTTCTCTGGACACACTCCAGCACCTTAAGGTCCTTCTTGCAGTGGAAAAGCTGGACTGATACAAATTCCAAAGCTGGAATTTAGAATTTTCTTCTATTTTTCTATGCACAGAGTGTGATGGTTTTGGCTTCAGCAGCGATGCAGGGCTACCAGGTGGAGCAGCATTAAAACAGGGGAGGAGAAGAGATGCAAACCTGCAGTCCTGCAATGTCCATCTTCTCTCGGACACTGAACTTCTGGCCGATGAGCCTCAGTTTTGGCACACAGTAGAGCACCATGCTGTTAAACTGCAACAAGGCAAGAGTTTAACTCAGGGGTCAGATGCTGCACACAGCCTGCATTGTGAGAGTTGAGGCCTCTGGTGTGTTTTGTTCCAAGATGCAGTTCTCAAGGAGAGGTTTAAGGTGAAAGCCAGGCTCAGGGAGCACTCTGCCCCTCCCTCTGCCCCTCACTGCCTTGAGAGCTCTTCTCAGTGCCAGCAAGAGCTGGCCACCTCTGCAGCAATGAGGTATGGCTGGAAAGCACCTCCTCTGGCACTCCACAAAAACTCAGCCTATGGGCAGGGAGACCCCTTTGGAGCTGACAAGGCATCAGCAAAGGCACAGCAAGGAAGAAGGAAGGAATTCCTGAAGGGGAAAGGTTCAAGGGAAAACTGCTGCTCAGAAGGAGTAGCTGGGCTCAGCTGGTGAATGCTTTTTGTATTTGGGCTTAGGAAGATGGGAATGTACCAGAGAATCACAGAGTGGTTTGGGTTGGAAGGGACCTTGAAGGTCATTTCGCTCCCACCCACTCCCATGGGCAGGGTCACCTTGCACTGGACCAGCTCGTTCCAAGGCCCATCCAACCTGAGCACAACCCTGGAAACAAAAGAGCAGCTAAAACACTCACCAGGAATAAATACCTATCCTGTGCTGTGCCATTCTTTGCTGAAAGTTTCTGAATGTGGCCTTCTTTAATGAGCTCGTTGGCGGGGTTGACAATATCCTCCTCACCACCCAGGCGCTCATAGACTTCCAACAGCTTGTGCATCTTCTCCTGCAATTTAAATTCAAAATTTCATTCCACTTGAGCCGTTGCCCACTGTATCATTTCTGTGGCAAGTGTAAATCAGCTGGAAAGAAAACAGTCTTTTGCATTTTCATGAATACCTGCTGCACACTCTTCAGTTCTCTTCCCCACCCAGGAGTCATAGTCTGACTGTGCCATTTTCATGACATGTTGAGGTAAATCTATTGGCTATTTTTACACATTACTATGCAACAATAAATACATATCATAGAATCATAAAGGCTGGAACAGATCTCAAGATCAAGGACAAATATTAACCCTTTGGAACCATTATCTCTGGGAGCAATGACACTGGGTCCAGTAAAATCAATGGCCAAGTTGGAGACCAGTACATTACCAAATAAATTTCCAAGATTTCATTTACTAACCCAGCCTCCACCCTGTGCCTCAGACTAAGATTTCTGCCACAGTATGGTCGTGTCTCAGCTTCTGAGAGGTGTCACCTCTCGTGTTTGTTGCTGGTACAGCTGGAGGGAGGTCTCCATCAGGGAGCACAGTCACATTCTGCAGCTCGAAGCCAAGCCTAAAACCTCAGCTGTGTGGGGAATGCTGCAGTCCTGCACAGGGGCCTCCCCGGCCAAAGGTACCTCTGAAACAGGCCAGGCCAAAAGGCTATTTTGAGTTTTCATGTCCTACAGGCATTCTAAGATCTTGGTCAAACCTTTTTCTGATGGAATTACTATTTCCTTTCCAGCAAAACACTGTTTCTATTTCACATCAAGTCATCCAAATACTATAGTCCATCTACACAGTATTCAAAAGGAAAAAGGTGACACATTCACCCACTTTATTAAGCAGGACAGAAGCTTTAAAAAGACCAATAAGAAAGGTGAGTAACCCTTGCTCCCAAATTACAGCCTCTGGAAAGGTTTAGCTTTCACCCTCAGGCTGGACAAATGTGTCCAAATGGCACTGTCAGCAAGTGGTGGGGAAGTGAGGAATGAGATGGATGCTGCTACACCCAAACATGTGCCCAGACACAGCTCTAAATCACATCTCTCCCTACCCATAGATTAAGCTGGAAATTCAGGTCTTTACACTCTTTGTTTACCTCTGTTTGACTCAAGAATTCTCACCACAAATACATACCACACCAGTTCCTGTCCTAATCAATTCTTCTGGCCAACAATTAAAGAAATGAACAGCAAAAAAAAAAAACACCAAAAAGAAGCAAACTCAAACCATTAAAATAAACACACTGCAAACAAACTGGAAGGTGGGGGCTGTGGACTAAAAACAGAGAAGCAAATCACCCAAGCATCAAAAGGCAGATTTTTTTCCCACCAAATGGGAAGATGAGCAAGAGATCCTGCTCATTTACAATTAACCAACAGTGAACTTATGAAACTATTTCTTTAAAAAGGGGAAACTAGAACACTAAGAGTACATCCAAAACCTGAGGAACATCTGCACTTCTAGGAAAAGTCAGTTTTGGAAACATGATTTATTCCTTCTCCTGCACCACAACAGGAGGAAGCAGCCAACACTTCATTCAACCCTCCACTAAGTTTTGGAGATCTTGCTACAGCACTCACTTTCCTTTTGGTTTGGCTTGGTCCTCATGCAGTAAAACCATTATAGCAGCCTTTTCCAAAGGGTTTTTGTGTACTAACAGAAAAAACACCCAACACAGAAAGCAACGAGCTGGTAGTTTCATATCCCTGCTGTCTACAGAGACACTGCACACAGCCCCCAGGAAAAGAGTTGTTAGAGGCCCCAAACCAGAAAGATTTCCCCCAAAATATATCCTTATCAAGAGAACACGCCAGACTCAAACAGAAACAGATGGTTTCCTAGCTGTGTTTTCAGACATGCTGAAAATACACAGACATCAGCTGGTTACTTCCCCAAAGCAGCCACAGGAAACGTGGTCTCCTGGTGGCTGGGGAGGAACTAAGGGTCTGACAGGAAGGGGACATACACCTTGCACCCACAAATGGTCCAGTATCAAGCTGGACACACAGCAATTCAGATCTGTTAGACACAGCAGGTCCTGACACACCTGGGTGCACCAAAGGGGTAACATCTGCAGCTATAAAGTCCATTTACTTTCATGGTAATGCATTAGCTCTTCCATATGTAAAACATGTGCTAATGTTCCAAATCTCCATGGTCTGACTGCCCAGCTTTTGAAGTACAGCTTTCCAAAGCTACTGACACATGCTAAATGCACACCCCGTGCATTTAAGATGTGCCAAAATAAAATCAAAGCAACCTTCAGTCTGCCAAGGGCCCTAGGACTCCAAAACCAGTGTGAAAATCTGCAAGGACACCTTGTGAATGGACCTAACTGAAACACTTTCAATGCTTTTCAAGGAAAAGCAAATAATGAGTTTTATGAAGAGCTCCTTTTTCAACCCACTGGGTCCTTAAGAACAAGGGAAGTCACACTTAAGCCCAACAACACACGGAACTGCATTTACAATAAAGAGACCCGATGGATGTTTTTTAAAGCCTGACTGACAGTATTTGAAACTCCTTCCCAGCCTACTGTGCTAGGTGCCCTGGACTGTACAATGGGAGACCATCAGTTCAGCCAAGTGTTTCAGTGAGCTCACCATTCCAGCCTGGAGTTGCTACTCACCATCTTCCGGATGGCCGCGTTGGAATGGTTGGCTGCGGTCGAGATCAGCTCCAGTGACTCTGCAAGGAAGGCACCCACAGTTATGCATCCTCCAGATTACATCTGTTAAGAGCACCTTGGGGGTTTTTTCCCCCTCCCTGATTATTGTTTTTAAATCAAAACTGCTATTGCAGTTACAAACACAATCACTTCTGCATTTAATGTTTCATCTCCCTTTCCTAGAAGTCTGGATGAGCCAAAGCACACAGTGACAAACAAACCCACCTTCCAGGAATCACCTACTAAAAGTTCAGTCTCACTTAGGTCTTCACAAGCACATTTTTAAGACTGTTTGCCTAAAACAGGGCTTGCCTGCTTACAGCAACGTGGACCCTGTTTTGGCTGAGAACAGAAACTCCTCAAAACCAAGAGAAATCCACTTCCCCTATTTCTTCATGTTAAGAGTCTAACTGGCTTTCTTGGCAAGAAATACAGATTTAAATACAATACACATTCAAAACCATTCTTACTTTCTTCCTCTGGCTATTGCAAGGATGTCCTTCTGTCTTTGTCCTCGGCCATACAACACAGTAAACAAAAATGCCACATGTTACACCATGACAAACTTCAATATATTGTCACTGTCTATTACCCCTTTCATTCCAAGAGCTGGCATCCCAACACTTTCCTTCTCTGCTCCAAAAGCTCTTGAAACCCCTTTGTTTGGCAATAATTTGATTAATTCAAATTTCCATTTCTCCCACAGTCCTGGTTTTAAGTATCTAAACATGTGAAATAAAAACTGCCCAAGATTTCATTGTGCTCATTAAACAGAGAGGAGTTTATATGTACTTTCAGCATCTTTCCTGTCTGGAGATTCTTCTGGAAGTTTCTTTAAATAGTCCTTCAGGAGAAGCTCATAACGAGGAATCCTTTGCACTGGTTCAAGCATGTGATGCTGTAAAGTCAGGTTTCCACACACCTCTTGTTTCTGTAAAGGAGAGAAGACAAGCACAGGATGGTTTGGTTTTGTTCCTGCCTTTGGTGTTGAGCAGCAATGAAAAATGACCATTCACATACACAGGGACTTCTCAAGCCATCATGGAATGACAAAACCATCAGGCTGGAGAAGACCATTGACATGATTAAGTCCAAGCACAAACCTAACACTGCCAAGGCCACCACTAAACCAAGTCCTGAAGTGCCACATCTACACATCTTTTAAATCTATCTAGTGATGGTGACCCCACCACTGCCCTGGGCAGCTGGGCCAGCTGTGCCAGGGCTGGACAGCCCTTTCAGTGAAGAAATTTTCCCAATATCCAATCTAAACTTCCCCTGGTGCCTCAGGCTGT
>JAWWMP010000023.1:20993256-21027607 GCA_035047865.1 Dendrocincla tyrannina
TTCCAGGGATCCAGGGGCAGCCACAGCTTCTCTGGGCACCCTGTGCCAGGGCCTGCCCACCCTCCCAGGGAAGGATTAATTCCCAATACCCAATCTAACCCTGCCCTCTGATAGTTCAAAGCCATATAAAAAATAACACAAAGAAAATCTCGAGTGAAAAAAAGCTGCCTATGTGAAAAACCTCTGTCACAGCAAAAGAGAAGAAAGAACTGACACTAAAAATGTATTTTTAGTATTAAGGTGGTATTGTCTTGTACCTGCTGTGTGATATACACTGGAAACAAGGAAACTCACACAAATAAATGAGGAGATTTCGGTCCTGGTTCCAGCCAGGACAGAGTTAATTTTTTCCAGTAGCTGGGGGGGAGCACCAGAGGTTATTTAATACTATTCCGTATCATTCCATACCACCTTGTCATTGCCAGGGGTGGGGAAAGGGATTCTCTCTCTGGCTTCCAAGGAGAAGGGTCTCCTCCTGGATCAAGCAGGAAGGGTAAAGAGGGAACAGTGTGGGTGGCTGTTACTGTTTGTTTTCTGATCTCATTGCTGTTTCCACCAAATTGTTCTTAACTTAACCCATGATCTTTGCCTTTTGTGCCTCCAATTTTCCTTCCAATCCACTGCAGGGAGGGAGGGAAAGGGTGGGGGCTGAACTGGGGAGTACCATTCCCAAACCACAACAATCTCCCAGCCCTACTCTGCCAATTAACAACATACCTGTATGTTCTGAACAACATCTTTGAAGGAAGAGGACCTCTGCATACACGTGTTCACTATGTCCATCGCCCTGTCAAAGTTCTTTACATACTCTCCATACATCTTCAGAAAAGGAGCAAGTTTCTGCAGGATATCTCCCAGCCGGGGGTTGACACTCCTATGAGAGAGAGACAGGTAAGTGCTGAAATCTCTGGACATCAACAGTCTCTTCAGAGTGAAAACACAACTGGAACTGTCCCACAGCTGTCTCCCACCTGTACAAGCACTTACACTCGTGCAACCAAGACATTCAGGGTAAGTTTAGTTCAAAGTGATTGATACAGTACCCTACATGAAACCTCAAACATGAATCCTGAGGTACAAGGGATGATATTTCTGCCCCCACTGTCACTCCCGTAAGTGACGAGCAGATTCAAACTGACCATGCATTCTTAAAGAAACACCTACACATCTCTTCTGCCCAGCACAAAACCTCGTGGGAAACTTTTCCTTTTTAAAAAGAATCTTTTCCACCACAGCCAGACATCTGAAGAGGTTTTACTGCCAAGAGATGGTTCAGTTCAGCTGGGTAATCCCTGGGGATTTTTACCCAAATTACATATTTGCCTGCCTTGAGTGCTCAGGTCTATTCCTGAAGTCAGAAATGTTCCAGAGACTCCATATAATGCATTAATGTATTGACTACTGCATCAAACAATTAAAAATTGGGAATCAGACCAGGCCTTACGGTTGCTATGGTTTCTTGAGAATGTATTTTTCAAATAGTTGCAATGACAGTTACCCACCATTCTTGTGTAATTCTTGTTTTGAGCTCAGGGAGAAGAAATTGCCCGTGGAAACAATAGATGGAAGAAATATTTGAGAAGATGCCCGTTATCACTTCAGATGAAATACCTGCTTCAGACAACTTAGTGCAAAAAACCTGCAGAAGACAAGAGAGTGCCAACATTTATTTACAAAAACCCACCCTAGACACGCTGACTTTGGATGGTCATTTTGCAAAGCTGACTGCTTAGAACAGAGCTACAGATTTCAACTTCTGGTACTCAGTCCTTGGGGTCTTTCAGGAGCTTCACAAAACATAAACCCACTGTCACTCAAAATTAGATTTATCACTACAGGCCGTAGTAAAAAAATCAGGAAAATACGAGTTGCAATTCCAAAAAGACTGAAATGACTCAGAAGGTCAGACATCTCCTATTTGGGAGTGCAAACTGCAAAGAACACGCAGTCCCTGAAGAGCTCTTAGTGCTATTTACATGAAGCAAAATAAACCCTGTGATTGTTTTGTTTCTCAGCAGGAAAGCCTACACTACACTGAACAAAAGATCTGGAAACAGTCTCTGCTCATCTAAAACACTCTAAGTCTTCCACAGAGCTCCTGGAGTCAGAGGATGGAGGGCTCTCAAAGCTGCAGCTTCTAAAGGCATTTGTAGCCAGGGGATGATTTTCTTTATCCTTTTTCCTTTGTTAGCAGTGTGCCTCATCTTCATTTTTATTTCATTCCTGCACATCCACGTTTGTTTTTCTCTTGGAGATAATTATAGAAGTGCCCCAACTGTGCAGAGTCAACTCAATGTTTATGGGGAAGAAAGTTCAGACCCACCACAGCAGTTTTGCTTCATCCCCACGTGCAAAGTCGATGGCCACCAATTGAAAAGCACAGCAGTAAAAAACCCAGTTCACTCTGAGCACGGGGCTGCCCCCCGTGGCCTGACTTTAGTAGGACTCCAACCTCTTGGCCACTAAAGAGTAATCATGGATTTCATCATTTCTCAGTGCCTTCAGTGGCCCCGTGATTTCCATATGCCCCGGGAGGAACCAAATGCTGGCAGGGTCACTTTGTTGGGCTGCTGTTCCCATTCCCCCTTTTTGGCTGCCCTTAATCCTCCGGTTCCTGCTCAGAGAACCCCCTTGCCCCAGGCTCCCCTCTGGGACTCACCTCCATCTCCCACCCACACACAGCGTTTCCACACTGCTGGGGAATGGACAGCAATGAAAAAAGGAGTTAATTCAGACTGGAATTACCTGGTCCAGGAGATGGAGCCTTTTCACATAGGCTTCTTCCGTGTGGAGCAGCTCGTTGGCGATGTTGAACAGCTTTTGGGGCTCTGTACACTGAAAAACAAGGGACACATGACACAGTCCAGCTGCCCCCACACACCTCAGACTCACCAACTGGTCTCTTCTCCATTTTGTCAGTGGCCAAACTCCCTGCCAGCAGAGGAGCCTGGAGTGAAGGAGGGTCACGCCTTGCAGAGTCTGCCCTGTGTCCCTCATCAAAGGATCCCTTTGCTCCCGAGACATTTTTAAAGCTATTTTCTGAAAGAGCAATTTGTAATGCACTCAGTGGCTGGTCAGGACATCACTGAAGTTCATTATGGTTTTATAAAAAGAACCAGAAACATCCTCTCAACCTGGAAATAAGTCTAGCCTATTTGGAAAATAAGGCACTGGACTGTAAATCAACTGTTCTTTTTGGACTCAGGTCCTCTAACTAAAAAGAAAACTAGAAACCAGACTGTTTGGCCAGATCTCTCCCCTGGCCAGCACAGCATTACTCCCTATGGCAGATTTCTAAGATTTCTGTGCAGCTTTAAACACAGGCCAATTCCCTGGAAAGAATTTTCAGCAATGCAACCCAAATCACTCAGTGAAGTCTTTCATTAAGCTCATTTAAAAATATAAACCGAGAAGGGACTACTTAAAAACCCTAAATGCAGTTATAAAGCACCGACTTTAGGCACAGTTTAGCCAAAAGCTACACAGACCCTTCCCCAAGTGCTTAGAAATACTTGAATTATTAGAATCCAGGCTTTAGCTGTCCAACACTTGTTGGAAGGGTTTAAACACCACGCTTACCTAGAACCAAACTATGTTAAATAAACGCTCCCTTTAGGCTTCTTCAACATCACCTTGTTTTGTTTGCCAACAAAGGTGACAAGAAAAAGTTAAACACCTCCCCCAAAAACACTGATTTAGGCAAACTGCAGTACAACTGGAAGGCCCCAGAAGCTTTTCAAAGCAAGCCATGAACCCAATGAAACCAGACCCAATTCTTCTTTCCAGGAATGATTCTGGACAGGCAACCATGCCACGAGTGAAAGTGAAGTTTTGCCATGGACTCTTGTCTGCCCTGCTTCCTGAAATATTTTGGGTTGACTCAAATACTCTTTCAAGCTATTTAAACGTGGTACACAACATCCTGCTCTGTTCATCCACGGGATAGGTATTAATATTTAGGGGAAAATAAAGGAAATCACAGCACAATGAAGTTTTGACCTTGTTACAAGCAAATAAATCTTATTAGAGCTTACAGTGCCGGCCAGCCAAACCCAGGAACTATGAGGATCTCTCCCTGGGAAAGAATTATCTGCCTCTTTTGCTGGGCACAGAGGAGCACCCAAATGAAAGGCACTGACATACCCAGGTGGCACAACAGCCACCAAGAGCATCCTTCGAGTTGCTTGAATTCAGAACCTGAAAAATGTTTATTTCCAACCAAACAAGTTTGTACACAGAAGTAAATCTTTACATAGCACAGGCACTTTTCAACCTCCTGACCTTCGCCATCTGCAATTCAGTTTATATTTCAAAAAAACCCTTGCTGACATCTGCTGAAATACCAAACAAGGGCTGAGCAGCCTCTCAGCTTGAGCTCAGAGGGGCTCTGTCTCCGGTGGCTATCTCTGCTAGAGGAAGACAGGCACATTTTTCAGACTAATTTGCAACATACTTGAAATGAAACTGTAGATTAACTAAACGTGGGGTGGCCTCCTCATTTTGTGCCGTGGCAGGACAGCTTTCACAGAGCCTGAGCCATCGTTCAGTTCACTGGCAACAAGACCTTTCACGGTCCTTGTTTCTCAAGGAAAAGCAAAGCAAATGTGCAAACTCAGAGGTGGAGTGCACCCAGGGCTCTTTGGGGGTGGAGTGCACCCAGGGCTCTTTGGGGGCAGAGTGCTTGGCACAGCCTGGAACTGCTCAGGGGCTGCATGAACAGACTGGGTGACAAGGAAGGTGACCAAAGAGAAGACAGAGGTGTTGACTTCACACCACAGTGCCTGAAGCAGCGTGATGCTCCTTCCCTTCCTCGTGGAAGACTCCGAATTTCATCGCCAGCTGGAGCTGTCCAATAAAACAGTTTATAGTAAAAGCAAACCCCAGCTTGACAACCAGCAGAACCAGCCTCTCCTGAAGCTCAGACTCACACCTGGGCATGCACTTGCACCCCAAACACCTTGACTGGTGCAGGTGGCCAGGAGGGCATCGCTGCTCCTGCGAACCCCCTCGCCCACCCGGCTGGGCACGACTGGCCCGAGGATGCACAGAGGCAAAGAATGACCTGCCTAGCACAAAGAGCAAATTGGAAACGAAAATTTAAAGTACAGACAAAGCTTAACACTAGAGAAGTTGGGTGACATTGTGCAACAACCATTTCGACTGTCCCTGTTGCACTGAGATCTCATTTTCCTTATTTAAAAAAAGAAGATGATGATAACACATCTGAATGTTCTTAACCAGCATTATGACTAAAACATCGAACCTCCACGCATTTTTTTCAGAATATACATGGAGATAATCTCATCCAAAGGTCTGACTTGCAGGACTGCTGGCCAAGTATTACAGCTCTCAGCAGACAGTGAAATCAGAAGTGAAACTCCAGCCACGCACAGGCAGAGTGGAAGCCCACGTGGGACCCCGTTGTTACTATTTCCACAGCAGGAAGCAGATGGAGAAAGGCATTTTTTGGTGAGTATGAATGAGCACATGTTATTCTTTGGGAAAA
This sequence comes from Dendrocincla tyrannina, assembly GCA_035047865.1. Taxonomy (NCBI): domain Eukaryota; kingdom Metazoa; phylum Chordata; class Aves; order Passeriformes; family Dendrocolaptidae; genus Dendrocincla; species Dendrocincla tyrannina. The sequence continues at coordinate 20,998,763 of JAWWMP010000023.1, forward strand.
ATACCTCAATAAAAAGCTATGAAGCACTGCTACCCCTCCCAGAAGTGTTACCCCAGCGCTCCAGGCACTCAGCAGAAGGCTTGGGTATGTGTCTTTGGAGCATGACAGCCCCTCAGCCTCACTTTTATGTCACTTCTTTTCTTTGCACTCATCAAGGTTAATGTGCATCAGTTCCTGGGGCTCCTGACATTTTCCGAGACATTATCAAAACTAATAAGCTCCCCTTCCTTCATTTTCATTTTGATAAAAGATAGCTGGAAATCCCAGTAAGTGACTCCTGAGATTTTAAAACATCTTCCAGTAATTTGGGGCTAACAGTGAGCCCTGTCAGACTGCTGCAGACTCCCAAAGGAAGCCCCATCACGCTGCAGGGCTAGACCCAGACTAAATAAAACAATACCAGCCATGTCTCAGGCAAGGTTACTTCCCCAGCTGTGGGCTGTGTGAAAGCTCAGGTGGAGGATGGAGAGGTATCTGAAGTAGCAAATTATGCTTATTCATGAGCTTGGCTTACCCTGATATCCTCGGAGTTCCTGAGCCATCATTAAATCACTCTGCAGCTGTACTTCTTATGCAGCCCCCTCCAAGCACAGCAGATTGCATATTTCATGAGAGTGCTGGTTACCTCTGTGCTGCAGCTGCAAAGCCTGGTACTAGGGCAGGGAAAAGATGCTGGCTCCCAACATAAAGCCTTCTGGAGGCGCTGAGACCTCCCCAGGTCACAAGCCAGCAGCTGCTGCCTGTTGAACTCTCCTCTCCTCCTTCAAGGAGGGCAGGTACATTGTTTTCTGGAAAATTATCAGTTTTGTGAAACTCCACCCTAAGGATAACCATGGAACGAGTCAATTTGGGATCACACTGGCTCTCCCAGCTGGAAGCTATGGCCCCTCTCCCCAACCTTGAGTCCACAGTGCCCCAAATCTGCAACAGAGTCAAAGAGGAGAGCAGGAAATGACCTCAAGTTGTGCCAGGATTGGATATTAGAAAGAATTTCTTCACTGGAAGGGTGGCCAGGCATTGAAACAGGCTGCCCAGGGAAGTGGTGGAGTTGCCATCCCTGTAAGTGTTCAAAAACCATGCAGATGTGGTGCTGAGGGACATGGTTTAGTGGTGGACCTGGCAGAGTGAGGGTGATGGTTGGACTGGATGCTCTTGGAGGTCTCTTCCAACCTTAACCATTCTGTGATTTTATAAGGACATTTTAAAGAGGAACTGGCTTCCCACGCTGCGTCCCCAGAAGAGGGCACAGTCCTTACACAGAGGAGGCAGCTGCTCTCTCAGCCCTCCCCTCCACGTGGCTGCAAAAACAAAGTGACCCCGTGGAGCTTGGTCAGCCTCAAACCTGCCTTTTGGAAGGGGAAATCAACTCAAAATGCCAGGGGGAACCTGCAGTGCATCACATAAAGGCATCTCGGGAAGAAGAGTGATACAAAACCCAAACCAAACAGAGATCTCTCTCTCATAAACTCACCAGGCCTGCTCCAGAGAATTATAGTCTCATAACTGTGTGTTTTATCAGCATTATTTCATACTATGTGGACACTTAACCCAAGGAACAGGAGTTAAAAACAGCCATCAAAGCTTTGATGTCTTACAAAACATTGGTGTTTGTCAGCAGAGCAGCATCCAGCTTGGGGCTGCCACAGTTGGTTTGACCCAGCCTTCCAAACCCTAAATTTAATTACCAGATTAAAGATTTTTTCATTCAATGCATTTTATTTTCCAGGAGTTGCACTTTGATGATCCATATGGTTTCCTTCCAGCTCAGGAACTGGCCTGTTGCAACTAATAACCAATCTTTTAAATACTATTTCAGTTGCACACATGCAATACATACACATTATGAATAAAAATAACTAAAGTATGTCACAGTGTGTGTCTGTTTGTATAAACACACCCTTGTCAAGCTCTGAGAGACACAACTTCTTGCACCCCACGTACCCCTCTCATTGCTCTTTTACACTCACTGGCTGGTTTGACCCAGAAACTCCAGCATGTGTTCGAACAGCCCCATTTCCCAAGGGACAAGACACAAATCATGATATATTTGGTGATTTCAACAGAACCACCTGATCTGCACAAGCTGAGGTGTGGATGCTGCACTCACCAGCTGCAGGTGCTCATCATGTTCTTGAAAACACCAAAAATCCAGCGTATTAAATTTATTGTCATGGTGGCTGAGGGGGAAAAAACCCCACAAACACGCCCAACTACAAGCAAAAAACCTCACCAAACAAAAAGTGGAACATTTTGCAGGTATTTTTGCAACGTTCTGTTTGCTTTTTCTGCAAAAATCTAACCCATTCTATCAGCACTGTTTCTAAAAATAACTGCCTTCATAAAAAGATAATCAAAGGAATCTGTCATTAATCCTATACAGCTGCAGTAAAAACACAACAGCCTGGACTACATTATTCTGGAATCAAAGAAAATCTCTTCCAGCTCCAGTTTCCTGAAGAGTAATTTGAGGCAAGCACCATCAAAACATCTTTGTACTCAAGAAGGAATCACACCAATAAAAGCACAAGTTTGTGTAAAAAAAATATTATAAATGATGTGTGAGATGAGATCTCAATCATGTCTGTCCTGCTCAGATGGAAGGTCCTGACCCTGCAAGATGGACCATCCAATTAGCCCTTCAAATATCACAAAACCCCACTGAAAACAACATGCCCTAACAAGCTGAACCTACACAAACCCAGACAACAAACACAAGTCTTGACCTACAAAAGTATTTAAATTCTAACAGCTTACCTCTGGCTGTGATGGATTCTCTGGTGTGAAACCTTTTAAAGCAAGAGTGGGAAACTTTCTCAAAGATACTATCTAGGTCAGGAACAAGCTGGGATCTGCATCAGGCAGGAAATAACACTGACTGTCGTGATCCTTTGATGCAAACAAGTAACCCAAACACCGTGTGAAAGTGATGCAAGGGATGAAGTGGTTTCAGAACAAGCAACGGCGATGAACAAACCCCCTTACCTTGTTTACATCCAAATACTCTAACTTTGGCACTTCTGCTGTCTCCTGCTCCTCGCTGCTTCCCTCATCAATGTCACTGTCCTCGTCCTGTGTGGAGTCTCTCTTCTGCTCCGCAGAGGAAGGTTTGCTGCCCTTTTTGTCAGGTTCCATCTCCCCCGGGTTCCCAGCCATGCTGGGCTTCTTCTGCTCTGCCCCTTCCTCGCTGGGGAACGTCTCCCCAGCCACGCTACAAGAAGGACTGTCAATGCCACTGTCCCTGTTGGGAATTTTACTGTTCCCGTTCAGTTCCGCCGTTGAGTCTTTATTGCCGAGCTCTCCAGAGGGCTCTTTGCTCACAGTCACAGCAGTACAGTCTTCATGGCTTTTGGTATCACCTATGCTCAGCTCTTTAATTTTCATGATGTCTGTGCTGGTTAGATCCGTGCTGCACGGGACGTCGGGCTCGGCCTCCTCCGGCTCAGCTTTGTCATTCGTGGAAGAGCCGCTGGAAACCACCGTGTCACAGTCACACGAGCTCATCTGCTTGGATGAGTCCAGGCCAGGTTCCATCTTCAGGGCTAAATTTAGCTGGTTCCTTTGAAGAATATGTACAGGTTGCCTGCAGGTGAAGAGAAAGCACCACAGTCATTCATGCCAATGCCCTGAAAGAGAAGGTCTGACTGAGATTTGATCCAAGTTGCATTTCCTGCATCCCACTGCCAGTGCCAGTGGGCACGTGGTGATAACAACCATCCCCCAACAACATCCAACAAAGACACACCACCCCAGCCCTAAGTTCGGCTGAAATGGCACCACCAGAATCCCGGGCCCTCAGTGCTCTCCCTGTCACCTTGAAGAACAGTCTGGTTTGAGGGGTTGGGGAGGGAGGAACCCTCTTTTCAAAGAAAGCATTTGGTCGTGGGCTCGTTTAAACAGGAACTCTCACTCTTCAGCAGGACCAAGCCTTTGGGGCAAGGTATTTTCTGCCAGAGAGGATGCACTGAAGCTCGAGAAGGCACGACTTTCTCTCTTTGAAAGACACCAGGTTCCCCCAGGTGATAACACACTCCAAGGCACAGTATGGTGCCTCTGTCCCCATCTCCCTCTTCGTGGGAAAAAAATAAAACATTACTTAGTTCCACCAGGCAGATCTGGTCTTCGGAGAAGGTTTTCATGCGTTTGTGAAGAGCTGGTTGTACAGCAAAACAGGTATATTTTACCCAATTCAGTGTCACTCGTGTACAGTGTTTCAGAGGAACCACTGTTCTACGTGACATTGTTCACAGCACACTGCAATTTAGCCCTCCCCTGCCTCCAAGCAGCCAGATCTGACGTTTGTGGTACCTTAGACAGGAAACTCAACCATTTTATATTACGATAATCAAGTTCCTAGGATACAATCCCCACATCAAGCCAGCTTGCTGAAAGCAGACCCCGGGCCACTTGTCTGTGGTAGAACCTCACCAAATTCAGCAGGTCTCAAGCTCCTGAAGCACATCTGCATGTTGCAAACTAAAACTCACTGAAATCCAGCTTTTATTAAAAAGATACCGCATCCTCAGTGAAGTTTTGCACTTCCAGCAGAAAACACCCCAAGAGGACTTTCTACGTGACCATCACAGTTCATGTTTTCTACTGTAACATTCCAGGTTAAAATGCAGAAAAGGGAGATGAGAGCAGATCTCCCCAAGCCATATTTACCTAATGCTTTCAAATTTCTCAATGAGCGTGTTGACTCCTGCTGATATTGGGATTTCCTCCTCTTCAGGTGCTAAGCTCCTGGATGACTTGGGATCAGCTGGCAGAGGCCGAGACGGTGCGGGAGGGATTCTTTCCTGTCCAGGTTTGAGATGGACAGGCTTAGGAGGTACTAAGAAAAGAGAAGGGAAAAAACAGGAGGGTAAATCTCCATCTTCTTTACCCTAAACTGAGAGCAGAATCCAGACCGAGGGGTATGCATTCTTTCATCGCTCTTCCTAAGCTGCACAGGCAGAGTCCTCAAGCATTGCCTACACCAAAGCAAGCTGCTAAATAAAACCGAGAGGCTTCTGTGTGGTGTTTCTCCAGCGTGATCAGCCGTGCTACCACACCGAGCTGCTCCACTTCCTCGTTACCAAACAGGATGCACGGCTTACGTTTCGTGCTTGCAAGTTTGCTCACCAGCTCAATCACACGAACCAGCTCCCCCTCCCATGACTTCTCCACACTCAGCCTCTCTGTTGAACCTCTTACATGGTGAAGGGGCTTGGGAGGAATAACAATCCAGAAGGAACCACCGAAACCCAATCGCACCGTGGATTTCAGTGCCTTGTGTTTGCTTGGTCAAAAACGCCACAGGCAGAACTATACTGGCTTTTCTTCCTCTCGTTCGGCCTCCCCCCTCTCTTCTGTGGTGCAGAGTCTTCACAAATTTCCTTCCTCTTTTGATTCTACATCGAGTTGCACATGATATAAATAAAACACACGCTGTAAGAACACACGCGTTCTGCTTCAGGACTCACAAAGTTCAACACAATATTTCCAAAAAATGGCATTAAAAGCGTAATGTCATTTTCAAAAATTTATTCCCACCTTCCATGGATTGTGGAGTAAATGGTTTATCCTACACAAGCAGTAACCCATGGCACAGGTTCCCATGCTGTCATGGTTTCATACAGGGAAAGCAATTCTCCCAAAGGCAGAGCTGACACTGGAAGGCAGGAAACCTGACTGGGATTGCTCCCAAAGCTCACCCTGCTGGCAGCAGCACTGCCAAGTGGCCCCTCCAGTCCAGACCACGCAGAGCTGACATGTTAAACGAGGAAACTCCAACTCCGTGCTTTATTAAACAGCACTTTTGAGCATGATTTCTTTTCCAGCATTTCCAGCTTTTCAATGGTCCGTGTGGCACATGTGACCAGCACTGTAATGGAGCTGGAGGGAGCACGTGTTGTGACTGTAATTTCAGGGTTACCTGCTTTAGGAGACTAAAGAGAGGCACCCAACGAGCCAGTCCTTGTTGGCCCTGCCTTCCAGAAGGCTCTGCACCTGTTCTGAGCCCCACAGATGCCACAGCAGTCCATACACAGAGGGCTGAGCTCAGTGATGAAGGGCTGTTAAAGCACTTTGGAGCTCTGAGTTTAGGTCAGATTTTAAACTCTCTATGTTATTATTTCAGCACGAAAGAAAAAACCCAAATATTCTAACAATTTAAGGGGAGATTTCCTAGAGGAGGAATGATTTGCCCATCATATCTCTAAAAATATCTAAAATTCCTATCTTAAAAATAAAGCTGTCGTGATCTAATTTTGAAAAGACCTCCACAAACCCCACCTTACACAGGAATAACAGGGAAGAAGGAAAACAAAGTCTTCTTGCATATAAATGGGATGGTGGAGCTCTGTGTTTCTGTTCACCAGGTCTTCATGTGCATCCCATGTGATCAGTGAGTGTCTGGCCATGTTTCTCCTTGTGAGAACAATAAAACCCCCTAAAAACAAGTATCCACAGAGCCATGTGGCCCATGGTGGCAGGAAAGGCAAGCTCTGGGCTCCTTAGAGAAGGCAGACAGGTCAGAGCCCATCCCACACAGCCCATCAGGGCCTTCAGAGCCGGCCCTGGTCCACAACACCCCAAGGTTTTGCACTCATATCAAGGTGTTTACACTGGGTATCACTGATTACACTTTTGTTAGTTCTGAATTTTGACCCATGGAAGCAATGGTGAGAAATGGAGACACCAGGATGGAGGCAAAGCCGCTGAGCCTACCAAGGACTACAAACCAAGCAAAATGTGAACCAAACTAGATGTTCAGGTTCAAGACCAAGTGCACCTGGGATGGGGCAACCCCAAATACAGACTGGGCAGAAAATTTTCATTGGGACTCCTTCCTTGGACTGCTTTCACTGTGATATCAAGAAGGCCAACAAAATGAATTCTGTCAAAAAAATAACAGCAAGAGTGAATAGAGAAAGCATTTTACCTTTGGGTGTTTATTTCACCTCTTTAACAATTTCCATCCTTTTCCACCCTTACTGGTGTGAAAGAGACAGTGGATACACTGATTTCTGTCCTGAGCTTAGGGCTGTGGTGGGACAGAGAGCCTGGGGGGTGTGAGCAGCAGAAAGAAGCAGCAGTGCCTGTCTTGGTGATGAAACAGAGCATACTCATCTGCTTAGGGAAGTTTAAAGCATGAATTGAATCAAGCTAAACTCTCAAATATAAAAACCAGTGACTGGAAACCAGAGCCATGAGTACCACAGCAAAGTACCTACCCCAGCTGAATTCATTCCAGTTTTTACTGAAGAGACACTTGTGCTATTCCTTTTTCTTGTTGGTATTAACAACATTCATGGAACACCCACTAATTAAACCTGAACAACCAAGACCTCTGGGTGAAAGCTGCATAAAGACAGAGACCTTGTGAGATGTTTCAAGCATGAACTGCTATATGAATTTAAGGTTTAAGGTTTCCTTCCAGAAGCAGAAGATGCAGTGCTTTCTTTGGCGTTGTTTAAGGCTGAATTGCTTTTGTACAGACATTTGAATTGGGAAAGGCTGAGGGTGCAGCAGCTCAATGTGTGCACCACCAAAATATCACTTTTTCACACGACAGTGACCATCTATCACATGGACACTTCTCTTTAAAAACATCTGGTTTATGAACTTAGGATCTTCTTGAGGCTTACCTTCCTTTGTTCCAAACACCCCTCAAACTCCAGGGGTTTTGCATTCCCAATTCCCTTGAGGCGAACACCCTTTGCACACCTAAGTGTAACCAATCCTACAAGGCAGGAAGTGGTGACAGTAGGGAACTCGGCAAAGTGACATGACAAAGAGACACCCCCTGTCACTTCACTGATGGAGAAACACGGAAACGATTTATCCTCTTTCAAGAAATGCACTGTAGTTTTGGTTTGGGGTTTTTTCAGGAGCCAGGAGACCAGAAGAGCAGCTGGAGAGCAGCTGGATCATGCTCCTTCCTGGCTCCTCTTCCAGCATCCTTTGGGATTGCCACCTATTGGAGTCTGAGCTGGCAGGTCTGTGGAAGCACCACGGCCCATGTGTGAGTGGTTTGGCTTCTATTTCTCATTTTTAAAACACATTCACTCCATTTCGATATTTCCTGTTGCCATGCACACTTCTTACAATAAATGGAAAACAGACCAGCTTTAAACAATAAGCTCTTATTACCTAAAATACTTTAAAAAAAATGATTTAGAATGTAAATAATATTGCTACATTCAGCTTACACTGCATGGGGTATAACAGGAGTACAGAAGTATAAAATGACAAGTTAAGTAATTGGTTATTGCTGAATCAATTTCTTCTTGAAGGCTTCTCTAAGTGGTTATCTAACATTGGGAAAAATGAACGTAATAAACCCCTTCCAAGCCATCCATTAGAACCTTCAAGCAACTGTTGTGCCGTGACTCAAATTAAAACAATAATTCAAAATTATTCCACTTCCTGTGCCACAGGAGCCTGGAGCATTTCTAGAAGGACTAAGCCACTTGCCTTGGGGTTTCTGCAGAGGGTGCATTTTGGCCAGTGGAGCTTTGGTTTTGGGCTTCCTTCCAGCCTGATGGAGACATTGCGCCGAGCTGATGTGCTGCAGCTCCCCACATGCTTCCAACACCGGACTGGAGTCAATGTGGCACTTGATGGCAAAAGGAGAACAAGGGCAACCTGAGGGAAAGAGGGGGAAAAAGTCAATATTTAGTTTGTTCTATTCATCCTGAAGAAAATTTGTGCTACTTGCAGAAGCGTATCACTCGTCTGAGTTCCTGGGGAAGGGGAGGGGTAAGAGAGGGGTTACAGCCAATATATCCAGCCTTACCAATCCTGTCAAACTGACTGGTAAAACAGGGGCAATTTTGGCCATCCTGCCTTTAATTAATGTTTGACTTCTTTACTACAGACATTGAAAATCAAAGAGCAAATATAAAGGATAAAAACCACTTCAAAAGGCATTTCCCCAAACAGAAATACAAGTGCTGCAGCATAGAACACTGTTTGACTTGGGAAGATAAACCTGACCCTGGGTGATTTAGAAACGTGTTCCGCATAGTGGGAATGGTACAAGTGCCATTCCTTCAGATTTAATCACTCCAGATGCATTTTACCCCGATTTACTACTCCTTTGTACATAAAATATTTATGTTCCTTCAGAAGGCTCTGGTCTAGAAGATGCTGTTAAGATATGATCCAGTGGGAACAGCGAGAAAGAAATGATTGTCTTTCATTTAACATTCTTCCTTCACTTCTGGGGGGACTGGGGAAACAAATCCAGGTATCAGCTTGCAGGAAGTAGACACTGCAGTTTCTGATTTGGGGTTTTTTTGGACTTGCAGCAAGCCTACAGCTACGTGAAACCCTCATGTCAGCTTTACTGTGCCATGAGAAGGTTAAAAGAGAGTTTAAAAAGGCCTGTGGTTTCAAACTGCTGAATATGAACACATGAATATTTGCTTCCGGCAATACTGAGAAGCGGAAAACGTCTCAAATTGCAAAATTTGAACGTGAATGCATTAAAAAAGGGCAAAGAAAACATGACAAACATTCTTTCCATAAAAAGTCCTGTTTAAAGTGGGCTAGCTGAATTTACCAGCATCTTGCTGGAGTGTGAGGTGACCTGCATCGTGCAGAAAGGATTCATCTAAAGGGCAAAAAACAGCCTTTGCCTCCCTGTGATGTCTTCAAGAACGTGGCTTTAGCTTCCAAAATGCAACCTACTCCTGGCCAGCCTCCTAGTAAGATCAAAAGCCTGAAATGGAAAGCACCTCCATTCACATCGACTACATTATCCTGGTTTTACACTAATGGTATTAAATCAGGATGTGACCTTTTGAGTAAAGCCACTGGAATCTGAGCTGTGCAGACTGCTCGGGAAGATTAGCTGAGAGCTGCCCTCCAAATGCAAAAACTTCCACATACAGATTTAAAATAAGAGAAAAAAAAAGGCCATAAAATATTAAAGGCAATTTTGTTGTCAAAAATAGACTCGGATGGCACAAACCTCCTTACTCATCTCTGCCACCCAAATAAACAACCCCTGAATTCCCCATGTATGGCTGCCAGTTGTTGCTGCTGAAGCTTCATTAGCATTTCTACCACAAAATCTGCTTTTCAGCAGATTTGAGACCAGCTATTAAAACATCCTTCCAGCTGAAAACAGGAAATTATAAGTACCACATTCTATTCAAATCGAATTTCACTTATCAGGAAAATGCAGTGCAAGTGGAGTAGATTATTAGAGCCGATTAATAGATTATTGCAAACACATCATCACAGAGGGAGTTCATGCAGATGCCCCAGCTCTGGGCACCAAAAGCTCCCTGTGACAGCAGCAGTGCCACCACAGGCCAGCTTTTCAGGGGAAGGACTGGGACTTTTGCCTTCCGAACAGTAGCTCAACACAGCCAGAAATTAAAACAGAGAATGCCAGTTACCCATTCTTCTTCAAGCACTGCCACAACAACGAACTGTCCTGCTGGTATAATTTTGTAAAGTTCCAAAAGGAATTAAAATCCAATTCTTTTTTCTTTTCTACTGAGGCTGACTGCTGTGAAAACAGGTCTGACCCCCTTACTTTTTGCTGAAAACAGGAGCTAGTGGTTACTCACGTGCCTTCAGGTGCGTGGCACCATCAGACACCTCTCACACCAAGGCTAAAAGCTCTTAAGAGCTACTCATAAATACAAAGTAAAGTGTTTTGATCCTTATTTTATAAATTCACATACAAGTTTTTCTCTTCTACTGCATAATCCTGTCCAACAATCATGGCACAAGATCCTCCACTGGTGATTACTCAACAAACACAACCACCTTGCCCAAAATTTGGCTCTGAATGCTCCAGGACTCGTGCTCAGAGGCATTTGCAGAGTAAACACTTTGTGAAGCCTTGTGCTCCTTCCCATTGAACAAGAGCACCCAAAGAGCAGGCTGGCACAAAGCAGAAAATAAAACTGATAAGTAGTAGAAGAGGGAAGCCACAAGTGCCTTAAAAACTTCATGTAGTGCTGGCCCTAAATCAAGAAAAATATGCAGGGATGAAGCCAGAGAAGTGGCTTTCATTCTTTTTTATTTAATTTAAGCCAACTGGTTCTCCCTCTTCGTCTCTGATATGGACCCTAAGGGCTGCTTTTTGCACACAAGTCAAAAATCCACTTTCCTTACAGATTTTTTCAAGCGCTATAAAATGATTTGTGAAAACAAGATCCACTGGATTATTTCACATGGAATTTCCTGAGAGCAAAACCCACTGTCTGCCGAGCACGCTCTGGGGTTCTTCTGGAAAAGGGAAATGAGAGGGACAACATAAATAAGATCCAGGCACAGCCCAGGTAACCACCCCCAAGATGTCTGTGGTCCTGCCAGGTGTTTCCAGAAGTGAGAGCACTTTAGTGCACCCACTAAACCTGCAGGACCCAACACGGACCTTGCCTTGCTCTCTGATCTCTGGTCCAGCATTGGAAAGGGCAAACCCTTCCTGAACCCACGTCCTGCTTCTGGCCAGACTGGTTTTGCTCAGAACCCAGGTCCACTTGGTGGGTAATGCAGAGGGCAGGGAACCATGACGTGTACCTCAAGGGGATTTGATTTCTGGGTGAGAACAGTGTGCAATGTTGAATTTTGTATAATATTGTATTATATTTGTATAATACCGGTTGCTGAATGACACTGCCATGGATAATGAAGATGGATTGTTCCAGACACACCAGTCATGATGCAGCCTGCAACCTGCTGACAGCACGCCAGCCCTCCTGCCCCAGAAGGCACCTGGGATGGGTAGAACCCACAGCCCTGGACTAAATGAACTCAGCAGGTATTTTGGAGGGGCAGCCACAGACCATGGAAATGACATGACGATGATGGTACAGCCTAAGGGGTGGGTAATGTCCTGTTCTGGCCAGGACAGGGTTAATCATTTCTGTTTTCAGGAGGGGCACGGCCAGGGCCCTGGGGTTATTCTGCACTACCTCGTGTCATTGCTGGGGGTGGAGGGGATTGTCCCTTCCAGTCAGGGTTTTGTCACATCTCCAGGTGTTGAGCACTCAGGTGTGCCTCATTCCCCTTTCTGTGCCCTCTGTTATCTCACTGCTGTACCCAGTAAATTGTTCTTATCCCAACCATTATCTTTACTTCACATCTTGCCCCTGGCTCCCTGTGTCCCACCTGTCTGTGTGCCAGTGCCTCCCAGGCACACACAGCAGGCACCTCTCCAAAAACCAGGAACTTCCAAACTCCTAAAACCTGCAGGAAGAGCCAGCTTTGCTCTGCACAGTCCTTGTGCTTCTAAGCTCAAGGACTTCATGGTTGGTTTGTAATTCTACTCACATGAATGGTGCTGCTTATCATGTCTCTGTTCAAAACCAATCCAGGCAAAAAGGACATGGATGATGCTTTCCAGAGGTAATTTTTTACATTCTATTAATAAAATAACAGGTACTTAAGGCTCCTACTAAAGTAAAACTTAAACAAAACTTCTGAAATGCGTCAGTTGAGGCACAATTTGTATTTCCACTAAAATGGAAAAATAATGCCAGTCTTTCTGACAGGATTCAAGGCCACCAGGGATCTCACAGCACGGAGAACTTTCTCAAGAGTCTCAATAACTGTTTGCACCCCAAAGAAGGCCTGTATTTTTGAAAAGTTTCTCTTAGAGGCTGTCACAAACTTAAAGGCTACGATATAATTTTCTATCAGACTAAGATAAAATACAAAGATATTGGGTGCTCCACTCAGTGAAGTGATAAAGAGACCAGTTGAACCCAAATGGCCAAACTCCAGTCCCCAGGCTTTTCTCCCACTGCAAAAACCAGTTTCAGATCTTGCACTTGGCACCCAGTCCCCAGGTAGCTGTGTTCAAACATAACTCCTGTTGAAAACAGAAAATGCCTTGGAGGTGTCTGATAGCAGCAAGAACCTGAAATGTTCTGCCAATCCCCTGGTTTGCTGATCCCAGGACTTCTCCTCCAGCCCTGTTCTAGATGGTGCAGTGTTCCACCGAAATGAAGCAAGCCTACAGCTCCCCAGCTCTTCCATACCTCGTCCTGCACTGCACCAGCTCCCAACCCTCTTCTGCTGTTCAGCAAGGAGCAAAAGCCTTTCCCACTCTGCCATCCTTCCTCTTTTGCTGCTTCATTTTCCTCAAGCCCACCTAAGTCTCACCTCCCCTTTCTGCCCATGGCACAGCGGAGCCCTGGACAGGGAGGGAAAAGCTGCACCCATTCCCTGCTAGAAAACCCAGCTGGAGGACACTGACAATGGTCAGTTCACATTTTCCTGGCATTTCAAAACACCAAATTCAGCACAAAGAGCGACAGCAAAGTTATCACCACAAGCCTTCAGAAGCAGATTCAATCAAGCAAAGATGATGCTCAAAAGCAAGCAAGGATCTGGCACGGACTGCAATCCCCCCACACACAAAGAGAGCCACATCACTTACTTCTGCTCGAGCAGAGACCCCTACATGTTTTATTCGCTCAGGCCGTGAGACAACCAAAGAGGAGGGAGAAGAGCTCCTGCTGCAGCTCTCGTTTCATGGGTTAAATGCCATGCTCACAGGAACTGACCTCCCCCAGCTCCCAGCTCGCTTCCGACCACCACTGTGGTTGATGACTCAAAGCACACAAACGTGGCAAAGGCTGTGGAGGAGCTGCACTCAGGAGGTTGCTGCTGGCTTTGAGTTTCAAACCATCTGAAAGGCAACACAGAGGATGTGGATGGTTCAGAAGCCTGAATCCTCCTGGAGTAGAAACAAAGGAAGCTAGATGGTGGAATCACAGATTTCCCAGCATGGTTTGGGATGGAAAGGACCTTAAACAGCACCTTGCTCCAACCCCCTGCCATGGGCAGGGACACCTTCCACCAGCCCAGGGTGCTCCAAGCCCTGTCCAACCCGGCCTTGGACACTCCCAGGGATCCAGGGGCAGCCACAGCTTCTTCCCAGGGCCTGCCCACCCTCAAGGGAGGGATTTCTTCCTAATATCCAATCCACACCTACCCTCTTCTAGTCTGAAGCTACTCCCTCTTGTTCTATCACTACATACCCTTGTATAAAGTCCCTCTCCAGCTCTCTTGTAGACCTCCTCCATCTCTTTAAAGAGTTTTTTTGCTTAGATACAATTTGCTATTAATGCAGGACCAGTCAGTGACAGCAGTGACATGTCACAGAAACCAAAACAACCCTGGTTCTCAGCACTCAAACTCTCAGACTATTCCACAGCCCCTCTGGGAAATGAAGAGCCCCAGTGAGGAGCCACAAAAGTGACAATAAATGCAATATAGCCAGCATGGGATGGAGCTGCTTAAAAGGCTGCCATCAAAAGTCTTGAAAATGTTCAATGCTCCTTCTTCCCCTCTGCTGCTCTCCCATCAGAATCCTGCACAGGAAATGACAAAGGAAGAAGCCAAATGTGAAATGTTCAATGAGTGCTGCATTTCAGGGCAGGCTCCATCCCCGGGAGCCACAGAGGGGCTGCTGCTTTGGGTTCTTCTGGGAAAAACACAATGCTGGCAGAGCATTCCAAATGGTGGAGTCTGAGCAGGGCTGCCAGAACTTCAGGATGTACTGATCACCTCACACCACCACAGAAAAGAGTTTTCACAGAAAGAACCACACGGCTAAAAGCAGCAAATTTGTGCACAGAAAGCACAAGAAGGACCAGTAGTTTCTCCAGCTCTGTAAAGCAGGATTTGGGACTCTGGGATTTGGTGTACTTTTATCCCATTCTGACTAGTTTTAAATGCCTTAGGTGAGGATGCTCCCTTTAACAGATGTTTCTGCAACATCCCGAGGGTCACTGCAGAACATCACAGCCATAGTGCCTTCCACAAACCTGCATCAAGATTCCCCCACCTTTATCCTCATCAGATTCTCTTAAAGCACATTCCTGGAAGCTAATCCAAATAAAGCTGTGCTCTACCAGCACTGGCACACACCTTCCATCCCTCATCATCTGAATCACAACAGGCACATTCTGCAGAAAGGAGTTTTCAGCTCTCACTTCTGTTCTTCTTGAACAGGTTTTTACACACAGTCCCTCTATTTGTCCTTACAACCTTGCTTTTATTGCCCCATCCAGGAACCTGTGCAATGCCACTCCAACACTCCTCTGGGACATTTCACACTTGATCCCACAGCCAGGGATTGCTCCACAACAGCTTTAAAGAAACCATTACAGAACTTTAATGACTCTTTTGATCTGGTATACTTTCACTTAAAAGAATTAGCTTTTCACCAGACCTACATCAGCCCTTTCCTCACAACACTAAGAACATTCCTTGTCCCACTCAGTGCTGCCCAGACAGGGCACTACAGCACAGGTCTCATTTTCTGTCCTGCGTGTAAATTAAGGAAACCTCACAGCCCATCCCAAATTTGTCCATCCAGAAACACTGCTGGCACTGTTAGTTCTCCATGACACAGGAATGCAGTGTCAGCACTGGCCTCTCCCTTAGATGTGGGTCAGCTGGCACACTGCTATTAAAAATGGGCTATAAAAGTGACTGTTAAGTGTTTGCTCTACATTTGTATGCATGTAATTTATATCCATTTATATAATTACGACGGTCAGGATAAGATTTCTGAGTGACCAAAATGAGGAGCTTCAACACCTAATTCTGTGCTACAGCACTATTCAATGTAGGTGTGCAAACCACATTCCTGCCAAGATCTTCATACTTATACCAGGACAAGCTAAAGAAAAGGCAAAACCACCAGCATGTCTCAGAGACCCTAATGCCAGAAGTCAATACCCCACACTGGGGAAAGGAAACCAAGCAGGCACTGAGTTCTATGTTCACCTAGTTCTAGGCTTTTCATGCTGCTGTGAATACAACTGGCCACCACATCACCACCAGGCCACTCAAATATCCCTCATTCCCACCAAAGTGGCAATGGTGGCCTCTGCTGAGACATAACACAGGGTCAACCCAACTAGCACCGACAGAGGAAACTTAAACGCCCCTCCAGGACAAAAGAGCAGAATCTATCATTGACTATGGGGAAGGTCATCTTTCTCTAGTGAAAAAGAAAAGTGATATTTATTACTTCGTTGTTATTTTGTAGCAGGCTGCCAACCAATTCTTGCCAAAAATGAGGCAAGGGGAAAACCAGCAGCTGAATGGGAAGAAGGACCAGCTCCCAACCCCGGCAATTCCAAGGGGGGCTGGAGCTTGGAGAGCACTGACCAGAAAAACCACACTGAGAACAGAAGAAAAAGTCACTTAAAAGGAAAATGAGAAATAAACCAAAGCAAAGCACCACAGAATACATTCTGCCCCAGGACTAACAATAGGCACAATAAAGCCCTGAAACAAAAATATTTTCTTTTCCTGTGCGAAACAGGATGTGGTGCTGCAGTTAGCAAGCACTTACCTTTGGCTCCTGAGGTTATTGGTGAGTTTAAAAAATACCCGAGTTTTTAACCCAAACTGAGCCCTCTGTTAACATCCACACAGACGCTGAGGACACGCAGCCCCAGCCTCCCTTCGGTCACAGGAGGCAGCCCCAAATGGAAGGGCTGTACCCAAAACCCTCTGCAGGAAGGCACCCAGCTCACCCAGCCTGGCACCAGTGGCATGCCCAGCCTGGCACCCAGCTCACCCAGCCTGGCACTCAGTGACATGCCCAGCCTGGCACCAGTGACATGTCCAGCCTGGCACCAGTGACATGCCCAGCCTGGCACCCAGTGACATGCCCAGCCTGGCACCCAGTGACATGTCCAGCCTGGCACCAGTGACATGCCAAGCCTGGCACCAGTGACATGCCCAGCCTGGCACCCAGTGACATGCCAAGCCTGGCACCCAGTGACATGTCCAGCCTGGCACCCAGTGACATGCTCAGCCTGGCACCCAGTGACATGCTCAGCCTGGCACCCAATGACACGCCCAGCCTGGCACCCAATGACACGTCCAGCCTGGCACCCAGTGACACGTCCAGCCTGGCACCAGTGACATGTCTAGCTTGGCACCAGTGGCATGTCCAGCCTGGCACCAGTGACACGTCCAGCCTGGCACCAGTGACACGCCCAGCCTGGCACCCAGTGACACGCCCAGCCTGGCACCCAGTGACATGTCCAGCCTGAAACCAGTAACATGTCCAGCCTGGCACCCAATGACACACCCAGCCTGGCACCAGTGACACGTCTAGCTTGGCACCAGAGCATGTCCAGCCTGGCACCAGTGACACGTCCAGCCTGGCACCAGTGCCACGTCCAGCCTCACCATCCCCTGCAGAGAAGGAGGGACCATGAGGAGGCACCTCCTCACTGTACACCACTGTCACCCAAGCACTGCAAGGGCAAGTCCCCAGAGTGGAGAACTCCACATGCATCTCTTGGCTAATAAACTTTTAAGTGACTCTAATTTAAATTCTGCTGGAGGAGAGATGAGGACTGATGGATTTGGGGGATTTTTTAAAGCAGTCATAGATGTTCTCTCACATGGTTTAATGCAAGTACCATATTTCTAACCCTGTGTCTGTAGTGCTACTCTCTGAGTGTGACAACAAACCACACAGTCAATACCTGACCAACACCAACATTAAATTGTGTGCTTCTCCATCTTATCACAGAGTCATAGAATGGGTAAGACTGGAAAAGCCCCTAAGATCACCAAGTTGAACTGTCAACCCCCTCCCACCATGTTCACCACTCAACTACGTCTCAAAGTATCTCATCTAAACACTTTTTTACCAGCTGTGCCAGGGTTTGACCACCCTCCCAATGAAGAAGTTTTCCCTAATATCCAACCTAAACACCTCCTGGCACAAAGTGAGGCCATTTCCTCTCATCCTGTCACTTGCTGCCTGGGAGAAGAGACAGACCTACACAGCAACTCTCAAGCTCTTTCATGCTGTTCTGTGACAAACTGCTACCAAAGCTATTCTTTCTTATTTTGCTCATACTTGT
Source organism: Dendrocincla tyrannina (assembly GCA_035047865.1). NCBI lineage: Eukaryota > Metazoa > Chordata > Aves > Passeriformes > Dendrocolaptidae > Dendrocincla > Dendrocincla tyrannina. The sequence goes on from JAWWMP010000023.1 coordinate 21,016,621, forward strand.
AACCCCTCTGGAGAGTATCAGCCTGGCCAAAGGTTTCATCTCTCAGCTGACTTGCCCACCAGCAACCTTTGCAATAGCCTTTCTATCACACCCAAGAGCTTGGACATAATTCACAGATCTGGTCCCAAACTTTGGCAGTAGAATTTCAAGCCTCCAGTGACATCCATGCGAGGCACACAGGAAACAGATTCCCAATGTTTATTCTCTCAGCCTAGTGTTGGAGCCTGTTCACTGGTAAGTAAACTCCTGAATTTAGCTATGGTGTTCTCAATAATTACACTCAGCCTGCTCTTCATATAGGCATAGAGAGCTGGGGGATACTGAACATCAAATCACCGTAACTGCAAGGCAGTTATGAACCTTTATGATTTAACAAAGATAGGCTTTGAAAAGCTCATTCTTCTTGAGGAAGCATTTAGATGAGTTTCTCCCCCCAGAAAGGAATAATTTAATTACTCGAGGCTAAAATAATCAGCACAGTAACTTTCTGTGACACCCAGATCAAAGGTAGAAGAGAAACCCCCTCAAGACACTTCCATCTTGTAAGGAGAGCAGGTTAAATGACATATAAAGACTGAGGCATAAAGAGTGACAGGGCAGAGGAGAAGGAGCCTGGGGTAGATGTCAGCCAGCCTGACAGTGCAGGTGACAAAAGCCCTGCTCACAGAGCACATCAGGAGACCCAGCCATCACGTGGGGCTGTCAAACACTGCTCCTCTGCAAGAGACGGGGAGACAAGGAGAGAGAGCAGCCAGACTCATCTCGTCGGTGCACACAAGTCTTGTCCTACTTCGGTGTTCTGAAATGCAAAGCAACTTGTTTAACTTCAGCACCAGACTGTAAGGTTTCATTTCTGAACCAGCCGAGGTCCAGATATCGAAGCCCAGCTTAATTCGCTGCAGGTGCCTAATTTGGAAGAGGGAAAGACAACTGGATTTTCATTCATATATTTCCTTACAAATAACATGAAACCCAGAATACATTAACTCGTAAGACCTTGTTTTGCTTTGCCTTTCTCTTCTGCAGAAAGTTTCACTGAAGATGGAAGATAATGGTCCCTCCTCCCTAATTAAGTCCTGATTTTAGGATTGGGCAGGTAACATGCCCAGACAAAAATTAAGGAAAGCACGTGACACAGACTAGAACATCATTCAGGGAAACCTTATTTATAGCCAAGCATTTCTCCTCATGATTTCACCCTCCTCCTTCTTGTTCTCGCCAGGTGACCACACGCAGGGGCATTTCTGAGCCCTACACAGCTCCACTGTGGGTCCTTCAGCACAGCAGCAGCATTTCAACTTACCTTTCCCCCCTTCTGCCTCTCCCCCATTCCAGCTGGCTTCTCATCTCATTTTTTCTGCTTATTAACCCAGTTTGGCTCTTCTCTCCACCTCTAGCCTGGCTGCCTCCTGCCCAAAAAGGGGGTAGTTACCCAGGGACCACCACCACAAAACTGTCTGATTCCTATACAGTGTCCCCAGAGATGAGCCAAAAGTGAGCAGGAGGTGCAGTGTGTAGCTCCAACTATAAATGCATTTTCACCAGGGGTTTCCTAGGTTAAAGCTCTCACTTTGTCCATCTGACAATCTCAGAGCCTTCAGAGATGCCAGCTGTGTACCACACAGCCTCTCCTCTAAGATGCAGACGCTGGACCCCGATGCAGAATCCTAATTCAGCAGTCCTGAGACTTTCCTCTGTGATGCACAGAGCTTGCTGTTTTCTTTTTCCCTTGACAAGTAACAGGTTTTCCATTATGAGGAAAGAATCCTGATTTATAATTACACTGATTATGCAAATCAAAGAACGTATTTCAAGCTAATAACACACCTGGGACTTCACACCTGTACTGCTTTAACAGAAATTGCAACACGGAGCAATCCATTACTGTAAAACCTAAAAAGATTTATACCACAAACAAATAATCACCGCCAAAGCCATTTTAATTTGTTCCTCTCAGGTTACCTGCAGCTGGGTGATTTACTGACATCAGGATTCTCTCCCAAGAACAAGAAGAGAGATGGAAGATTTGCAATTCCCAGAATTGGGAAGGGAGAGGGAAAAGAATGACACTGCCCACCTTCCAGTGATTGAACAGACACAAGGGTGAGAACAGCCCAATCCACTACCATGGTCATAAAAAATGCTTCCTGGGCTTCAGTTCTCCTTTTCCTGGAAGCTCATTACATTGTTTTGCTAATGACAAAAGCAGCATGCGAGGATCTCTCACTGCTCAGTTGATGTGCTTGTGCATCTTCTTAATGACACACACTGCAATGTGTAAAACCTCATTTAACCAGCGAGGAGAGCACAAATTATCCTCCACTTCAGATTTAATGGCAATACAATGCATCTCCAACAGTGTCCCAACCAACTGGCTTTCTCTTATAATCTTGAATTGTTTTATTAGTTTTAGTAAACCAGGAATTAGCCCCTGCTCGTTTAAAAGTCTATTTCGGTAATAAATGAAAGCAGGCAAACCCAGCTCAGATTCTTTGCTCCAGAAGTGAGCTTTGCAGGGCAGGACTAGCTTTTCTGTGTGGCCACAATGTGCTATCACTCCACTCTGTAGAAGTTTGGAAAATTCAAGCTTCATTATTGAAAAGCACCGTATTTTTACACTATTTTGACAGCAGCAAAAATCCAGAGCAATTTCACAACAATCACCAAAAGAAAACATAGTTCAGCTCTCAGTGTGGCTGGGTAACCCCCTGCTTGAAATTTTCAGGCTTTTACAGAAAATGACCAAGCCACTGAGTCTTTGAGGTTGGAAGGGGCTTGGGAAGATCGCCCAGTCCAACTTTCCTGTTCAAAGCAGAGCCTACACCAGTGTTTCCTCACTGCGGGGTGCAGAGTCTCAAAGGGCCAAAGAGAGAGCAAGACAAAGAACCTGGAGAAGGTTAAAGGTGCCCATGAGAACAACGCACAGATAAACAGTGACAGAGACTGCAAATCACTGAAGTGGCTCCAGTGTTTTGGACCCCAGAGCAGACATAAAGCATCCTTTATATTTACTCCAGCCTGGCAAGCTCCAAAGAAGGGAACAGCAGCTCAAAGGCCTGCAACACAGAGTACAGAGAAAAGCTGCAGCAAAAGGAACTAGTATTAGTTTCCCAACAAAATTTCAGTTAATTCACTGTATCTGTAGCAGCCATTTCACACCTTCTGTTATCTATAATTGTACTTTCATCCAATCCATACTCACTAGATGTGAAAACAAGGACATTGTGCAATAACAACAGTCATAAATCACAAATAATACAAGCCTTGTGACTGACTGCTAAATCTTCATCCTAAAAGAGAAAACATATCACGCCTCATCTCAGCATACACAAAGCACAGGTAGTTTTCAAGTAAGTGACCCAAGCAGAGATGTACCCAAGCCCATTTGATGATGGAATTACAACAGTTAGATTACAGATAGATCAAGTAATTCATTCCAGCCAGGAAAACCATACGAACCCTTTCATGTAAAGTAAAAATAAATTCATCCCATATTCTAAACTGTATTATACACTGGCGTTGCTCATTCCTCTGTACAGTAAGATATATTTTATTTCACTACATTTTCAGAATTAAAAATGTAAAAGCTATATAAAAACCACACTCCTGCAACACAAAGAGCTTGGGCTGTCCTGGGAGGGCAGCACAGATCCACTCTGCAGCGTGGGCCATCCTGGGGTCTGGTGTGGCACGAACAGCACGGGGAATTTGGAGGGGAGAGGTTTAGAAATTTATTCCAGCTTGAAGTGAGGGCCCATTTCTTTCCCTGTGTGTAATTTTATCTCGCTCAGTGAAGGAAGGAGACCACTAAGTGGGGCACTCTTTAGAACAAGCAGATGATGCTTGGAGACAGACGTGATGTCAAACAATTAAAACCTGCGAGTTGTAACAGGATATGGGACTGAGGGGAGGGGAGGCCAACCTGTGACTGGCACAGGGGCAGAAGGAGGTAAGAACCAACACCAACTTGAATACTCTGCTCCTGTTTAACCTTCTTTGATGACCTTTATTTTCGCTTGCAAAATGCCTGCAGAAATTAGTACTTTAATTTACCTACGGGTGGCACTTTGCACCCTTTTTGAGCTGCAGTCACCCCAGGGTGACACCAGCGAGTGAGCAGGGAAGAGAATTCTTTAACTGCATTTTCACTAGGTATTAATCCATATTCCACCTGCCACTGCACCGTAAGATGGGCATCAGCAACAAGCACTCCAGAAGTCGATGAGCAATGGGGAGAAATGCCTGTGCACATTTAACACCGAGGAAAACAACTGTCTTGCTTCCCCCTGCGATGCCAACTCCAGGCAGGAGGGATCAGCACTCCCAGCTCTGCCTCCTCAGAAGAGCTGCCACCACTGCCTTTGTGATCAGAGGCAAGAAGAAACCTCAAAGTGACACATTTTGTCTCAAAACTGGGGCAGGCTGAGTTTTGAGAGCTCGCATTTTAATGACTGAGGATCTGTTCCTCAGATATTGGATATTTTCCTGGATTCTTACTAGGTTAAAACTCTTATTTTGGTTTAGTGCATCCCTTAATTTAGGATAAAAGGAAAAAAAAAGTGAAAAATAAAATTAACCCCCCAACTTCAATAGAAGTGTATCAAAGGCCAGCATTGGTTCCTTCACTACTTCCAATTCAATTAATATTTTCAGGCTACCTGAGAACAGATCCTGGATCTCACAGCACAAAAGGATTCTGGATCTTGCACTGCATTTCATTCTCTTTCCTCACGTGGCTCAGAAAACTCAGAGGGAGGGGTGGAAATAATTCTGGGAGGTTTTTCAAATGTTCAGCTTTCCAATAAAAATGGGAATTTCTTTTAAAGACCTTAGCAGAGGAAAGTCTCATTAAGCAAAAATAGAACTCCCACAAGCAGCACTCATCCACAATCAAAGGAGAATGAACACTCCACTATTCCCAAATCAGGTTTACTCTGCAGGTACCTGGGTAAGGAACCAGATCAGATTAGGGAGGACAACAAAACAAGAGGCTTGGTAGAAAGGTATTCATAAATAATTCAGGCCCTAATCTTTGCCTATTAAACCATTAAGGGTAATGGTAAAATTGTTTTAATGATCCTGCACATGTGACACAGCCATTCACATGCACTTCTTAGATTAACAAACTGCTGAAGTTGTTATTCTATCACCAAACACGTCTCAGGCAAGAATATGTCCATTAGTTATAAACCCAGAACCCTGTTTTATATGCACATGCAGCCCATCTCTCTGTGCTGGGTGCATTGCTGCTTTACTGTGGCTTAAATTCTGTGTGCACACAGTATTTATATATATATCTATGGATATACACTTGTTCTATACACACCCCCCAGTCTGACATAAATCACCTCCCAAACTCAGTCCAGCACAGTTTATTTCAGCACAGCCTGATCACTGATTTCCCACCTTGCCAACACTTCTTGTACAGCACAGACAGTGAAATCAGGAAAACTCCTGAGGGCTGCAGCACTCGGGCTGAGTTTAATTAGCTGGGGTTTGTTTGTTTATTTTTACAGAACAACATGATGAATTTTCCTTTTCTCTCTTAATATCAAGGAAGAAATAGGCTAGGACTCATATTCACTCCGGGTAATTATCTCCAAAAGCTGAGCTCCTCTTCCTGCACAGTGTTTTCAGAGGGGAGACAGGCAAATTACAGCAGATAGGATCAGTCCCATTCACAGTGCCATATTTCACAGAAGCTATTTATTCTTTGCTTTGTCCCTAACAATGCTTCAAACCAATTGCTGATTTGTTTGGATAATTAACATCCCAAATGCAATTTTTCACAGCTGAGCTGGAGTGAGTTTGAGCCCCAGAGAATGCAGCTATTCATGAGCAGACACCCTCACCGGGTGGACAAGGGCTGAAATTCCACCACACATTGCAGGCGATGTAATTACCAAGCCTGGACAGGATGTAATGTACACCCTCAGAGAAAGTATTAACAGTGGGATGATCAGTGATGGATAAACAAGAAAGCAGCATTTTATCATTGCATGAAAGAACAGTGCTCATTTGCAAGACCTAATTGCCTGCATCATGCATAGCTGTGTCGAGAAACAGGGAGTGCTTGAGTGGAAAACTCATTGTGAAGGGAGCTGGGTCATCCAGAGCTAAAGAGAACCACAGGAGCCCTGGGATCCTCAAGTGGAGATCATTAGTCCAGTCACTCATGTCACTCTAATTGTCATTATTGTTACAAGTAAACCTATGGCGAAGGTGTTTTTAACTCATCTCTGCAAAAGATACATCGGAATTCTCTGAATGTTTTGTCTTCCTTCATCAAAGTTTTCACCCACAGAACTCAGTGGAGCTCAGCTGTTTCGGGCTGACTCCATCATGCCATTTGCAGCCAATAACCCTGCAGTCACTTCTTCCTAGCCCTGCTGGTGAGAAAACATTTCAGCTACTGTTAAAGATACTCCTTCTGTGAAGGCAAACTTCCTTTACATTAAAGAGGAACGATGGTCACACCTGCCACACTTCACATGTTGAATATACTTCGACTCCCCCCCCTAATTATGATTTTCAGTGTTATTGGGAGCTACTTTACATGTAGCAATGGACCTGTCCTACCAGCAGGTCTTTCTGAAGGTATGTTGGTAAGTTGGTGACATCTTAAACTTGTGTTCTTGGTCCTCACTTTCCTCTTCTCTGCTGTCCTCAGATGACTTCCAAACACACCATACAAGCACAGAATGGAGGGAACAATGGGTAGGAGGGCAGCTGGCATGGCTTTCAGCAGGACTACTCTTACCTGGCACAGCACAGCTGTCTTTATTTCCATTGAACTGTGATTTTTGATCCATAAACACAACACAAAGGATGTAAGGAGGGAAACATTACCCACTTTAAATGTAAGCTCTCAACCAGCTGTTCTGAAGAACTCCTTAAAGCCACGAGCAACACCATGGACACAACATGATGTATCACAGAATGGTTTGGGTTGGACGGGATCTTAAACATCATCGAGTTCCAAGCCGCTGCCATGGGTAAGGACCCCTCTGACACCTTCTTTTCCCTTCCTTTTTCCTCTATTTAGTATCTGAGACAAAGGTAAACCAGTGCTGGACACCACTGTTTTAACCAGAAAATGTGTCTGTAGCTTCATTTTATTAAATTGTGTTCTTCTGACCTTTTCCACTACCTTTATTTTCAGGTAAGGACACCTTTCTCGCCACCACTGCCCTGCCCCAAAGCACCCAGCACACCTCACTGCTGCCTGACCCCACAGCATTCAGCCCTTCTCTCCCTGCACGCTTCAAAGTGGCACCAAACACACAGTCTGAAGGACTTGAAAGTCGCCCTAGATCTAATTAAATGGCTTAGAAATAAAACCCATTTCACATTAATTTAACAAACAGATTCACATACTGTTTGAGAGAGCTCTTTTTTCAGTTTCCAAATACATAAGGATGAAGGGAAAAACTCCAGGATTTTCCCTGCTTTGAACTATTCTCTTAGTCTTCTTGTTTCCCTTGTCCCCAGTCCCTCTCCAGCTCTCCTGGAGCTCCTTTAGGCACTGGAAGGAGCTCTCAGGTCTCCCTGGAGCCTTCTCTTCTCCAGGTGAATCCCCCAGCCCTCCCAGCCTGGCTCCAGGGCAGAGGGGCTCCAGCACTGGGAGCATCTCTGTGGTCTCCTCTGGACTCACTCCAGGATCTCCATGTCCTCCTGATGTTGGAGGTCCAAGGGCTGGACCATGAGGGAAGTCTCATTAAGGTGGGCAGAATGCTGCCCACGCTGTGGGATGCAGGACACGGGGGGTTCTGGGCTCTCAGAGCCCACTGCTGGCTCATGTGGAACTTCTCAGCAACCAACACCCTCAAGTCCTTTCCTTTTCAATGGGTGCATGGCTAATTCAGCTGTCAACTGAGAACCTCAGGACTCCAGACTGTCAGATTCTATCTCTCCATTTTTTAAACTAATTATAGAATTAGTTAATGAAACATGGCCTCAGAATACCCTGCTCAGAACACGCACACGAGACTGCTGCTCAGACAATCCATATGGTAGAAAGTACTTATTTTCAGGGAAAAGATAGAACAATCTTTCAAATCAAGGTTACAGATATTCTCTCAAAGCTCTTTGCTTCAAGACCCGAAAGCTACATTTGAATTTTGAGAACAATTTGTCTCTCTCAAGTGCAAAGATTCCACCATTCAGTCTAACCAGCAACTCCTCTTCCTTGATTGGCCCATGCAAAAAAATTATTCTGAAAGTAGGAAGACATGCAAGTTCTGCCATACACAGCAAAGTACATGTTACCTATTTTTACCTTAAGGTTTAAAACAACATGTAATTCCACTTCTCTGAGAATATAAGAAACCAGAAGGAACTACTATATTAATGGCAATATTATTGTATTAATGGGAATTAATGGAATTGCCTGTATTTCCTTGGCATTTTAAGTTAACTTTCTAATCCTCAGTGCAGGAGGTGTGGGAGCTACTCAGGGTTTACACCTACACTAAAGTTGCTCTTCATTTCCTTTGAACATGGATGGTAATAGTACAGTTTGTGCAATTCTCAACACTGCCAAGAGAAAAAGGCCCAATTCATTCCAAAACACAGATAATCCTCTCCTGAGGCAGACAAGAAACTAAGCAGAAATGCCAAGCTCACTGAGAAGGGAAAAAAAGAGCTGTATTCTTGATAGTCACTTTCACAGAACGACAATTTACAAATTCTAATACCAGGACCAAAAACATGAAATAAACCTATTTCCAAACACAAATAAACCTACTTCCAAACACAAATAAACCTACTTCCAAACACAAATTCCACACCCTTTTGGAAACACAGGCACATTTTTGCCACACCAGTGTTTCAGTGCCCCCTCCTCACTCCCACCCTGCTCTCCCCATGTAAATACAGCCACTAACCAGAAAACAAGAGAAGTCCCACTGATGTAGCATTTTCAGTAAGCTTTGCTCAGTGGATTCTTCTCCAAACCACTGACGCCCAGCCCTTTCTCACAACACTATTTGAAATCCTGTGCTAATTCTTTTGTTCTCCAGACATTTTACCCTGACCCTGCTTGGAGGGAAGAACAGTTTCAGCCAGGTACAGCTGCAGCCAAGATTCTGGGGTGCATCTTGCCCAGGGCAGAGAGAGGACACGACAGGCCAGACCTGATTCCTGCAGACCTTACCCAGGTCCCTTTTCCAAGCCCGACTGTGGCCATGGCCAGAAGCATGAGTAATGCCATGCATTTCAGGGGGACGGCTCACAGGACTCCCATTGCAACACACACCACACAAACACTGCCCCACAGCTGCTTGAGAAGTGGTTTATGGGTCAGAGCCCTGCAGAAAGTGGGTAAGACACTGAGTTTTGTAAGCACTGCAACCAAGAACACAAACACAACAAAGTACAATTACAAAGTCAAAATCTGGTGGTACTACTGGATGGAAGATATTCTCCAGTCCATTACTAACATAACCCCCCTGGCTGTCAGTAATGTTCCTTCTTGCTCCAGTCTCAGTCCTCCATGACCTAAATATTCACTGATTACTTCTGTGCATTTAACTCTTCATGGGCCCAGTCCTGAAGCCCTTCACATTTCCCCACCCAGGCTGCTCAGAAGGAGCACAAGAGCACTGGGCAGCTCCTTTGGAAGGGAAACTCAGCGTCTGGCAGGGCCAGCACAGGAGCTCCTTTAGCCTTGTGTGTGTTGCATGTGTTGCCACTCATTCTGGTGCTCAGAGCAGTATTTCCAAAAAAGAACATTTTTACAAACCAGACCAAACACGCAATAGCAGAAAGGAATGGCAAACCCTGTGCCAAAGGACAGAGCCCAGCACAGCTGAGATACAGGTGGGGGGACGAAGGGTGCTGGTTTATACCACACTTAAAGTCCGCCCACCGAAAGAGCCATCCTGCCCTGCTCCCTCAAACACAGACATGACGTTATTCCTGGTTAGAAGGTTTTTGTCAGCTCAGTGGTGTGAAAGCCAGCAAGACCACAGGCAGCACAAAGTGGCACTGGGCTCGGAGACACCTCCTGGGGTGGGTGGCACCACAGGTCCTGCCCTCTGCAAGACATGGTTTACTGCAACTCAACAAACGCTTCATCTCAATTATTATTGCCTCATAGCATGGGAAAAAACATCCAAACCTCGTGTTCTGCAACAAAATGCTTTCACTGGGAATCAGGAATATTGAAAGAAGTATTCAAAAACTGACTGTTCCTCTTAAAAGCAAAGTCACCATGCTGAGGAAAATAACTAGTTTTGATTTTCCCACCTTCTGCCATGGCATTCTCACCCCTTAGTCACCAAATACAACCCAAATTAAACCAGCTTCTCTTCGATGACCAAAGAAGTCGAGACCTTGAGCTTTTTCAATGAAGCATTTTTTTCAGCTCTCTACCATTTTTGTGGCAAGGGGTTTTTATTATATAAAAACCCTTTATAGGGGAAATTAAACTTCAACTGATCCCATGCTCAAGTGAAAAGGCTCAGTTTTGGTTTCCCATTGGAACTCGCCAATGCAGAAACTTTTTTGCAAGGGTAGCAAGGCAAAGAACAATAGCTCTGTAGAAACAGAATTGAATTTTAACACCGATTTGAGAATTTATCCACTGTGATGAAGCCTTCACTGTTTTGAAGAGGTGCTCAGTGGGACCCTCTAAGATGGAAAGCACTTTTTGGCCCTGCATGGAGTTCTTCATGGCAGTCCATACACCAGCCCTCCCCATACACTGGGAAGGGCCAAGAAGGATTACACCACAAGCTACTGCCAGTGTCTGACACACACAGCAAAACCAGGTTGTTCCTACTAAAACACCACAAATTAATTCAATCCTATTTTCTAGAACTGAAACTCACTTTTCCTTTCCTTGCCTTTTTCCTTTCCTTGCCTTTTGCCTTGCCTTTCCTTTCCTTTTTTTTTTCCTTTCTGCCCCTTTCCCTTCCCTTCCCTTCCCTTCCCAAACCTTCCCTTCCCAAACCTTCCCTTCCCTTCCCAAACCTTCCCTTCCCAA
>JAWWMP010000023.1:21027673-21068538 GCA_035047865.1 Dendrocincla tyrannina
CTTCCCAAACCTTCCCTTCCCAAACCTTCCCTTCCCTTCCCAAACCTTCCCTTCCCAAACCTTCCCAAACCTTCCCCACTTAGAAATGGACAAAATTAAGAGGAAAACCCCACAAATGCCTTGATTTCAGGTGACTGTCAGTGAGCTCTCAGCGCACTCCTGCTGAGAGCAGGTGCAGTAAAAAGCCTCATTTCCACCACCAGGACCCTTAAGTACCAAGAATGCTGTAATGGCATCACCAGTGTCAATCTGCCCTATCCCCACTGGATTTTCCTACATTAGAGGGGACTTATTTTGGGATGGATTTCCTTACAGCACCAAGCTCGACTCCAGCCTGGGAAATAAGAGGGGGTTTGTTTTGCTGTTTATGGTTGGGTTTTTTGTGGGGGGAGGCGAAGGGTGAGTTTAAATTTGGGTTGTTTTGTTTTTTAACTACTCCTTAATTCAGGACTTTCAAGTTTTTGCCCCTAGCACTATAATGTTCTTCCTAAGAAACTTGAAAGCAAAGTATGTAAACACAAAAATCTGTATAACCGAATTCCACCAGGCTCCTGCTCTTACTTGTCCTTCTAATCATGGATTTATCTCACTGTTTGAGCCTCTGGCTCAAATGAAATCTTTTCTCAGACCCTTGAATTTCCAAAGGACTAGATTTTCTGCACACTTGCTGTATTTGAAATGATTAACATCAGGTAAGCTTAAGGGAAAGGGGGAAATAGGCCGTGTCATGTAGGCATGGGGTTCCTCAAAGATAATTCCTCTTAAACATTACTGGAAAATTTAGCCCCAGCACTAGGCAGAACTCAACATTTTTCCAAATCAAAACATAGTAATTCTATTATTCATGTAGCAGCAAATAAGACATTAGGCTAAGGGGTGTGAAGAAGAAAACATGCCATTCTTCACGTTCTTAGGTCAGGATACAGGGCAGTAAGACAAAGTCACTGTCATGCTGTATTTGCTTTTCAATTGCCTCAATCCTGAAACATGCAGCTCTGCCACAAGGGCAAGTAATCCATATGTTCTCAGAAAATGTCACAGAAACCATACCTTCCCTCCAGGTTTACACAGGCACAAGTGACAACTGCAATGGCTTTTCCTTCCATTTACCCCAATTACAGTGGGGTTTTTTTACATCCAGAAGTAAGATGGTAACATAGAAGTATATAATTACCCTCCTCTGCTGACACTGAAGTGTCACTTCCACAGAACATCTACCACTCCTCGTTATTCCACTAAATTCACTTTATTGCTTACACAGCCTGCTGTTACAAGTGTGACACAAACACCTTCTCTCCAGCCCTGGAAACCCTGCCAGGAGGAGGCAGAAGACAGCACTGAGGAAGAGATCTGCAGGTAAGATGTCTGCTCCCCAAAGGAAATACTCACCTAGAAGATTCCCCAGCTGGATCACCCCAAAATACTGACCACAAAGCAAACAGCTGTGTTAACTCCATGCACGTGCCTGCAGCTGTGGGAGTGCAGAACAACCAGATGTTGTCCCTCCACCGCTCCCCAGCAAAGCCTCTTCCCTGCACTCCAGCCTGGGGAGCCTTTCCCTCCCTTCCCAACAGAGCCAGGATTCAGGAGAGCTCAAAAATCCCCAAAATGCAGCCCAACCTCCGGCAGCCTGGGCTCAGCCCTCCAGAATTTGGGAGGGGTGCAATCTGACTGCCTCAGACCAAGCAGGGCATTGAACACAAGCCTCACTCCACCCCAGGAGCCACATCTTTCACTAAGTGCCAGCGAGTGGAAAAGAATGGCCAGCGACAGCAATGCATCTTGCAAAACGCTGTTCCTCCCTGGGAGGTGCCCTCAGCATCCCTGAGCAAAGAAGGCTGGAAGAACTGCCTGTTTCTTGCCCATGATCAGATTTCTTTCCTTGCTGAGCCCAAACCTGGCCCAAACTCCAGCCACACCTGAACAAAAATTCTCTTCTGTCTTAGCTTGGACATAACTTGCAGGAATCTCCAGGCTCCCTGTCCCGTATGGGAATGCCAGAAGAACGCAGGGAGCCCCAGGAACATGGAAGAGCTCAGCAGAAGCTTTCAGATTTGCAATGCCAAAATTGCAGGGAAAGGCAGACCTTTAACTCATTCTGGAGGTGTTTATGTCCTTGTTTAGACCCCCTCTTAATTGTACAGCAAATTATGTACATTGGATTGAGCTTAATCAAAGGAAATCCTGCAAACAGCATTTACTTTGAAAGCTGGATATCATTAAAAGTCCCCCAGCAACAGGAGCTGTGAGATACTCTCTCTCAAACACCCCAGAGAACGCCTAAATAACAAATATTTAAAAACCAGCAAAACAGAAAAGGCACGGAGGGAAAGTCTGATCCAGGTCCCCATGTTGTCATGGTGACTTCCCAGTCATTATGTACCTCAGATACATTTAGAAAAAAGCTCCATTTTCAGCCCTCCCCAACCAAATAATGCCAGGAAGGAAAACAAATCCTGCCAGCTTGTCCCAGGCCAATCAAATGGCATGGGACAAAATTCAGCATCCTTTGATCAGGCAGCCCCCCCGAAATATTCTAATCAATACTCTTCCTGCACTGTGCATCAGGTACTCAGACAACGTGGAAACAGACATTGGCAGAAATTCAGATTAACAGCCCATCTAATCCATTTATCACACAAGATGAGGACGCTGTTTGAAACGCCTCCGACCACGCTTGGAGCAGACAGGTTTCTGCTTTGAGAATATTTAAAAAGGAACTACTTACAGCATCATTTCATTTCTTCCCATTTGCAGACACCGTTTGCAAGCAATTGGTTTTCTTTTACCAACTACCACCACTTCCCCACGCCGCTGTTATCATGCACAGCAAACAGCCTTACCCGGCTCCAACAGAATAAAACCCTCCCAGCATCTCCCCCGGCCACACAAACACGGATTTTAAAAAGCATCAAATCAACACGGCTCATTAGGGAGCTGCAGGAAGACACAGCAAACGCTTCCCTGCCGCCCACCCTGAGCTGCCCCAGCCACCAAAATCCCCACTCCCAGGGCAGGGCTGAAGGCACCATTTTCTGGAGGATCCCTGGAAAAGCAGGAGAGCCTCCATGAGGGCCGGGAGAGAGCACAGCATGCATGTTCACCCCACCACCTGCCCCCTGCCCCCACGCCATTCTGACACCCCCAGCCTTCCCCAGCAATCAATTCATGAAGCAAGACTGGTTTTATCTTACAAAGCAATGGACGGGCACTGGGTCACTCCAAGGTTGCCCCTTCTTTCCTGCTGCAGGGCCTCCCAAAGAAAAACTGCCCGGCCAAATTCAGGCTTTTTGCCTTTTTCTTTCCTTTTTTTTCCTATTCATTCAGAGCTGTAGGAATACACTCAGCCCTCGACAATGCCAGCTTGCATGATGAAAGAGCAAAAGTAGTTTTGAGGCTGCAGAATGCCTTCCCCGGGTTACCATGGAAATAAATGTGGGAAGGGGAGGGGGCTTCTCTGCTGGCAGTGCTGCTGCTGGTGGAGATGCTCTGAAGGCAGGCTGTGTGGGACTCCACTCCAGGAGGAGAAAATGGGGTTTACTACGACTACTATAATTTTACCTGCACTTACTTGCATTTTCACCAAATTTCACCCAGCTGAAATGCACGACACTGAGACGCTGGGGGGACGCTGGTGGAAACAAGCACAAGATACCTCCGAAGAGGAGCTGAAGAAACTTTATTTACATATATTATATTTATACAGATGAGAATTAATGCTGAACTGCAATTAAAGCTTGACAAAGTGGAACCTGTTGCAAAGCTGAGGCTGTAGCAAGGATGAGCAGTTTCAGGAGGGCTTGATAAGGAGCATCAGCTCATCATTAAAACATAGGGTAGCATTTCTTTTAGGAACACTTCTCACACAGAACACCCCAGAAACAGCCAACACATCTTCTTCAAACTGATCACATTTGATACAAATTTCATTAGTACTTTCAGGTTGGATACTAAGGAAAATTCCATCACTGAAACAGAATGGGTAAGCATTGGCACAGCTGCCCACGGCAGTGGTGGAGTCACTGTCACTGTCCCTGAGGTGTTCAAACAAGCAGCAGATGTGTCACTTGGTGACATGATTTAGTGGCCATCGTGGGATTCGGTCAAAGGTTGCACTTGATGATCTTGGAGGTCTTTTCCAACCTCAGGGATTCTACAATGCTCAGAGCTGCTCACCACAGTGACATTAACACAGTGTCACCTTTCTGACCAAAGTGCAATATTGCCTGTCCAGGACTTGCCACAAAGCAGCAGCAACTTCCACGGGCATCACTTTACCACTGACTATTACTAATGGATTTAAATTTTGCATGTGAGAAGAGTCTCCAAGCACTGTCTCTGAACGCACAGAAGAGCTTTTTAATAATGGTTAATTAATAGAGAGCTCCACCTTGGAGCCAGACCTCTCTCCTCAGCCTCTCTGTAGAGGACACCCAAGAAGCCTGCACCAACAGCAGACCATTTTGGGTGTGCAAGCACAGCAGCTAAAGGTGACCCACTCCAAAATCCACCGTGTATTTACTTAACATTTCCAGTGGACTTGTTTAAAAAGCCAAGCCAAAAAGAGGGGACGTAAGCAAGCGAGTTGTGAACCATACTAAAGCACAGATGTGGAGTAAAGCTGAGGTGAAGACACCACGAGAAGTCACAAGCCAGGTGGGCACAAGGCTGAAAAAACCACCAGGCTGTGGAGTTTCCCTGCAGAAAAGCCCGGGGCTGGCTGCTCCTGCAGCTGCTGCACCAGCCCCCTCATCTTCCCAGCCCCAGGTCAGGGACAGCAAGACACCACCGGGGTCCCAGTGCCCTGGCTGAAGTGGTTGGTATCTCCTACCCATGTGGGGCCAGGGGAAAACTGGTGGGAGAAATATCCTAAGCCAGGTCCCTTCCTGACTTTCTCTTTCGCTGCAACAATCCCTTCCCTAATCTGAGCCGACAACAGGCAGCTTGTGCAAGAGCATCTTCCCTTTGAGAGAAGAAAGAAAAAATTATGAAAACATGTTTTTTGCAAGATCATCTCCCAGCAGGAAGATGAAGCAATATTACATGTACACATCCTTAGAAGACACACACTGCTGGTCCATGAGTGGAGAAACCCTGGAGGGAAGGTCCATCTCCCTGCGAAGCAGAAAGCAAACAGCCCAACCCAACCCGTGTACTTCTACCTGTTTTCCTCTCCAGCCAAACACAGTTTCATCGTTTCTTTACTAGGCCACAAATCAACAACGCCAGTACAAATAAAACACAAATCTGATCTTACAATATCACAATAAAAACTGGGTTTGCTGATCACACAGAGTGATTCTCCATGCTTTCCCAGGCTCCTACAGCTGCCCTCACCATCACATCTTTATAAGCACCAAACAAGTTTCACTCACAGTAAAACCTCAATTCCTATGGAGACTCAAGGAAGAGCAGAATTAAATCTGCCAATGCAAAGCCAGCAAAGCACCATAAAGCAAAAGCAACGGGGAAGGGCTGAAAGGGCTTAAAAACCCCAACAAGCCAGAAACCAGAGCAGCTGCATCCTGCTGCAGCCAAAAGGAGCAGCTCTGCAGGGCTCACCTGACCTGGAACCAGGTGTTTCTGGCCGTGTCCCCTCACACCATGCCAGCTTCCCAGTGTGCCCCTCTGCCAGCCCCGGGAGGCACCCACCAGAGCAGGATGGGGCTAGGCTGGAGCAGCCCATGTGTCCACTGTCCAGCTGGCAGCTGCCATCCTGATGCTTCTGCCCACTCGCCTCCTTCTCTCTAGGGACCAGCCTATCCGACTAATGAATTTGGGAAAAACACAAAGGAAGAAGGAAAAAAAACAATTATTCTGGAGCTCTTTACCCCTTTTATCAACCTGCTCTGAAACGAGCCTGAGGAGCAAGCAGAGACAGAGAAAAATGCACAAACCTCACTTCCTGAGGAAACCAGATTAAAAGCCACACCATCGACTACCAAGGAAGCTCAACAAGAGCAGGGGAACTCACATGGGAGCAGCTCACATGGATTACTCTTTTCTTTAAAGGGCAGCTGCCAGGGAGGGACAAAGGTGAACACTGAGGCAGAGCAGAAGGCCAAGAAATTGCAGGGAGGGCATAGACTGGTCATCAAAAGGCAACAAATATATTTATTTTTATATGTATACAAAAATCACACATACAGGCATGTCAACCAGATTTCCTCAAAGCCTCCCTGAACAAACAAAAAAGCATCTCTGTTTTAGACTTTCTAGCAGCTAAACAGCCACAGAGCGACTGACTGGCTGACATTCCTGTGATTGCGTGGCTAAAACCACTCCAGGAGAGGAACATACACATCATACACATCATACCTCGTCTCCTAGTAACAAGGCAAGGCATCACATGTGCCAAGCTGAGGGGGAAAACAGGCTTCAGCCTTTTATTGCAAATTAATAAATGGAGCCAAACTGGCAGGTGACTGGCTATTTATTACTGTGTGATCCTCCTGTAATCTTCCTGAAGCTTTTTATCAGAACTGTGCACATGCAAAGAAATGAAGAGTTAATCTCGTGGTTGCTGGTAGCTCTTAGATGACTGATAACCTCTTATTGGAAGAACAGAGATATAACTGAGGAAAAAAAGGAGGCCATTGTTAAGGATAAACTAACACTTCAAACCCTGGAAGGAGGAGATACCTGTTATTTGTTTATCCTTTAATGCTGTGACAACTACATTAACCTGCCAACGAAACAAAGGAAAAGAGCCAACCTGCCCCACTGCACTGATACCTGATGCTTGCACTGCTGTACATTCATACAATCAGTACCTGCATGCACCAAACATCAAAAAACCCCCATGTGATGCAACAAATCACTCAAGCCATAGGGGAGCGAGCAAAAGGAACTTTGGTTTTCTTTGAATTGAGTAATAACTTTTAAATAACCAACAAAGAAAAGGTATAACTCCTAATCTGTGTGAGCACTGCACAAGCACACCACGTTACCTCATTCCCAAAAAACACCACTAAAGGTGAAATGGTACTCCAGCCCATGGAAATGGAGATTTATAGAGGTACCTGTCACATCTGGGGACACTCTGTGGTTTGCAATATGTGTATTTAATAAAATTTTCTCTTGTTTAGAGCTGACTGTGTGGGCAGACAGAAAACTCAGGGCGCTTTTGTGAGCCACATGGGTTTTCCATGTATTTCAACCTAAGCCAAACCACCTGAAAGGAAACTGAGGGAGTTTTTTAAAAGATGACTTTTCACAATTCTCCTTCAGTTTTCAACATTTTAAAGCCCATCTCTGCTAATGTCCAGCATTTCCTTCTCAGATAGAAACAGGAAAATTCCTCATGTGCACTCACAAGGCTTGCAGGCAATTAGAATTGCAATTAAAACGTTATTTGAAACCTGTTTATCAATTCTTATTTCCCCCCTGCATCTACAGTCACTACAGGGGCATTGCACCTTTAAAGCAGGATCCTTCCAACCCACTTGGAGTTTCCTTGGTGGCATTAAGGTGTTTTATCACTGTTCAGTGGCAAGAGAAACCTATGAAAACCAAGTCACTTCTGAGAAAATGGAAGTAACTTTGCTGTCAGCCACCTCTGCTGCCAAAAATACATTCCTTTGAGAACTCAGCACCTCTGCTTTTTTAAGCTTAAACACACTAAGCGGAAAGATTCGCCCTCGTCATACAAATTTCTGCAACTTATTTGAGCAGCTCCCCCTTAAGACCCTACAGTAAAAACAAGGGGTTTAAAGCACTTGCATGGTGCAACTGGTGTCAAAAGATTAAACACCCAAATAACTTCAACGACTTTAGTCAGGTAGTTTTTCTACTAAAACAAAAAGAGAGATTCCTCCATCAAGCTAGAAGAGTGGCTCTGGAGAGATCTTTGATCCAGCTGTTTCATACCACATGTTCAGTAAGTGCATAAATTTCACTGTACTAATTATAGGTTGTTATTAATACTATCATCATCATCAAGAACAACAGACTGGCAGTGCTGACCATTCCTTCAAGCACAAACCCTTCGAGAGGCTTTTCAGCCCCAGGCTGAGTGTCCCCAGAGGGCTCTGCTCAGCAACCACATCAGCAGACAATCCAGACCTGAGCACGCACGCTGGAGGAACAGAGGGGGGCACGCTCAGCCCTGGAAGGTCAGCTCAAGGAAATCTATCAGAAACAAATAGGAAAGGTGTGAAGTGCCTTTTCCCACTCTCATTCCATTTCCCCAGGCAGAAAATGCTTTGAAAGTAAGCAGAGCTTATTTGGATGAGGTCACCAATGGGACATTTATCATTTCTTCCCAAACACTTCGAAAAGAGGAATAAAACTGGAAAGCTGAAACCATAAACTATGACAGGCACATTTATTCACAGTTGACTTTGCAATTTCCAATTTGGTTTTTATCAGGGCAAAACCTCATGGTCTCATTTCCTCCAGTTTCCAGTGAACTTCATTATTGAAACACGGAGCTTTAAATAGACCATGACTTCACCCGAAAAACAAAGATAGCCTTTGTGCGAGGGGAACCACAGTGGTGTGCTCTGAATGGTGCATAACACTGCACAGCTTTAGCAAGAGCACGAGCCAGGCCAATTCTTTTTAATCTTTTATATGCAATCCTCCATTTTTAATACATGTATACAAGGATCCATACATTATACATACACATGTATACATATCCGCCTTGACAACCGTTCCCTTTAAGAACTTCAAACTTCCCAAAGGGGCCAGTTACAATAATTGTTCATGATTAATTTTATGTATCATCCCTTTCAGAGTAGCAGGAATAAAAATGTATTCACAAACTACATACCAATGAACAGTTTTCTTCCCCTAACTCTCCCCACTGCTGCCGTGGCAGGCAGTGCCCAAGAGCAGCACACTGTGCTGGGCTCCACGAGGTTCTGAAATCATCAGGGAGGAGGAGGAGGAGGAGGAAGCTCTGCTATTAGCTGGATCCGTGTGTATGTGTGATGTCTACATTTCAGGGGATTTCACACCAGTTTTGGAAGCTCTGGGATGTGGAACACCAGCGCTTGCTCTTGATGAGAGCACTTTGATAGCAGCTTGTTGGAGCGGTGTCTAGTTTTAATTTTATTATCCCTACAAAAGCACCCAACAATCCCAAAGGAAAGCAGAGCCCTGAGAGACAGACACTGTACAAATACTTACTAAAAACAGGCTTTGTTCCCAGTTCAAACAGAGAATGCTTGAAAACGAAGAGAGACAAAAAAAAAAGGGAAAGTGTTGCCAAGGTTTCACAGTGGGAACAGAACTGCAGCTCAGACTCCTGGCCAGTGCCTGCCCTGCCTGGCTCCTGGGACAGGGCTAACCCCCCTCCAGCACCAGTCAGTGAGCTGGGAGAGTCAGCTCAGGCAAAAAAAGGGTAAATAGAAGCCTTTGTTATCCCACTCCCCAAAATACATAGCTGAAGTACGTGTACTCTGGGTGCACACAACTCCTTGCTGGCACGTGGGAGAGGCGGGGGAATTCTTGTGGGAATCCCCTGCTAAAACACTGGCAGAATATCCCTGGCCCAAATCTGTACATTAGTCACAGCCTGCAAACAGAGTGTGCAATTCTGCAGGAGAGAAGAACTGAAGGAGCACACAGGCACCGTGCAGAGAAGTTAGTTACCACAATGGCATTTCATGCAAGAAGTAGTAAAAAGAACACAGAATTATCCCTTGTGGATCCTGCTGCACTGAGCAGTGAGTGTACTCGCAAAGAAACCAGATTTAAATCAGTGCTTCCAAGCCAAATTCCAGCTCTTTCAAAGGCTGTGCTTCCTCTTCATGCCATGCTGAAGCAGAGTCATCCCACTGCTGCCACAGAAGCTTTAACAGCTCAAAGGTCTTGTCTTCCTCAAATAGAAGAGCTTTGGATTGACTTGCACTGCTCCACTAAAGATTACTTTTAAAGATATCCATTTGCACAAAGAAGGAGGCAGGTGGGCTCATACAGAGTTTTATATCAAAGTAATATTACCCAGAACAGAAACCATCATTTTATAAGGATCTGCATGTAGATATGGGATGCCTTAAATAAGGGCCAATTCCCACACAAACCCCATATTACAGCAGTCTTTGCCAAAAACACTGGGAGGTTTCATTGAATTAACACCTATTTTTCATGACTAAAGGTGACAGAACCCTGTAATAGAATCATAAGGTTGGAGAAGACCTCTAAGATCATTAAGTCCAAACCATAAGGCAGCACCACCGTGGTCACCACCAACCCATGTCCTCAAGTGCCACATCAGTACTTTTTTATCACTTCCAGGGATGGTGACTCCACCACTGCCCTGGGCAGCTGGGCCAGGGCCTGACCACCCTTTCAGTGAAGAAATTTTCCCAATATCCAACCTCAACCCTACCTGGAACAACTTGAGGCTGTTTCCTTGTCCCCTGGGACAGAGCCTGACCCTGTCCTGGCTCCCCCCTCCTGGCAGGGAGTTGCAGAGCCAGAAGGTCCCCCCTGAGCCTCCTTTTCCCAGGCTGAGCCCCCCCAGCTGCTCCTCATCAAACTGGTGCTCCAGACCCTTCCCCAGCTCCATTCCTCTCTCTCTGGAGATGGTCCAGCACCTCAAGGTCTTTCTTGTAGTAAAGGGCCCCAAACTGAGCCCAGGATTCGAGGTGTGACCTCACCAGTGCCCAGCACAGGGGGAAAGGAGACTTCTCCACTTGTGCAGCTTGGCACAGCAAGGGCTTGGTGCAGCATCTCCTGCTGGGGCAGGCAGAATGCCACCCTGCTTTCCTCTACTTACACCCAACTGGACCCAGAGGTCTTCGGCTTCCTCTTATTCTCTTTTCAAATTAATTCAGAAACACCAAAAACGGTGTTAAGAACAAAAATAAATCACTCTGTGGAAATTTGCCCAGTAACAAAGAGCCTGTGATTGTATCAGCGATTTTCGTACCCACTATTGCTCTACTTCTGATTCGGGAAAAAAGCTTTCACATTCAAAGCTTTATTCCAAGCTTTTGCAATCAGCTGTACACATGTATGCTTTCATGGAAAACAAAGCACAAGTCTTTGCTTTTAATTTTCCCCTTCAATTTATCCTTTGCTGCAAAGAGAAAGGTTACAATGCGCTCAATTGCTCATTTCTCTACCAGGCTTCAAGAGGTAAAAATGCTCTGATTTCCTTGCCAGGAGCACATTTGCCTGGCATGGCAAATCCATGCATCTTGCTCCACGCCAAGGGAAAGGTTCAAACTGTATAGGTAAAAATTAAAAAATATCCTGCTAATTTCTGTGTTGCATCAAACAAAAATCAGCGCCTGTGCAAAGATCTGCAAAATTAAAATCAAGTCAAGCCTGTCATTTTCAAAGCCTTTCTCTTGGATATTGCAATGTGTTCAGTCGTAACTAATTAGGCGTAATAATAATCTTATTATACAAAAGGTGTTTAAAAAAAAAACAAAACCAAAAATCCCAAAGCAATTCATGCAGCAATATTTCCATTGACATGAAAAAATATATCAATTGCAGAAATCCAAAGACCTTCCAGCTGAGATTCTGCAAGTTTGTGCTGAAGGGACCCACACAAAGAAATCCAAATCGAGACTGAATTCTTTGCTTTTTGCCAGCTGCTGTTTTGGGCACTGAGCGTGACAATTGTGACCAGAGCCTGGCCTGGGCTGCTCTGGACTTGCAGGAAAAGGATTTACTTTTGCTCTTTTATTTTTTAAATAGCCATGAAACTGCACCCTGGCTTGAGGAACAAGGTTACAAGGCACCTGCCTTGCACTAACTTGCCCTGTTTTATGGCACCCAGGACTTCTGCTGGGAATATTGTTCTTTTAAGCACAGCCTCTCACACGGGTTTAAATGTTTGGCACAAGACAGTCCAAAGAGCTCTTTGTTGTAAGTTGCTGCCAAGAGGTTTGGATTTGAGCTGGTTATCGTTTGTTCTGTCCATACTAATGACATCCTTTAGACAAATATTTGGCAAGCCAGTATTGGCTCAAAGAAAAAACAAACCTCCAAACATTTTCTCGAGGAAATATCTTTCCATATTGTTAAGTGAATACGAAAAAAGAGGATGCCTGTATGGGCAAGGTGGAAAATTACAGTACTGGTCACAAAACAAAGCAAAAACTGGACCTGTTGGAGTAGAGGAAAAAAAAAGTAGGGCACAAGTGAAGCCAGAAAAGGCTTCTCAAGAAATGCCCAAGTTTCCCACAGTGGGAAAATGGGAGTGCTGTGGAGTCAAACCAACCAGCCATGGCCTCGGGTTAATGCCAACAGCACCAAAAGGGAACTGCCCTGGTGTCCTGCTCCGCTCCCCCCAACCTGTAAAACATCATTTTCCACACAAGTCATTTCAAGTTCATACTAAGGTAAGTCCTTTGCTGCCCTTGGAAGGCTGCAGCCTTCTGCCTGCCTTCAGGAGCTCTTGGGATCCTCTTTAACCCCAAAGAAAATCAGGCAGTTTTATGCATCCTTTGCCCCCTTCGGCAGCACACCTTGAGAAGAGTCTGAATCTTTAATTTTTTTGTTGATTTTAAGAAGAACGAGGGACTTTCTGGACTCTTGTAGCAAACCTTGCACTGGTCCCACAAACACCCCATAAAGCAGCTCCTCCAGAGCCCCCCAGACACCCAGGAACTGCATCTGAGGCAGCAATAATCTGCTGTCACTTATTAAGTTGAGCTTCAGCAGATGTTTAAACAGGACTGAGGTTTATCATCAATAAATCTGCCATGCTCGCTTAGCTTTGCCTCTAATTAGGGATGCATAAACTCCCCTCGTTTAATTTCAAACCTCTTTTGAACACACAGTTTAAAAGCCCCATTTGTCTCAGAATTACTGCTGTATGTTTTCAGCCTAATTCTTTTATGGGGTTCTGAGAGAAAAGAGGAACAAAAGAGTTGACCATGAACATTATAAGAAAGGGAGGGGGGAAAAAAAGCAAAAGTGAAAAATAAAGGATTTGAGGAACAGATGGAAAGGGAAGAGGGAGGACAGCAAGGAACATAACAAATAGATAACATGGCCTGTAAACTATTTCCTCCCAGCTTGGCTTCTGTGCCATCAGATGTGGAATTCCTCTGGTTTAATGTATCACCCAGGTATGAGAGGTGGGGTAAGTGAAAGAGGAAGAGAGGTGAGGATGTGTTTTTAGTCTGTGCACACGATAAAAGACAAAGGGAAGCTCAGATTTAAACTCTGAAGGAACCAATCATTGGTTTCAGCTTTGCCAACCCTCCAAACCAAAGCTTTAATGTTCCTCCAGGTGCTGAACAGCTTTCCATGTGTGGTCAGGACTATGCACCTCTCACCTAAAGGGAGGTACCCTGACAGTCTGTCTTGTAGCACCTCACCAGACAGACCACACAGGTTTACAAGTGTCCCTTCTTCTCTGTATTTCCAAACTCATCCCAGACTGACCCTTTGGCTGAATTAGACAACACCTGAACATCAGCCTGGGCTAAAGACAACATCCATCACCTGAGAAATGTAGAAGGGTAGACGAGCAAAAGGTAGCAAAAGTAGGCTTAAATCCTGAAACCTCAGCTAAGGTCCAGGTTTGAGGTGTTTGTTGTAAAGCTTAGGATGAACAGCAGTGAGAAAAAAAGGTGCTAAAAGTATTGCTGAGCAGAGCAGGCAGAGCCACAGAACTGTGGAGGTCTGTGCCCCCACGACCTGAGCCCCATTTCTCTCATCAGCCTCCTGGTGCTCGCCCCACGTTTGGTGGTATCTGATGGTGTGACTCCAGGTTGGTAAAAGCATCACCCAGAACCCTTTACAACGTATTATTTTATGATATTTTAAGAAATATTGCTGCAGCAAAAACTTCTGGCTCATCTGTGCCCTCTGTTCCCTATTCTCACCAAAACACACAGAGGAGACGTGTGCTGATGTTGGATATGAACCCTTGGTGTGATAGTTCTGCTCCTCACTGGGACAAAACAGAACCACCTTCATGTGGCTTTCCAGCAAGGACAGGGCTGTGTTCAAGAGCACTTTGCTCTGGCAAATCTGTGTCCAAACCACTCACATATTTGTAATTACTGTCAGTATTGTGGTAAAACCTGTGAAGGCACCAGGGATCACACAACCACTCCCTTTTGATGAGTTTAACAGGGTAGAACAGAACCTTCTGAGGGGCTTTGCTCTCACCACTAACCTCTCATCCTCTCATTCAACAGAGGGTAGAATCATGGAAGGGACCTCAAAGCTCATTTTGGAAACAAGGTGTTCTGAATTTTTATTTTTCTAAATCAACACCAGAATACTGATTCTTTTTTTCATGCAGGACCACTCATCTTTTCATCCTTAAGCATCAAGTGTCATCTGGTGGATTGACACAGAACTGCACTGAAGAACCTCTCAGAGCAAATTTTACAAGGGAAGGAAGAATAAACAAACACAGCAGAGACAATATTTACCTACAGTCTCAGAGATGCAAACAACAGAAGCACAAACCTCTGTCAGACACATGTATTTAGAAGAGGATCAGCCATAAGACTCTCATCTCATAGCACATCCAGGGATTTGATGGACTTACTGAAATTTGGGAAACACAAGTGTTTTATCACTTACTGCTCAAAAGCTATGAAGAAGCATTCAGAAAGCTACTCAAAAGCTGTATGTCCCCAGCAAAGACATCAAAAACCCTCAGTCAATTTTATTTTAATTTAATCTGAGATCCATAAGGAACTACCTGAATGTGGGACTGAAGCTTTAAAGGGTGATATGTAAAGCTGTTTTCCCTCATGAAGAAAACAAAATAAATAAATAGAACAATCAGATGCCTTAATCAAGGCCAGTAATAATGCTACAAAACTTTAAATAAAAGAGCAAATATTTAACTAGAAACCAAACTTCCTATTTCCTTCTGTGTCTTTGCAACACACACCCTGGATTTGTCTCTCAGCCAACATTAATCTGCTCTGACATCATTATTTTAGAAAACAGACATCTCCTTTCTTATCACTGCAGAGACTGAGCCAAGAAGAAGACAGAGTACAACAAACTCCTAAAGAAGCTCCAGAGAAAAATATAAAATAAAATTAAAAGATAAATAAAATTACCTGAAATTAAAAAAATGAAATTAATAAAATAAAATTAATAAAATAGGTTTGGGTTGGAAGGGACCTTACAGTTAAATCTCATTTCAACAAGATGTTCCTGACAAGGACAGGGACACCTCCTACTAGCCCAGGTTGTTCCAAGCCCCATCCAACCTGGCTTTAAACACCTTCAGGGATGGGGCAGCCACAGCTTCTCTGGGTCAGGGCCTCACCCTAAGAATTTCTTCCTAAAATCTAATCTACCCCTGCTCTCTGGCAGTGGGAAGTCATTCCCCTTGTCCTGTCCCTCCATCCCTTGTCCCAAGTCCCTCTCCAGCTCTCCTGGAGCCCCTTTAGGCACTGGAAGGAGCTCTCAGGTCTCCCTGGAGCCTTCTCTTCTCCAGGTGAGCCCCCCCAGCTCTCCCAGCCTGGCTCCAGAGGTGCCCCAGTTAGTAAGGTCATGGGACCAGAGGTGTGAGCACTCTTGTAACTCCTCTTGTAACTCCTCAGTAGGAGTGGGACGGATTGAGGTTCCACTACTGCAGTTGAAAGCTCTCTTCTCCAGCTTGGCAAGACTGAGCAGAGATGCTCTTCCCCTTCCCTGACAGCTCCCTGACTCCATCTGCCCCCAGCACTCCAGGTTTCCAAAGCAAGTCCCATGGTCTAAGTAGCAGAACCTCTGGCTGGAAGGAAACCAGTCCCATAACCATTTGCTCAATTGCCAGATTTGAATGATCCTTACAAACCTCTCTTCCCTTTGACTGGGAGGAATAATGAAAAAGCTCCCTGTGCTTCAGAGTCCTTTACTACCACTCCCAGGGCTCTGTAATCCTCCTTGATGCTCCTCAGACTGCTCCTGGCTGTCACTGGTGCCCACGTGGAACACCAGCAGAGAATAATGGTCAGTGGACTGGGTGAGGCTTGGTGGTCTCTTGGTGACACACACAACACAAGCCCCCAGTACACAGCACGCCTCTCCAGAGGGTGTGTCAGGCCAGCAAACAGGTGCTGCCTTACCTGGGAAGAGGTTCACCTACTCCTGTCACCCCTTGCCCTTCTCAGCTGCCCAGGTTGTGGCACAGACTCAGTTCCAGCGTCTCTCCTGATGTGATGGGTCTTTCCTCTCCAGTCTGCAAGCAGTGGGGTGGTTCTGCCAGGGCCCCTGAGGCTCCAGGGGAAGGCTCTTCCTCCTGCAGGTCCTTGCTGTTGCAAGCTGCAATCCTTCTGCGTTATTGCCCCGCTCCATTCCACGGTGGGGCAGGTTTTGGCTGTTTGCCTGCAAGCTGCGTGTCCACTCAAAACTGCCCTTGGCACCAGCTGTGGAACTCCTTCTCAGCCTCCCTGGTGTTACACGGCCTTCCCAGAGCCTCCTGCAGCAGGTGGTCCTCCATGTGCACACACTCTTTGCAGGCTCTGCCCCAGGAGAAGGGTCCAGGCACTGTCTGCAGCCTGAGGTCCACATCCCCTCATCTCCCTCTGGCAGCTCCCTCTGGGAGGGGGCATCAGCCACAGCTGGGGTAGGTGGAGCAGAGCCCCCCACCCAGCCAGAGCTGCAGGCTCTGCTCCAGAGGAGTGTCCCCTGTCCTGCCTTGAGGACCAAGCAGGATGGTGCTCTCAGCCCTTGCAGCTGGTCACACAAGGCTGTGCTAATGTGTTGGTCAGACCGAGTTGTTCTGGGTTATGAAGTCAGACTCCATCAACTCTGCCATTCATCCAAAGTCAATCTGATGAGCAAAGCACACCTTAGAGATACGGAATCCATCTGCTCTCTTTCCTGCGTGGGATCAAAGGTGTGGACAGAGAAGAATGGCCCTTCCAGCCAGCTGAGCAGGTTTTCCAGGGGCTGAGGACGGATGTGTCACTGTCCCCACTTTAGTGTTGACCAGAGAGCTCTCTCATGTCCCAGCTCTCCTCTCCCTGCTGGGTTTTGGTTTGTAGCACAGTCTCGAGGCATATGGCCTGTCCCCTCTTCAGAGGAAATGCAGGGAGCAGAGGCATTCAGGGAGCGTGTCAAGCACACAACAGCAGCTGACAGGTGTGTGGTCTGCAGGACCTACCTGGAGCTGGGCTAATGTGAAAGCCCTTCAGAGACACACCCTGGGCACATGATGGTCCTCAGCACCACCCTCCATCCATAGATCCACTTCTAGAGGCTGCAGTTACTGTTGATGTAGACAGAACCAACATAAACTGGTTTTCCTTTCTATTTTTAACCTCAAAGTCAATGTTTTACCTAAGCAAAAATTAACACTAAACATTAAAAACTAAGGATACATCCTAATCAGGGCAATACCAACTAGAATTGCCTCCCACTCCTGAATCAGAGACAAAAACACATCAAGATTGTTTATACTCTTCCCTTACGAGCCAAATCAGTCTCCCCTCACACCTGGCACAAGAGAGATGGTACCCACAGAGTCCAGGCTACCCAGGAGGAGGTAAGAGGAAGCTTCTCAGCAGGGATTTCCAGCAGGCAGCACCCACTGGCAGAAGGTTTGTAAGGCATTGCTCACCTCTGCATCCCAAGTGGCAGCAGCAACTGAGAGATGTCGATGCCACGGAGAGAGAGCAGGTCCACCTGTCTGCAAGGGAGAGCCTGTGTTTATGCACTCTGAATCAAGCTGAAACCTTAAAGGTTATCTAAAACACTGCCAGTTCTTCATGAAAAGAGCTGCCTTGCCAGTAACACGCTAGCCTAGATGCAGCCCAAGCTTTTGGGCAGCCTTAAACCTGAACCTCCCAGTTCCAGCTAGTTCAAATAACCTAATCCTCTTTTTTTACAGACTCCAAATACAGTCCTTAACTGCCCCAGTTGAGGTATGGAAGAGACAAAAAGCTTCAGCAGATCAGAGGGAACAAAGCCAACCCTCTTCTCAGCTTTCTCAACTGCTGTCAGATGTCCAACTGAGCTGACAAAGACCAAAAAGCATTACCTCAAGGCTCAATTCAGAGGTAGCTGATTCACAGACAGATTAAAGTGCGAGCACTGTATACTAACATCTAAAGGTTCAGTTGTTTCAATTATACAGTGTAAGTCAGTACTTGAAACAGGACGAGTTTCTGATTCCCCTAATTAAAAACTGTCAAGCAACCAAGTGCAAAATGCTTAACTGCATGGAAAGCTACAACAACAGAGCACCTTCCCTCCCACTAAACTCCCAGTTCCATGCCCAGTTGTTCTGGGTGAAATCTAAAAATACTTCAGGTAACTGAAGAGGTTAAAAGAGTTGTCAAAACAAACCAGTATACTGCTGGGTATACCATCAGATTACCACGGGTAAATACACCTGTATTTCACCCCTGGAGCTCCAAGGTATTAGTCCTAGGAGGATAAAAAGCTCCAAACTCTGCATATGTAACAGGAGCCCCTCTCCACGAACTGCAGGGCAGCAAGGGTGCCAGAATCAAGTTGTGTTACAGCAAAAGAATGTCTGAGGGCAGTGCCAAGGAAAGCCACTTCAGTGCGGTGTCCTCATCCCCCATTAGGGATTGCAAACCCTGTGTTTAGGGGCATGGAAAGAAGCTGAGAGATTTACGAGAATTAGCAGGGCTATATTGAGAGTTTCCTACAACACCCACTTTTTCCAGTGGAGGAGCCCTGTGGTCTTCTGAAGACTCAATCAAACGCGAGTTCACTCAACACAAAGAGCTGTAACTCCACCATGGCACCAGTTCCCAGCTAAAGGAATCTTCTCCTGACACACATCTTAGAGATTCCTTAAACATACATCTTTCTAGTTTTGCCTTTAGTGTTGGTGCCAAGACTGCTGGCTGCCAGCACAGTAGTAACTCAGCCTTGCAATGCTGGAAGGGGGCAGGGGAAGCATTCCTGACAATATTAACAATCAGGAGTTTCCTGCAGCACCAGCACAGTTCTGCTGAACAGCTGCAGGAACTGCAGAAAATGCTTTCCTTCCCTCAGACTTGATCAGCCACCCTAAGGTGCCAAGACAGCCTATGTTAGCACTGTGACCTCCTGCAGGCCCCCCGAATGGCTGCAGAATCAACAGTTTAGACTATTCCACACCGAGTAAGACCATTGCAAAGATCCTTTCCTTGGCAGAACCCAAATTCCCCCCCCTTTTCAGCATCCAGTATCTCACTTGTCCCACCACCCTCATGTAAGCAGCTGAGCCACTGATCATAAAACATCTTATATTGACCACAAAAACCCCAGTTACCTTTGACTGCTGTGATTTTTCCTCATCTCCCAAACTGAAAGACACTTAGTCTCTCCAGAGGGACCCATATTCTTCACAAGCTGAACCACTAAAGGAACCTCTTTAACCAATCTACGCAGCAATGAACTCATCCCCATCTGACAAAGGAGAAAATGAAGGGGAAAAAAAAATAGAAAAGCTTTGTTCCTACTAGTTTCCCGTTGGAACAGAGGGGTGTAGCAGGCAGTAAGCATTTTTTCCTGTCATTTCCTGCTCTTATGGATCAAAGTCTTTCATGCCATCTAAACATTAAAACTCCTATCAAGCCTGCAATTGGAGAGTGGAAAAACAATTTATGATAGCCTGGGCTTTTTCCTAATGATATTGACACGTTGAAGGCAGTCCTTAACTGTTAGGCATGCCAAATCTCAAACTAAGATTACTTTACAATCTGCATCCTCAAACACTTTTAAAAATAACCTATGGGTTATCCAGCCTTCGAATTTGGAGGAGAGAACACTCATGACAGGATGTGTAGGGAACTTTCTATTTGTTTCAGATCTCTGAGCATACTTATGACCTAGATGTGAGGAAAATAAACACCCCTTTTCTTACAAAGCTGGATCTAAGTGCAAAGGAATATGTTGAACCCCCATGAACCCAAGAGTAGTTTTGCCCCTTACAAGACACGGAGAGATACTTTATTTTCTGCAATACTGGGTCTGCTTAGTACTGCAGACTGACTATAGCACTAAAACCCCAGCATCAAGGGTTTTTTGGGGTTGGCACTTCAAAAACAAGCATGTGCCCTGGTTCCAGCCAGGACAGGGTTAATTTTTGCAGGAGTCAGAAATGGCCATGGCCAGGACCCAGGACCCAGAGGTTATTCTACACCACCTCATGTCATTTTCCAGGGATGGGGAAGAGGTCCCTTCTGGGTCCACAGCATGGAACAGTCAGGTGGGGTCCCACAGGGTGATCATTTTATTGTGTATGCTCTGTATTAGCACTGGTGCTGTTACTGTTCCTTTTCTTATCTCATTGCTGTTACCAGTAAA
The DNA here is from genome assembly GCA_035047865.1 of Dendrocincla tyrannina. Classification (NCBI taxonomy): domain Eukaryota; kingdom Metazoa; phylum Chordata; class Aves; order Passeriformes; family Dendrocolaptidae; genus Dendrocincla; species Dendrocincla tyrannina. The sequence goes on from JAWWMP010000023.1 coordinate 21,047,876, forward strand.
TTGTTCTTTTCTCAGCCCACGATCTTTACCTTTTGTGCCTCCAATTCTCCTCTCCAGCTTCTGGAAGGGGGGACAGGCAGGGAGAAGGGAGTGAGCAAAGCATAGTTTGGAGTGTTTCAGTGGGAACCCTAAACTGGGGAATTGTCCAGCCCACGACACCACAAAACTAAGCATGACTGTACAAAGAACAGAAAACATTGTCACTTCATAACAATCCTGGCTACGTGACATAAAACCACAGTGTGCCCAAGCTCACAAAGGTTCTAAGCCCGCTTTTAATAGTGGGTTAGCCCACCTGAACTCAGAAGGTACTGCTCCTTTTCTCCTGGCAAACCCATCCAAGGATCCAACAATGTATAATACAAACTAAAGCTGAACTCATACAGCCAAGGACCTGCTGTTTGCCTCCTCCACTGGGATGAAGCTATTCCAGCATGTACACAACACATGATGTTACTTCCTAAGGTCTTCTTAAAAACCAAGCACACCCCAAAAACCCCAAAGCACAAAGATTTTGGTATCTTCCCAGCCAGCAGGCCCTAAGCCACCCTGGCCAGATGTCAGCCTAGTTTATAAAACCTGCAAGCTGGTTTAGCAGAAAAGAGCTTAAGGAGGGCTCCTAATTTGGAAACCAGCAAAAGGAAACTATTCCAACACCCACAGTTTTTTTTTCTCATGGTCAGTATGACAGAAGTTGAGGGAAGGAAGAAACAGTGCTTGCATTAACCTTCTGGAAGAGTTAGTGCTCCGGGAATGGATTCGGAAGCAGGGCTGCCTGCTGGAGTTTGCACCAAATATTTAGAAGACAACTGTCAGCACTGAAAAACACACTGGAAGGAAGGAAGCCACACTCCTGATTTCTCTCACAAAGCAGCTAATTTTAAAAAAATCCAAACCTACAAGGCAAAACCCAAACCAAAAACCGTATTAGATTTAATATCAGTAGTCAACACAACCTGAAAAGGCGTTTACCTCTATTTCAGCCCTTTTATTCAGACTACAGAGAACAAATGTAACGGGTGGGCCTGATGAGAGAGCAGCAACAAGCACTGGCTCCCCGAGATCAAGTCCAAATAAGAGACCAGAGATGTCAATATCTTTACTGAATATGCTGCATATTTCTTTCAGCCAGGGAACAGCACCACATGCTGTCATTATCTGACTTCTATAAACACTTCTAAGCTATCTGTAAGCTGCTGTAGAAATCCACAGCTGAGCTATGCTACAAATCCTATATAAATCAGCCTTTATCATGACTGCCATTAAATACACGCAAAAATAACAATGTAGAAAAAATGCAGACTTCCAGTTTTTGTGGGGCTGCTTGTTTAAACAAACTAGCTCAAATCCTGCAATTGTGAGGTCCAGCATGGAGCTCTTAAAAACACATTTAATGTATTTCAAAAGGAGCAGAGAAAAAAAACAATCAGGCACTAGAGTTTAATCAATACCAGAGGGGTGAAATGGAGACTCTACCCAGCATTTTGAACAGGCCAGCTGGGTGCAGGGAGTGGGGACAAATTCAAAGCCAGCTGAAGAGCCAGCGAAAGACACAGCAACACATTTTCATGGCTAAAAACCAACCCCACCCCAAGTTACAGCCAGAACAAGGAGGTGTCACCATCCACATCCAGCTTTGGCACATTCACGGCATCACAGATGGTTTGGGCTGGAAGGGACCTTCAAGGCCATCCCATTCCAAGCGCCCTGCCACGGGCAGGGACACCTTCCACTAAACAAGGTTACCCACTGACATCAGAAGACACCCAAAAATCAACACCCAGGCGAGGGACTGCCTACTCTGTTCATACAAGGCCTGACCTTGCTCCCCCCTGGCAGCAGAAGCATCAGGGGGAGGACTGTAAAATTCCTTTGGGTCCTCTCTTTTAGCACCCAAGTTGTTGAAAAACTAAAAACCAGAGCACTCTCTGGTTCCAAGTGAAATAAATGACAGGCATCATCACTACATGAGACTGAAAAATAGGGATTTGGATTTGAAAGGCTGCCATGTGCCTTTTCAGCACGGGCACAGCACTGCAGTCACCAGCACCAACTTAAAAACACCCTTAAACCACCACCTGACTTTCAAGTCTTATAAAAATAAACAAAACCAAAATGGAAGTTCCAGGATCACATTTGAACTGCTCCCTTTGAAAACTATAACCAACATTTTAAAAAGGGAAAACAATTGTATTCCACAAAAAAGGTACATTCAGGCCTTCAGTGCAAATGATGATTTTGCCATATATTTAGAAACTAAGGCACATTTGTACACCTTTAATGCATTGCATAGATAGATCAATATTTATTAATCACATGGATATTAGATGAAGCCTCATCTTTTTTCCCACTACAGGGTGAAATAAAAAAATCAGTTTCCCGTGCCAAGCACTCAGTAGGTGCCTGTGGGACTACCTGTAGGATGCACAGTTGTAAGGAATGACAACAATGATGGATTCTGTTATTTATCATATCACTGCACCCAGAATTCTGCAAGCTACACCCAGAGCCTACATGGTCAAAAGTCTGATTTAATACAGAAGATCACTTCCATTGCAGGATAAAGGAACACTAATTTCATGGGGGTACTAAATTAAATTAAACAAAACTTTGGGGAAACAGCAGCACAATCAGTTACCAAAACTCCACACACACATCTATCTAAACCTCGAGGGTTTGGGTTTAAAACCTAAAGCTTCAGAGGGCTGAAAGCACAAATGTGCATTTTTGCAATCTGGTCCCCAGAAGGATCTGAAGATCAAGGTTCAGCTGGAACTGCAGTAACTCAGGGTTCATTAACTTTTATTACAGACTGGCAGCCAAGCAGATGTCACAGCAGAAACACATCTTCACAAAAGATGTCAGCAGGAACAGCCTGGAAGTTCCCCAGCATTGGAAGGTGTCAGCATGCAGGAGAGACCAAGAACAGTGGGAAATGGAAAAAGTAAGTGGGAGCTTGATGTGGAGACATAAAGGTCTCAAGGAAGACATGAAGGTCTGTAACTCAGTCACCCTGCAGTGGGACAAACAGGTGACCAGGACTCAACAGGAACTTGATGTTCATCCAGACCATCACCCTATGGAGGCTCTGCTGCCATCAAAAATGATTCAGCGAGATCCCACTCAATTCTCAAGTGGTCCTGCTTGAAACCCAATTCAACAAGGACAGGGGAGAGAAAAGGAGCAGCAAAAAGGTGCACAGTGTGCTCCAGTTGGTGGCAACTCACCTGCAAGTTCCTTACAGCTCTGGGAGAGTCAGCTCGAATGCAAAATGCAACTCTTTGCACAGAGGGGTGAAACATCCCCCCAGGTGTATTGTCACAATATGTTTTATCATTTCAAACATACAACTAAAACAGTGGCACCACAAATAGATGTGCTGGACAACTAGGAATTGTTTAAAAACAATATATACTAACAACCCTGAATCTGTTACCAGCCTTGAGAAAACTTCTATTTCCATGGAGGTCATGAGTTCTGTGAGTTGATGAACCCTCCTGCTTTAAGACACAGTCCAATTTTTAAACAACTGGGTGCAGGGGGAAGAAAAGAAATAATCAAACCATCTCTTGGTGCCAGCTATTGCATGACCATTTGTTGCAAAGCTTTTCACTGTCTGTGGCCAGAGCCCCAGACTAGATGGACGAGTAACACAACAGCTCCCCTACCCTCAAAATTTGCTTCGGCAGTTTCTTTGTCCTAAGAAGAGGATTAGCAGTTTTTAAAATAACTTTTGGGACTTGCATGGTCTGGGAAATACCAAAAAACCCCAGACTATGCTTTCAAGTGAATAAGAAAAGCATCTGTTCTGCATTCCAAGAAGCAACTTTTTTGACTGCACAACCATCAAAACCAAGCAGCCGTAACTCCCATCACAGACCCAATTCCAAAAACTCCAGACCCTACGGATGAAACAGGACTTTTTTCTTTTTTTCTTCTACTATTTTGAGGAAATCTGACTCTCCCCTAGCTGTGAACACTTGCCCTTCCATCAGCAAAGTAAGAATGGCAAGGCAACACATGTATTTGCCTAAGATGAAAACAATTTTAAGAAATTTATTTCTCATCTGCATAATAATTAGTGGGAAACTGCTCCCCCCAACTTCAATATTTGGCTCTGCATTTTTGACAGCCAAGACACAGGCTGCAAGAATCTCACTGGCAGTTAGCAAAACAGATCTAGGAGAGCTCAGCAGGCAGCACTGTTTGTTCCTCCACAGGAAACTTCAGTGATGCACAGAGGTGGCACACCTGGCTCCAGCAGGAAATTGGAATGGCTGGGATTTTCCTCCAGGTAAAATTCATCCATCCCCAGCCCAGGGCTTTGCAGAGAAAAAAAATGGGGGAAAAGTCAAATAGAAAAACCATGTATGTTACTTCAATGCAAACCCTTAAGAGCTCCAGCAAGCAGCTGTATATGGGTACAGCCTGGGGGCTGGACCTTTAATCACCGCCTGTTCTCAGGGGTTCAGCCACAGCTCCAGCAGCACCGTCTCAACCAACATCACAGTTCTACCTGCACGGAGCTGCAGGACTCAGCCCAAAGGCTACCAAACCCCTGGGGCTCCAAATGGATCTCCAAACATGTGGCAGAGCTGGGCTGGGAAGAGGAAAAAACCAAACCCACAGGAAGATGAAATCTGGTGGCACTTTGGTCCATCACTCCCTCCTTCGCCTTATTTATTCAGCTCTCTCTTGCACGTGACCCTGGAGAACCTTTCCCTTCCTTCTGCTGTGCCCACAGGTTGATCTCCAAGACTGTTTTGTACAGGGTTCCTCTTTTACAAATTTCAAATACCTTACTAATTTTGCCTTGAAAACCCTCTTGCTTCAAAATCTCTTCCTATGCCCCTGTCGGGTTTTTTGCATTGTACTCCCTGCTTTTTTCCTTCTTTTCTATCTCAGTCTTCCCTTTCACTACTTCATTCACTTCATTTTTTACACAAACGTTTTTATTCAGCGTTTTGAAGCCGTGGGTGAAATTCAGATCACAAGCCCTCAGCACAGGGTCAATGGCAGGAAACACAGTATCTCTGCAAATCTCACCCTGGAATAGGGCAAGAATTGTGGGGTGACAACTGAATTACACTGAACAGGTGATTCCTACCAAACATGGTAAACCCATATTTGGAGGCTTCTTTGCTCTCCTTTTTCCAGCTCCTTGCCCATCCCCAGTGTTTGGTACACTAAATTTCACCCTGTTCCAACCTCAAGGTTCAAAATGATTGCTGAAGTAGCAAGAATCTCATGAATGTAAATATTTGCTCAGGGTTAAGTTACCAAGAGAGAATTTCTGCTCAGAGCCTGCAAGCTCAAAAAGAAAGAATAAAAAGAGGCCAAGAGTTTAAGAAAACTAGAGCCCAGTGTTAAATTCCTTCATTATAGTCAGACACCTGCCTGCTTCTCAGAAGTCTAAAATTAACAGGACAAACCTCTGACATGCCAGTGATATTTAGACATCACCCTGCCTTCCTAACAAATACTGGGACTACTGAGTTGTTTGGACTCCTAGAAATCAGATTCTTTAAGAAGAAGGCTGGCATCTTCCCAAAATCTCTATGCAAATTGTCATACCATGTACAGATGTGAATGCTGCATCCACATGCTCCATCCCAAGGACAGAGGCTGGCCTTTCAATAACAGGCTGACACCTTATCAGTGTCAACTTTGGACCCTGTGTCAGCGTGTTAGGCATTCACATTAATTAACCAGCTCAATGCATGCCAGAAATTAACAGGTAGCTACACACAGCAATGGCTCTGTATGCTTCAGCAAGACATTATTCAGAATGCTTGAAGGGAGAAAAACGACAAATGCAATGCATAATTGATTCATTCAATAATCCGGCATAAAAATGCTCTCCTCGAATATTCATTAAACAAAAGAATTTCTAAGAAGCAGCATCAAATCAGCCTCTGAAGAAAGAAAGAACTAGAACTCTCTTTCAAAAAGGGAATGCTTCAGCACTTCAAAATACAATTTCAGTGATGCAATTGCTCATGGCCATGGTGAAATGCATGAGGACCTACAACGTTTCACAGCTCCTCGCCTCTCACAGCCAAGGCCAGTGGTCTGCTCTGTCCTCTCTGTAAATACCTTGAGGATTCTGTCATCCCCAAAGATGCCTTTTCCTATGACTAACACATTTGAAGACCATGAATTGTCCTTGCCCAGGGACTGCTTCTGACCCACCCTCAGGAGCACCTTCCAAACTGCAATCAATACTTCCAGCACATTTAAACACACTGTAGAGGCCTATGCAGTTAAAAAACTTAGAAATGGTTATTCTTGCTTTAGTAACACCAAGCTCTCGTGAAAATCACCAGCATTTGAGACACAAAACTTGGTAACACTTCACATATCTCTTCACGACACAAAACCTCCTTCTCCAGGGTGTTGGTGCCCAACACCAGGACAGAGTGGGACCCACAATGGTCCTTCTCATCAGCCTCTTGGGGATGCCATGCAATAGTAAGTCCAAACTTCCTAGTCCTGCCACCAACACACAGGGCATCATTCAGGCTATAACAAGTGCCTTAACACAGGAGAAAAATCCCATTTTAGCACTTCTGCAACTTTTTGATGCTGATGATTGACTGCCAAAGAGCCATGGGTTTTAGAGTTCAGAACCACCACACTAATCTTACTAAGAGGGAGAGAAGAATGACTGAGGGACAAAAGTATCCTGCCCATATTTGAAGCATTACTCAGCCTGGCTCCAAGGTAGGAATTTTGACCCTCTGTTAATGGAGCAACTGTAGGTGAGGAGTTGATAAAAGCACTTTGCTGAGCCCTCTGAGGACCCTGCAGGGAGTCCTGCATGAGATGACTGAGGTTATACTGTGTCAACAACCTCCCCTCCCCAGCCTTCCACCTCAATTCTCCCCTTAGCCCTCCCACAGCAGTTAAATCCCTGGCTTTCTGTCCCACACCAGGGTCTTAACTCGGGGCAAATAACTAGAAAAGTGCAACTTTCATTTTTATCCTGAGTGGTCCTGTCTAGGCTGTTGAGCAAGCTTTGTGCTTTCATCAGACATTGAGTTAATTTTTATATATTTATACACACACACACACACAGCCCCCAATAAACTTTGAAATTCAATTGCATCTCACAGGCAGACAAAAATAGCAATGCAAGTCAGTGACAAGCAGAGGAAAAAGCTGGGAGGACAGCATTTTGAGAGGTAGTGGTCAGGGACCACAGAGGCAACGCACTTTAAATAATACCACTTAAACTCAGCAAGTTAACCCTGAGAAGCCAGGCCAGGGCTGCAGACCTGGGTGTTTCTCACAGGAGCACGTGGTGACGACTGCCAGAAAAAGCAAGGGCTGGACCACCAAGGGAGTGGAGATGAACATCAGGCTGTTGCTCCATTTAGTGCCACGGGAGAGGACACCACACGCTGTGTGGGATGGCACAGCACTCACCTGGTGCCCAGGTAAAGCAAACACCACAGTACCAGCAGCTCCTAAAGACAGCCAGCACAGGCAGACTGACAGCCACGAACTGTGAGACAGAACCCATAAAATGTTAAGACATTGCACAGTGTAAAAGGCAAATCTAGTTATACTAAACGTTGCTTTTAGGAACGGGCTGGGAATGGGAGAGGAGAGGGAGGAGCAAAAAAGTTCCCCTGGAAGCACTTTCCAAAGTACCTATACAAATAGTACACTATTGTTCCACCAACAAAGGCTTCTCAAATTTCACCACTCATAACCTCCAAACCAGCCAGAGTTCCACGCTGTGACTGCCTGCCTCCCCAGCACTCCAGAGAATGCAACACTGAGCTGCAGACATGTATGCCCAATTTCACAGGGATTTTCACAGGGCAGGTTCAAGGTCCTGTGCTCAGGGGTGCCAGTGGGGAGTGCAGAGGGGTTGGCAGGGGGCAGGAGAATGAGAAACCTGAGAGCTGGTGGTGGGCATGCAGTCATGGGAAGGAGTTCAACAACACACCCCTCCTATTTCCCCTCTCTCTCACTCATACCTTAGCCCACCTTAGCTCAGGCTATCTCATATTCTCTGTTTCCATATCTGAAAAATATATATTGTTTTACTTACAAGGAACTTTCAGCTAGTTCACAGAATTTGGATCCAGAGACATATTTTCAAAACAGAATCAATATTCACCATTACGGAAGAATTGCAAGTCACAGTAGGTCTCTCAAGTGAAATGTTAAATTTCACATTAAGATTTGATAATGCTGACACAAACAGATACCAGAGTAATTACTACTGCTTTTAATCTGCCACTGTTCACTCCACTCAGACAAGTTATCATCTACATAATTAATAGCTCAAATCTCTAACACAGTATCGCTATCCTGGGAGCTAAAAGGATTTATTACTTAGGCTTTACCAGTCACCTCTTAGTTTCAAATTGAACTTTCAGTAAATAAAGAAATTTAAATTTTAAAATAAAAATTTAAATGTTTACAAAACATCTTGAAGCAGAAAATTAATCTTACTCAGAAGCAGTTCACAAGTGTGCAGCTTTAGTAGAAGTAGGTGTACACTCAGAGAGGAATCAAAGCATCCATCACATCATTGCTGCATTTACACCCCCTGCCCCGTCAGTTCTCACACAGATCACTGGGGCACACTCACTGACCAAAGAGGAACCATTTGCACCAATATTACCAATCCATGACAATCTTAGCAAGATCCCTTAAAACAAACAAAAAAGTCCAGACAATTTGGAAAAAACCCATATATCCATTATTATTGAGCTGGGTCAGCAGGAACAGACAAGCTTCAGTCAGGAACATTAAACATTGAGTTTACAGACACATGGGAAGACAAAGCTGTTCCCCAAACCTCCTAGAGAAGTTAGCCATCCATTTTTCATTGAAAACCAAGAGGAAATACATGGACTTTAGGTCATATTTCAGAGGGCAGCAGTGCCTTCCCAAAACCAAACACATTGGACCTGATCAGGGAGCTCAGAGCACAAAACCGCTGGGATGCTTTGGCAAACCCAGCCACAAAGCCTGCCTTGAAAACGCTGCTGTGCAACCAAGGCAGGAGTGAAAAATCATCACCTGGGATTCTGAACTTCCAAGTCTGTCCCTGCTGGTGTCCCAGGGCTTCAACAACCCACTTCCACCACTACTGACCTAAGGTAGTCTTCCTAGTTCTGTGTCATGCTCCAGAAGCTCATCCCACACAAAAAGCCACGAGGATCATCACCACTACGATTCCACCATGTAACTGGTTTGAATGCAACATCCTCTCTTGATCTCTGAGACACTCCAAGATCAAATGTGCTCTAAAGTTGCGACTTCCTTGCACACTGTCACCTCAGTCAACGTTTGGAGTCTGGGGGACATCCACAAGAATTCTGTGGGTCAGTATTTCTGTGGCATGTTTTGGGCATACATTTAAATGCAAGAAGCTGCACCAAAGGGGACTGGACAACAGCAATTCCAGGTCAATTCAAGAATGATTTGAACCAGGACTACGTGAGCAGGGCACACCTGAACAAAGTCACAAGAGCAAGCAAGCTCCACAGATTTTCCTTGGAAAAGCACACTCTGGGTGCCCCGACTCTGAAAACAGAAATCACACTCACTGAAGAGCATCAACCACAGTCAACGACATCACAAATGCGCACATACAGTGGGATATGTATCACCCCAACCTCCAAGCAACTCACATGAGACCCCTGCCTCCTTCTCCAGCAGGGAGGGACGCTGCTAACACAGGCTTTCCAGCCACTGCAGCCTCCAATCCATGTGGCAGCACCAGCCTCCAAACTTACTGTACTGAAGATTGGTACCCAAGGAGCTTGGGTGGTGCCAGAAGTCAGATTGTCTGAGCATCCCAGGCTCCAGCAGCTCTGCAACTCACCATAATGTTTCCTGGGTTGATCCAGACCTCAACTAACCAAGAAGCAGGGCAGGGAACTTCCACATTTTAAAAACAATACATTATTTCTTCAGAAGGAGTTCCTTCAAACTCAGTCTCATTGTTGTCACTTAAGGTAAGGAGACATACAATATAAACTGGGTCACAAATGAGCTAAATCAGGAACAACTCAGCTTGCTTATTTCAGGGGATTATTTTATAAACACAGCTCTGCTAGTTGGAGTAAGAACTGTGTAACTAAAACATCCTCCCAGCATTGTGAAAACTAGCTTTCTTTGAAAAACAAACTTCTTAAAAAGAAGGCAAGAATGCTTTTATCAATGTATTGGGCACCACACTTAACCCATTTCCATTCTGTACACTTCTCTGCTGGGACAACAAACCCAATTCTGGTCATTACAATTGCCAATAGTCTCTTCCCCTCCTTGGTGCTGCTGCGTATCAGGCACTGCAAGATTCTTTTATATTGCAGAGCCATTTTCCTTTGTGTTAAAATTCCCTATAGCTTGCAAGGGAACTAAGGTAGAGTATATCCCTTTAACATAGTTTAACCACTCTTAATATTTGGAATGGAAAATGTGACTTAGGTACTGAGGTTTAAAAAACAGCTACGATGCATGTGGCCAATTTTCTAAACATGAATCTCATAAGGGTTTTTTAGGGCTTTTTTTTCCCCTTCCTTTCTATTTTTTTTTTCTTTTCAGGAGAATGGAGGGCTTACAGAGAGAGCTCAATGCAACACACCATCATGGCTCAGAGCTTTCCAATTTGCAGCTAGAAATGGTTTACATTACGAGTACTAACAGTTCCAAAAGGCATTTAAAAAGAAGAGTGGGGGGATAAAACCCCCCAAACCCCAAAATCTCAGCATTTCACAAGTTTCTAAACACGGACGGGCAGGAAACACATTTAATCTGTGCAGCTAATAGCAGCCTGACCAAACCCAGGCGTTCACCAGGGAGGGTTTTTAACCAAACCCGCACTCCCAGCGCGGGGTGCCCGGGCATTGTGGCCGAGCAGGGTCCCGGGGCACCCCGGGGGAAACACGGCAATGGAATAAATAAATGGGAACGAAGCAAGGAGGGAGGGAGGGAAGGAGGGATGAAGTCGAGCGGAGGGTCGGTGCGGGCCGTCCCGACCCGCAGGGCCCCCCCGGCCCCACACGCGGCCCGGGCCGAGGGGAGAGGGGAGAAGGGATAGGGGAAGGAAGGGAAAGAGAAGGGAAAAAGAAGGGAAAGAGAAGGGAAGGGAAAAGGGAAAGAGAAGGGAAAGAGAAGGGAAGGGAGAAGAGACAGAAGGGAAGGGAGAGAAGAGAGAACGGAAGGGAGAGGGGAGAAGGAAAGCGGGAGAGGGGAGAGAAGGGAAGGGAGAGAGAGGACAGAAGGGAAGGGAGAAGGGGGAGAAGGGCAGGGAGAGAGGACGGCAGGGAGAGCAGGGCATGGGCAGAGGGGAGGTGTGTGGGCCCCGCCGCCCGCAGCGGGCTCGCCGTGCCCGGCCTTACCCTCCGGCTCCATCTGCTCCCGCCGCCGCCGCGCTGGGCCGGGCAGGGCGATCACAAAGGAGGGGGGTTTCCTCTCCCTCCCTCCCTCTTTCCCTCCTTCCCTCCCTCCCACTGCGGCGGCACCGCGTGAGGCGGGGAGGAACGGGGAGGAACGGCACGGTGTGGGATAGGGGGAGACTGGGGGGAGTGGGGAGACTGGGGGGGTGTGTGGGGAGACTGGGGGGTGTGTGGGGGAGACTGGGGGGTGTGAGGATACCTGGTGGTGCTGTGAGGGGTAGAGGATGGTGCTGAGGGGGGTGCAGGATGGTGCTGTGAGGGCAAAGAGTGGTGGTGAAGAGGGCACCGGGTGGTGCTGTGAGGGCAAAGAGTGGTGTTACCAGGGGCACAGGATGGTGCTGTGAGGGATACCGGATGGTGCTGTGAGGGGCACAGGATGGTGCTGTGAGGGGCACCTGGTGGTGCTGTGAGGGATACCGGGTGGTGCTGTGAGGGATACCGGGTGGTGCTGTGAGGGGCACAGGATGGTGCTGTGAGGGGCACAGGATGGTGCTGTGCAGGCACCGTGTGGTGCTGGGGTCGGGGGGGGCACAGGATGGTGCTGTGTTCCTTCACAGGGTGAGGCTGAGCTGGAGGTGATGCTGTCCCTCTCAGCGCTGGGGGAACCTCCTGGCACAGAGCTGTGTGAAACCCTGCCCTTCCAGGTGAGACACACCTTTTAAAGCAGAGCTGTTGTGAGAGCCGAGATCTCCAGCATCTCCTCACAAGGAGTAAAAGAATACTGAGAAAAAAAAACCCCAACAAATATATTAAGCTTAAAAGCACCTATCAAGTAATCTATCTCTGAGAGCACAAAGCTGTGTAAAATGGTCTTCACAAAGGCATTTACCTCCAGGGAAAAATGCAAACCAGTAAAATGAAAAGTTATCTGTGCTGGGCTCTGGTCCATTTGTCATTACCCAGTAGCTCATCATTACTCCTGACTTTGCTCCTGAAATACCCAGCACTGATGTAGGCACAACTATGGAAATACACGTGTGAGTACTTCAACAGCGTGGTGTAAGAGAAAAATAGTTTTATAATGACATCCATATAATTAATTCCCTTGGACTAATCGTTCCAGAATAAAAGAAGTAGTTGTTCCACAGTAACTCCATGGATAGGGTCTAGAATGTAAGAAAACAGATTTATCAGTAATGAACCCATCTGGATTTCTTTGGAAACCCTGCTTGTTAATACGCAATTAATGATTCCAAACATGTATTGCTGTACAAAATGATTATGGCTCCCTTGGAGTCATCCCATTCTTTGGGGCAAGGAGGCAGGTTCAGCTTTCACCAGAGCAGATCTGAGCTCACCAGCCATTGCTGCAGGTTATCAGGCATAGTGGGGGTTCAGCAGCAGAAACAAACCTACAGCTTGTTGAAAATTACCCCGGTTCTTTGCTCTCATGAAACCAAGGTCCACACTATAAAGTGCAAAGCTGAGATAAGCTTTATTTTAAGCACTTAAATACGTTTAATATATCACCAGAACACCAAATAACCAGTGTCCTTTAAAGTTACCTATTAATTTCCTGTCCAGTTCTTTCCCCACCCTAGCCAGCATTTGGGTTTGATTTGGGGTTTAGGTTGGGGGGTTTTTTTATAGAGAATTAGAGCATTTTTCATTGTAGGTGCTCTCAACATCTACAGTCTGGGTATTTACAGTATTCAATCTATATCTCTGACCAGAATCAGTTAAATAATTCTGGAGAGAGTTTACAATTCAAGCACGTTGCTTAAATTGCCATTGCTTTTGACCAGCAAAATTGTAACAAAGGGCCAGTGTCAGTTTCTTCACATGTAAGAATAAGGCTCGTCTTCAAGGAGGTAAGTCATGTGGAGTCAGAGAGCAACAAACAACAAAGGAAAGAAGGGCTCTGCTTTGCAGCTCTGCTCGAGATTGGAAGGAGTAAAAGCTATGGAGAAGGTGGGCTGACACTACCAGCAAAGCAGCAAACCCATGCAGATCTGGGTTTGGAAGAGGAAAGGATTTGCTGAGACACCTCCTCTGAATATTGGAACTTTTTTCCCACCTGAAGTGAGAAGCATCCAGTCCTTTAAACCATGAGGAGCAAAATCTGGGATCATTTACGGCATGGTTTGTGACTCTTGAGTAACAAGCATGGGATGCCACCTTTGAGTTGCAGGTGGTAGATCCATCATACCCAGTTCTGTTAAGCCCTTTTGTTCTAAACTGACTGTCTCAGGCACCTGAGCTGTTTCCTTCATGTTTTGTGAAGGAATCATAATAGGAACAAGTCCACCCTGTCAACATTTCTATCACTTCTGCCATTCTCAGGCTTAGTCTCAAAGGAGTTGAAGATTCTGTTAAATAGCCTAGAAACTGGTTGGCAATCTTGTGCATTGAACTGGACCTTGCTGAGCACCTGAAGGTCTCAGTTTTATTAAACCTTTGCTGAAAATTCTACTTTGTGCCCAGTACAACAAACTTCTTTCAGCTTTGAACCATTGAACATGGTCTTTATTGTGGGATGTTCTTATATTGTTTTCAAACCCTCGATATCTAATGCACGTGTGTTCAAGGGAGAAAAGGGCCAATAAATGCAGTGTGAGCAGTTAGCAAAGTTCATACAAATAGTCTTTCTCTCCAAAAAGAGAAAAGTTGCCTGTCATATCACATTAAAATTCTTTTACAAGAGTAACTCTCTCATCACAAAGAAATTCTCCTTCATGGTAGTCTTTGCAGTTCAGTAAGGATTACCATTGCATGTCCAGGGAAGATAAATCTAATGAGGGTAAAAATAACCTCTTTTAGGTTTAATGAGACATTGGAGACCAAAAAGCCAAGGCTTTGCAGATTCATGGAGCCTGTCTGACATGCTTTTCATGTAGGAGATGCATGTTGTGTTTCCTTCCGGATGATGTAACTCTTGGGGTGACCCTCATGTGCTTTTGCCATCATATGACACTCTACTGCAAGCACAAAGTTCCTTTGTGGACAGAGTCCTTATTTATAACTCTTGGAATTTTGATCAGAGCCTTTTCCCTTCCTGAAGGGCCTACTTTTCAAATGAAGATGAAGATTTGAAGATTACTTTGACATGACTGTTGAGTCATTCATGCAACATCATTCTCATGAGTTTGAAAGCGAGCCTTTGCACTTGCAGAGAAAGCAGCACTGCTTTATTTTTCATTTACAAATAGATTAAACCAGCAATTGCATTAAAAAAGTGAAAATTTATGGCAGCACTGAAACTGTTCCTTTCACTTTAAATTTGAAAAAAAAAAAAGTAAAAAAAAAAAATGCCTGATCAAAGGTAGCTTTCAAGGGAAAATATTTTTAAGCCAAAACCCTACTGGGGTAGGGTTTGGGGGCTTTTTTAATGATACCTTAGGCTAAAGTAAATTTATTGCATGTTCACGAACACCAGTTAGCAAAGCAGGCAGGAAAATCCAGCAGGGAAAGAGCACAGAGCAGAAAATAAGGAACTGCAGATAAGAGTAAAGCAGTTCTCCATTTGGGACACACATTCTGTGGCAGCTTTTATGCTCTGGCATGAGATCTTTATAGCAGAGCAGGACAGTCTTGTGTTTTAGCCCCACTTCAGAAAGGAGTTGAACTTAAATATTCATCAGGGCCTGAGTGTTAATTCTCCTCAACAATGAGGGATTTCCAATCCTAGACTTTTAATTTCGCTGGCATGCTTTGCATACTGGCTTAACAGGTTTGGGGTTTTTTTAATTTAAATTGATGCAGATCTTATTAAGGCAATATACCTGAGAATTGTTACTGGGACTCTCTGAAAGCACAATTAGATTCATACAACACAAAGATAAGGAATGATCAGAGTGTGTCACCTGCTTCCAGAGCTGAAAATGTCCTCCATTCTTCATCTTTTAAATGCTGGGCTGGGGCAAACAGTGGTGCTGTTACCATTGCTTATCAAACAACCAGCTACTGGGGTGGTGGATCCATCTGTTCACCCCATCATTAAGGACCTCCTAATATGCTGACCAGAAGAGAAACACTCAATGTGTGACTGTCCACGCTCACCAGAGAGAGTGATGAAGAGGAGGAGGTGTTGCTGACCACTAAAAAGCCAACGTGTGTGGCAGCCAGCAGAGTGCTCACCTCTCAGTGAGTGTCTGTCTGTCTGTCTGTCTGTGCTGGCTGCGACCTGAATGCCAGGGCTGAACTCATGACAGAGCCCAGCAGTGTTACAGAGCCCTCTGTGCACAGATCAGGCTCTGTTTACTGTGGGCTTGCATTTATATTTTTAGATGACTGAAAGGCTTGTCAGACGTGCACATTCATCTGCAGGACTGGGGTGAACTCAGTGACCCAGAAGGTGCTTTCATCATTTATTCTGTATCACATTATACAGTAAATGAGGAGCTCAAGCTTGTCACCATTCAATTAAACACTTCCAAACAACACTGACGCCCACACTGCCCTCACAAACAAGATGTGCTTTATGAATTGAATCATCAGATCTGGCACAGAGGCAACAAGGGTTACGTGTTTCACAATCAGTGTCTTTCAGGAACATAAACCCCATTATCCAAAAGGAAAAGCAGAGGTACCTGAGTGCTTTTAACATTGACCAGAATTAGACTTAAGTCTTTCCACAAATTAAATAACCCAAAGGGCATTGTAGATTTTACCCAAGGTTTCCAGAGACCTGAAATCAGCCAAACTGAGATTCTGTCAGATTGCTGCTTTGATTAGAGAGGTATTAAACCCAAATCTCTGTCAAACAGGGGAGGGAAATACTGTTTTTTCTGGACACCATTAGATTAGAAATATACTCCAGAAATGTTGACTTTTAAGCCATGCCACAATGGCATGTCTGGCAGACATCAGGTCTTTCAAGCAGGAAGAAGGAATTACAGCGCCTGATTTTTGTCACCCTAGTCACTGTTAAGAAACACTGACTCATTCTGAATCCTGATAAAGGAGTTCTCATCTCTTTTTTTGTGTTAGTTTTTCTCTGCATGCACTGCATCAGTTATGTAATTACTCCGTGACTGCAAATCAGTTGAAGCCAAAATATTTAGCAAAACTGCTTTACTCTGAAAAACAAAACAAAACGGTTAGTAAAATATTTTTGTAGTCTATTACTAGATCACCCAGAATACAAACATGTCCTTTAAAAACATTCTCTTTGATCCCTCATGAAACTCCTCAAAGATTCTCATACAATGACATTCCCAAATGATTTATAAAAGTTTCAACTGTTCATCATCAATTGCACTTATATAAACCCTGAACTTCTTTAAGTCAGCATCTGTGAGTGGCTTTTTAGCTGAAGCACTTTTATTCCTAGATATTTATCTATAAAATTATATAATAGATTTAATTTCTACCTTGTGCAGGCATTTGGGATATACTTAATAGACAGGATTTGCTAGACTTATCTGTCTTCATACCTATATTTTCTTAGTTGTCAGTGTAATGAGCAAAGTAGTGTGGTCTTAGCTAGGAGTCCATTTGTGAGGCTTAAATACAGCAACTGTTCCACCACATGACTCACGAGGAAAAAAAATACAACTGGAGATGAACTGGTAAGAAATTGCACCAGTTTTACCAGGTATGCCACTGGAATTAATTACTGTAGTTTCTACATCAGCACGAGGCAGCAAAACTTCCTACGCTAATGAAACCAGAGTTTTCATGTTAGTACACAGAATTTGGTCCTCTCAATTTGTTCAACTTTGGTTTTCTTCCCATTATCACTAATAATCGAGGAACCTCTCTCAGACTTTTCTCCACCAGTGTCCAGAAAGGAACAAAACATGTTTGTGTGCAAATCCCTTCTGCAGAAGAGAGGAAGACTCCACCTCTGTGAAGACTGAATCACTGGGAAGGGAAAAGGTGGCAGTGGAAGTGCAAACCATTGTGGTCCTTTCTGTGTATTTGGTCCTTTCTGTGTATTCATCTGCAGCTTGCCAGGACTCGGCAGCAAAGTTCCATCCACTTTTTCTTGCCTTCATACCTGAATGCTCCCCACTGAAGTCTAGCTTTTCATCCAGCCCCATCGCAGTCAGGCTGTTTGGCCCTGGGGAATGATTTTCACCCTCTGTGGCATGACTTCTTTCTGTGAAGAGCAGTAGTGGCCAAAAAGGTACCCCCTGAGCTCGGGTCCAGTGCAGCAGAGAGGAACCAGCCAGACACATCTTTGTTCAGAACTTTTCAGACTGGCTCATCATGTTGTGACCAGGTTTTCCTGCAGTCATTGAAAAGGGGGGGGGAAAGATTTGTAATTAAGAAAATGGCCCCGGGAGGCATAATGAATAGGACACACAGCCACAACCAAAGCAGCAAAGCACACAGCATTCCATAAGCAAGGCTATCCTGTCTCCAAGTGGTTCCGTGCGTGGCAGTGCCCTGAGCTGACAGGTGCACCCTTCCCAAAAGGGATGTTGAGGCAAACTCGAACAGAGACAGCCAGAAACAGACCCAGAGGCAGAGCAGAGATGCAGGAATTCACCGCTGCTCCTTAATGGGAAGTGTCTCAGCCCAGTGTGCCTCTCCTGCCCGTTCTAAATCTGTTCCCATTCAGTTGCAAGGCAAGAGCGGATTGCTCGTTCTGACTCCTCAATGCAGTGAGAGGTCCCAAACAGTGACACGACGGGAAGAGAGCCAAAGCGTGACCGCTCCTGTAAAATCCCATGTTGAAGTTTCTCCTCTCTGCCGAGCGTATGTGGCCGCACTGTCTGTGAGATAGTGAGATTTATGGGGGATTTCAGTGGTTTTAGCTTTGTTCCTCTCCATACACTGCTGCAGTGGCTTCTCACCTCTCACAGAGCCCCTGTGCAAGCCGGCAGTGCCAGGGAGTGGCGAGCTGAGAAGACGCAGAAATACTCACTTTTTGGAAGCCACCTCTGCCAGCCTGGCTGGGATGAGCGAGCCGGGGTGCAAAGCTGGCCGTGCTGGTGGGAGCAGAGCTCCCAGCCTCGGGCTCATGGCTGGGCAAAGGGGAAGGGGCAGGCTGAGCTCTCGCTGTTTGCCACCCCCTCCGTCCGGCCTGTGATGTGACACACAGCTGGGGACAGCTTTGGCTGCCCCTGCCCAGTCCTGCTGGGCATTGAAACTGGGCACGGCAGGTCCAGTGCAAGCCCAGAATGGTTGTGTGGCACATGGATAGAGGGTGAACGGTCAGGAACTGAGCTTGGTTACCAGAGTGATGGGTAAAAAAAAAAGGAAAAAAGAGAAACATTTCTTGGCAGTTGTGGTTCCATTTATTGTCTGTCAGGATAATCACTTGCAGCACCGGCATCCGTTCATTAAACTTCATATTCCCCAGATGCCAAGCCACCAACTTGCTGGGAGAGCAAGGAATACACCCAAGGCGAGCTGTGCAAAGCCATGGGACACCACGGCCAAGCTGAGCAGAGGGAAAAGGGAGGGAAGAACTCTTGGGACAAAAGTCAAATCTTTCATCGTGGGAGAAACGTGCCTGGCTTGTCTGTGCCCCCGGCCCCGCTCTCCCTGCGGGGCAGGGATGCCGGGTGCGGAGCAGCCGCGCTGGATGCCGCTGCCATCTCGTGTTCCCTGCCAGAACTGCTGCCCCAGCCCCGCCGCGGGGATGCTGCCGGCGATGCTGCTGCACCTTCGGGCACAAAGGGCCTGGCCCGTTCTTGTTTCTTACCCTCTTTCACCTCCCGCGATGGAGTCTCTCCCCCCTTCTCGCAGAGCCAATCTCCCTTCCCAGTGGGGACCCCCAAAGGGAGCTGCTCCAGACATTGAGCAGCTGGGTAATTAAAGAGGTATTTGGGGTCTTTGGTGGTGGGTATTTGGTGCTTTCAGCACAAGCATTACGTGGAACAAAAAGCAGTTCTGACCTTCAGAGGTGGCCAGACTTGTAAAGAATATGATTTACAGGCACCTTCGCCCTGGCCAGATTCTCCAGCCACACTGATCTGCTAGTACAAGTTTTAACTCATCTGTCCAAAATTCATGCCTTGATTTGCTGGGCACTAATTATAAAACCCGCAGCCAGTAATGTCAGAGACAAACAGTCCTGTCACATCCTCGATGGGCACTCTTGAAGCTCATGTGGACAAACTTCCCTCACAGCTTCAGCCAGTGCAAACAGCTCGACAGGAGAGTCTTCGTGTTTTGTGTCAGAGCTGTAGGAGTCTGGAGTTCCACCAGCCCTGCAGCCTGTTTTTGTGGAGATTCCTCTACCCCAACTTCCCACAGCACCTGCCCTGCTATGTTTTAGCTGAGCACCCACTGCAGGCTGGAGGGATGGCAGGGAGGGGACAGGCTCTGGAGAACTCTGCAGAGATGGGCACTGGGTGGGGATCGCCCTGCTATGGCAGCTGTCCTGAAACGCTGGTCCAAAACACTCAGGGACCACCTGCCACGTTACCCTCCTCGAGGCTCCCTCCCTGGGGACCTGTGGGCTTTCTTGCCTCTCTGACCCTCTGCCTTTCTGTTTCCCTCAGTGCTTGACTCCCTGCACGATTCCCTGAGGGGACAGAAGGTACCCCAGCCCTCCCAAAGGGTGTCCATCCTTAGTGTAAGGTATCCCTGTGCCTGGGCTAGTTTAGCTTTGGGAGCTGGTGGTGACACAGACACCGACTTGGCTGGCACCATTCTGTAGGCACCAAACTCAGTTCTCTGAATGTAACAACACAGAACCTAATTCAGTTTAAAAAATGTTTAAAAGCATTTTTAATCTAATCTGAGGCTAGTCAGTTGTATTTCCTTGCACTTGATATGGACATTCAGGTAAGTATAGCTGTGTTTAGATTGGTTCAGATATTAATTAGAAGAAATATCACAGAATCATTAAGGTTGGAAAAGACTTCAAAGATCACCAAGTCCAACCATTCCCCAGCACTGCCAAGCCAACCACTAAATCGTGTCTCCAAGTGCCACATCTACATGTCTTTTAAATCCATCCAGGGATGGCGATCCCACCCTGCCAGGGCCTGACCACCCTTTCAGTGAAGTAATTTTCTCTGATATCCAATCTGAACCTCCCCTGGTGCAATTTGAGGCTGTTTCCTCTTGTCCTGTCCCTGTCCCCAGGGAACAGAGCTTGATCCCCACCTGTCCCCACCCTCCTGTCCCCTCTGAGTCTCCTCCAGGCTGAGCCCCCCCAGCTCCCTCAGCCCCTCCTGGTGCTCCAGCCCCTTCCCCAGCCCCATTCCCTGCTCTGGACACACTCCAGCCCCTCGGGGTCTTTCTTTATGATGAGGGGCCCAAAACCGAGCCCAGGATTCGAGGTGTGACCTGCCCAGTGCCCAGCACAGGGGGACAGTCCCTGCCCTGGTCCTG